>JAQJVL010000262.1:0-10000 GCA_035578905.1 Stictocephala bisonia
CTAAAAAGGTGAATAATATTACCGTGTCGTTTAAAGATCAAGACGGTGATTTGATAAACTTTAGAAACGAGGTTGTGTCTGTGCGTCTACACATCAGAGAACGCAATGGGATTAGTATTTATAGAGGGTCGAGTTAAAGAACATGTCAGAACGTCTAAGACGCTCAGAAGGTTAACATCTCCAAACGTTAAGTTACTGAGATCCTTGGGATTCAAAGTTATCCAAGATGTTGGACATAGAAACACCCGTAATGTACAGTGACATTGTTACTGGTATGGAATTTCATTCTCACAAACCGTACGCTTCATCCACCTTTAACAATAATGACGAAATCAGGATACCTATAAGACAACAGGATATAATTACAGCACCATTTGAAAGCACTTTACATGTTACTGGTACTTTGTCCGGTAAAAAGGCAGACGGATCGCCGGCGGCCGTGTCCTTGGTAAACAATGCAATAGCATTTCTATTTGACGATATTCGTTATGAGATTGGGGGTATTGAGATTGACCGGTCAAAAAACGTTGGGATCACGAGTACAATTAAAAACCTACTTTCCATAAAAACGGGGGAAACGTGGAATTTGGAAAATGCGTGCTGGTTCGGGCCTGGTAAAAATAAAGAGACCACCTCCTTTTCCTATTCAGTTCCGTTGCGATTGCTCATGGGGTACGCCGAAGATTATAGAAAAATTGTAGTGAATGTAAAACAGGAGCTTATTCTCCTGAGAGCGACTACAGACACCAACGCTGTCATTAGTAAGGATGCAGACAGCTGCAGTCTAAAAATAAACAACGTCTACTGGAGGGTCCCCCACATCACGGTTTCGGACGAGTATCGTCTCAAACTTTACAAAATGGTTGTGAAAGATTCGACGGTTCACGTACCGTTTAGATCCTGGAAAATGCACGAGTATCCAACAATACCACAGACTGACCGTCACAGTTGGACTGTGAAAACATCTACTCAGTTGGAAAAACCCCGATACGTAATTCTAGCTTTTCAAACCGACAGAAAGAATCAGATTAAAAAGGACATGTCTTGTTTTGACGGCTGCTCTTTGCAGAACGTCAAATTATATCTTAACTCGCAATACTTTCCTTACGATAATATACACGGTGATCAGTCAATATTTTACGAAATGTTTACGAGTTTCCAGAGCTCCTACTATGGTCATAGTTCGTATCCTATTGTGGACTTGGAAACGTTTAAAAGTAAAACACCTCTTTACGTCATTGATTGTTCGAAACAAAACGATACAATAAAAACAGGACCCGTCGATATCAGACTTGAATTTGAGACTTCTAAAAATATCCCTGATAAGACCGCTGCCTATTGCCTCATCCTACATGATTCACATTTGATTTACACCTTGCTTACCGGTTCTGTAAAGAGGATGATGTAATACTCGATTATACATACACGATCTCAGCAACCTGTACTCATTTCCAGTTGAGACACGAAGGAGTAAACATCACAAGATGAGTCAAGTGTTTATCGTGTTAAATAATCCCGATCCTACTGAGGGGTTCAGTAGTAATGATGCGACTCTCCTAAGGTTCTACAAGAATGGGGAAAATGTCGATACTGTTTCAGTGTACAGGTACTCCAGAACGATTGATGTATCCGAATACGATAGAGTGGATATTCTAGCTTATGGCTTTTTACCGTATGTCAAACAGAGCGTAAATGAGAATGAATATAGTATAAAGGTTTCTCAGTCGTGCGTTTGTTTTAAACACTCTCTGGATTTGACTAACATCAACACATTGAAGCTATATAGCAACCTGTATGCTAATAAAGCGCTGGAAAGAATTAATAACTTTGATTATGATTCGCCTATTGTGGAAGAAACATCAGAATCTGAATCGAGTGTGGGGGAGGGGGATATGGAGGAATAAAAAATTTTTAAAATTAACGGAGTGGGGGTAAAATTATAAATACGACTTGAAAATAAAGATTTAATTAGTTGAGATAATGGGGCCGTCAGGTAAAGACGTACTCCCTACTCGTACAGAATCTCTGGATCTGTTGACCGGTGTATTTTTGAAAACTGTCTACTTTTTGGATGAAGGTCTTAAAAAATCGGTTATTGTAGGGATTTATAAAGAGAGGGATATTAGTCTCGGGTTGTCTTTTAAGGGTCGAAGAGGGTACGTTTACTGGTCGTATGATATTTTCAATCAGTTTGCTGTACACTTTAACGAGATAACTGTAGCGCTCGAAAATAAAACTAAATTCCGTTTAGTGCTCGATAGTGGTCATAGTGTAAAGGTTACGAATGTATTTGGGAAATCACACGTGTTTCTTTATGATGAAGAACACACTCTGGCGCTAAATTCAAACGAATGGCATCGGTTTATCAACAACCTCCCCATGGTGTACAGGGAGCTACAGGATCTATTTATGAACGAAGTGCTTATACAACAGTACATTAAGAGTCTGATACTCGGTGAAGAACATACAACCACCTTGGTACCTCAAAAGGCGGATCGACTGTTTGACGAGGTGGAGTACTATAAACGGTGGCCTAATGGAGGCTGTAGTTGAATTCCAGGCGTTTAAAGACAATACCAATAGGTTTGTTATTAAAGAATTTGCTCTCGTTAACTCGTTAACCCGTATTCACCTTATATTTTCTCCACCTTACAGTAAAACCCTTCTTAACGATAAAACGGGGAGATCGAATCGATGGCTCACTCGCAGTTTTCACAAAATTAAATGGGAACAGGGTGGTATGGCGTACGATGAAGAATACCTGAGACTCTTGTGTAAACCATTCTCCACGCTCTATACTAAGGGTCTGGAGAAGGCAGCTTTTTTGCGGGAATTTCATCCGGATGTGAGGGAGTTACCCGGAGGTTCGTACACCGAACCTATTGTAAATAGTTGTATATTGCCACAGCATAACGACTCTGATGTAAAGTGTGCCTTGAGAAACGCTCTGCGGGGGTATAAAAGACTGTGCACTAGAAAACAGAAATCATAATTTTACTAGCAGTCATGGAGAACGTTTGGACAATTATTTCTCGTGAGCCTAAGGGAGTATTGACGAACCAGTTCATCATGCGGTTTGACCGTTTCTTGAACTGGGACGAGCTATCTAAAAACTACGATTTCTCAATTGACCTTTTAAGAATCTATCAACATAGAGTCAACTGGGCTTATATTATAAAAAGAATGACATTCGATGAAGAATTTTTGAGAGAAATGTCTCCTTGGTTCCGGGAGTGCTGGTTCCTTGTGAGCAAACACCAAGTACTATCTGAATCGTTTATACACGATTTTGCAGACAAGGTAGATTGGGAGAATATTATACTCTATCAGAATGTAAGTTCCAAGTTTTTAGCTGATCATAGTAGATTTGCAGTAGCTGAATAAGAATCCCAGGTGACGTTCGAGTATTTTGCGTGTGTGTGTGTGTGCGTGTGTGTTTGTTCTATGGCTGGCCTAATCTCCGTAAGTCCAGGACAAAAAAAAAAGCCTGGGGGAAATTTCCCGACCGCTCTATGGCAGGGCTAAACCCCGTAAGTCCAGGGCAGGTCCATGCCCAACCTCTCGAGGCTCTATGGCAGGCCTAACCTCCGTAAGTCCAGGGCCCAAGACTCTATGACAGGTCTAACCTCCCAAGGCTCTATGGCAGGCCTAACCTCCGTAAGTCCAGGGCCTCCTTGACGTCGCTGATTACAAATAAACGTAAAAAAAATATAGAAAATATAACCCGTGTAGGCTGATGGAATACATTGAAATGGCTTCTCCAAGTAAAGTGTTCTGTACGGTCTACATTGGGTTAGAAAAAGCCCTTTGTTAGTTTTCAGGCTTCACTGAGTAAAGTGATGTCTTTACTTACAGAGGGACCCAAAAAAAAGTATAAAAATAATACTGGGAGGTAGCAAATTTGTTATGGAGTGGCTACAACCGTAACTTGCGATGGTTGGGGCAAGTTACAATAAACATTAGTGAGACTAGGCCTCCTGGGGATACTCACTATAATAAAAAACGAGCTGAGATCGGTACCTCTTGGGTGGTTATGGAAACCTGATCTTCCCCTGCGTTCTGCTCATGCGCAGGGTAGAGGGCGCCGCTCCTCACCCTGCCGTATAAATACGATTGTTTCGGCGTGAATTGGCAGTTGTGGCAAGGATGACGGTTTTTAAGGTAACATGTCTAGTTACTGTTGTTTGTGTCATCGTGCTTGGATCTCCACCTCAACCCCCATCCACTACGGCTACTAGTAACACCTCTACTACCACCACCACCACCACTACTACTACAACCCAGGAGAGCGAGGTAAATAGCTTTTTTTTTTAATATATTTTTGTATAAGTTAGGGACTAGTGTGAATGAACGTGAGGGTGATCGCATCGTGTTTATTTCAGATACGAGGTGGCGCGAGGCGTAGAACCCATGCGTCTGCATTTCCCCTTAATCTCACAAACACTCAGGTAGGTACCATACCGTTATTATTATTATCATTATTAGGGGATATTCCATGATTGGTATTATAATAATTATTATCTGTAGGCGAGGGTAGAGGTGACCGCTGGGACTTCCACTGGGTCCTCCACTTCCAGAGTCCAATCAATTACAGAGGTGTGTATACCTTATTTATTTAATTAACCTCGTAATATTATCTGTTCAAGTACTTACAGGGTATCGTGTTTGACAGGATACCGAGGTCCTGATAGTGACTGTGTCGACCTCAAACGCTCCTGAACAGCCAGAAAGTCCCTCAATACTGACTAGCAGTACCAATAATGTAAGTTTAAATCAATGTTATTTGGTATACCGTAATTTAATTGTTGGACCCCTCACTATGACGATTTTTAATTGTAGGTACAAACGCGATTGAGATCACGCCCTCGTGCAGCCAGGTGTCTGTCATGTCAGCAGGAGGCAGGCAAGCAGCCGTTGCGAGAGTACATGCTCAACAGATTTCTAGAGGTAATATATTAATGTTTCTTTACTACTACTACTACTGTTACTAATAGAGTGGATCAATTCATATTTTGTTTTACTGTTTAGCAACATTGCGGGTGCGAGAATGGAGGTTCGGAAGAGTCGCTGCAGGCGGTCCTTCATGCCCGGAGGGACCTCAGGGAGTTGCTGTGGGTTTCAAATCACCTCCTAGAGGACACTGCCGAGTCTGACGCCTTCGATCTGGCACCCTCAATATGGCACTTTATGAGGAACACCCTGGAGAGCCTCTTGGTCCACGTGGGCGAGATGATGGAGAGGGCTGACCCCCGTCCAGACGTTGAAGAGGTCGATGTGTCCATCGGTCCCCAGCGGGTCCAATGCTGGGTATGCTTCTCAAGACTGCCAGCCGTTGCATTCATCTCATGTGGGCATATTCTATGCCGATACTGTGCCTCAAGGCTGTTTCGCTGTCCAATATGCAGGACACCAATAGTTGGGCGACTGAACATATTTCTGTGAGTAGTTTTTTTTAAATACAGAAAATGATTACCAGAGAGCGTGTTTTATTTAATATCCTTTTAGATAAGTGATATATAGATATATTTAATATTTTTATTTAATATCCTTTTAGATAAGTGATATATAGATATATTCAATATTTTTATTTAATATCCTTTTAGATAAGTGATATATTGATATATTCAATATTAAGAGATTTTTGGCGGGAAAAGTGAGGTTAGGAAAAGTGAGGTTAGGAAATTTGGCGGGAAACATGGGCGCCGCCATCTTGGATGACGTCACAAAAAAATGGACCAATCAGAGCTCGGGGCTCAACGCGGGCCCCTTCTACTAGTATAGTCTTGACAATTGCTATGCATTTATTGTAATGTTCCTGGCAATAAAATATTTGATTGATTGATTGATGAACACTTGAAAGCAACGTCCTTATACGTAACACATGACGATCATTCATTTTTAATCCAATAATTACTATTACATTTTATAAACTTATTAGTAGTATTTTATTTATAAATAATTAAAACCATGTATTTCAAAGAAATGATACTCTCTACTAATTCTGACAGCCACTATAAAGAATTCATTTAACATACTTACTGTAAAAATCACGCTTAAGGTAACCAAGGGTGTGCTCATACTCATATGGGTGGAGCCACGGGTGGTGAGGTTACGTCAGTCAGTCTGCAGCGTGGCCAGTACCAACATTATAGCAGACTATACTTGTGTCAGACTCCAAGTTTGCTGATATTATCTTTGTCCATACCTGGCAAGAAGAATATGTTGACGACTAACAATTAAACCACCTTATAATCACTGATGGAACTGTAAATTGTTTGTTGTTGGGAAGGATATGGATTAGAATAAATCTTACTTAAACAAATGTGTTATTAGTAATATTTAAAATGATTAAAAGGAGTTTATAACAAGTTAAACAGTTAAAATATACATAATTTTAATGTATGACGAAAATAAGACCAAGTATTTTGTTTTATTTTAGATTCTTAAGTGCATATTCCTTTAGTGTTTATTATTATATTTTAAATTTATAGCAAATTAATTTTTATTATTCAAGAAGTCCTGTATTTTTTAACAGATTTATTGTTTAATTAATCTCTAAAAATTTTAATAAGCTCGGGCTGCCAGCTTTACGACGATTAGGCACCGGGATTGGCACAAAAAGCCTTAGGCTTCGTTGCAAGGATTGGCTGGACCAACTATATATCCCCTTTCAAACTAAAACTAAAACTAAAAAAATCTCTAAAAAAATACACAACAGAAAATTAAATGATCGAATGACAAAAATAATGGAAATGTCATTAGTCAAAACCATAGCTATCAGAATAATCTAAAAACAGTGCCTAATAGGAGTTGTACACCTAAGCCTAGTGTAAAGAACTTTAAAAGCAGATATCATTTTAATTTTTAACTGTAGGCTACCATTTATGTTATTCTTCACATTATTTTTAGTTATTTGACAAATAATTTGATTTTGAATTGCTAGTTTTAAATCATTTGATTTTGATTACAGAAGTGTTTTAAGGCTCTATTTACGTCATTAGAAAATGTTTTTGGTAATGTTGAAAATTATATGAGTTTGAAAAATAAAATAAATACAGTAAATAATAGAGCTATGAATTAAAATAACTTTATTAGGCATATGATGCAAAAACAAAAAGGAAGGAAACCAAGAAAAACGTTATGAAAACAATATTACCATTTTGCAAACTTCATATTCTAGTTATGACAGTTACTAAGCTCTGATGAAAATGAAGTCTGTCCCATTACACAAATGATCTTCATAAAAACACAACTCAACAAATTAGTTGTAACAATGTAGTATAGAATATTCTAATGAATGACTGCTGTGAGATTAGTGTGTAGCATGGTCTTTTTTATAAAGTTTTGATGTTTAATAGTTTTAATTACAATAAAAGTAAATGTCACAATACGACAATACAATTAAAATAATTTATTTATTTATTTATTCATAAGACGCCGATCGTCAAGATATGGGCGAATATGGATTTCGAATGAGTGTGATGAGTGCAGATGAGCGAATGTAGTCATTGTTACAAACTAAGGCCGACTTATGAAGTGTTGAAAGTGTCATTAATTAATAGCCCAATGACAAATGAACAGCCGGTGATTATCAGCTGATGCTTCTCAAAATGTATTATGACTCTGATTGGGATCGAACTGAAAACCTTTAGCACATGAAGCTGGGATTGAACCAACTACGCTACCAACCAATTTTAATCTATTTATATTATTTTAATGGTTTAATAGACTTAATAGTTTATTAATTTGCTGACAGACTGTTGTGGATATTGTAAGCGACATTTCTATACTTAATACCGAGATGTCGTCCGCTCAATGGTTCTCATCGGTGTAAGGAGTAATAGAGAAGTCTGAAATGTTCATGTTGGTTGGTAATTAGTGTTTAAATGTTGTGTGTGTGCGAAACATGAGTATCAGGCTTGTCTTTAATTGAAAATCAGACCAATAATATGTGGTTCGGATTCTACATAAAGCTACAGTTCCTGAGTTGCCCTTACTTATTGGAGTATAAGTCGAACTCAGTAATCAAACTACACAGGTAACTAACACTCATGCAACACTCATATCATTAGCTGTATCAGCCTTAAATTATTATAGTAAACATATAACTATTTTTTTTTAAATGATATGTTAAGTTCTTTAATATATTTGCAGTATCTATATAAAAGTTATAGTATTTTTTAAATTGGCAAAGTAAGTTCTATGACAATCCATAATTCTGCTTTGTTTATGACCCAATGTTTCCTTCGATAATGTAAGTTTAACTACTGGATTCTTTGACACAGTAATAATTAATGACAGTAATGTAGAATCCATGTTCTCTGGTGACAGAAGATACTTGAACCCTCCTTCTTGCCACAGACTCAGGCGTTGTTGTTAGCAACCTTGGCCTTACTGTGTCCTTTATAAAGTCATCTCAAGGTTAAAATTGTGTTCTACTAATTATTGATTCAAAACCTAATTCACTTATGGACTGTTGAGACACATATTCGATAAAATAATCAAAAAATAACGTTATTAAAGAACTTTAAACATATGCATATTTAAGAAACGCATATTTTAATGAAACTAAAAAAGTAAAATTAAAAGTTAAATATGTTCAATTCAATTAATAAGCTTCAATTTACAATACTTAGTTGTACAGTTGAGAGGATGTTATTTATGAAACTTGTAGCAGTCACCGGTAGTTTAACTCTACTTATATTCTTAAAGAAAACAATATAATCACGAAAAAAATTAGAAATATGTACTTTTAGCGCCAAGCAATATGAAACTGTGAATAAGGAAAATATAAGATTGAATACAGAATCCATATTATATATTTAATGATAAATGATAAGCTACACCAAACTACGTATCGGAAACAAATTCAACTATACGACAAGTAAATAGGAAATAACTATATAATTCTCTACGGTAGCTCTACTAAACAACGGATGGTTTTTAGTGATTTTTGAATTTTAATAGATTATTAAAGGGGTGGTACAGAATTTAAAAAAATCGATTACATTGTGCAACTACTAATTATATATAAAGGAAAATCCAAAGTAATCACTTTCATGATAAAATAAATACTATGTACTTACATACATCGTAAAAAAAATAATAGCTGATATCTTAACGAACTATTTTATGACATAACAACTCTTCCTTTTAAAAAAGTTCTCTAACAGATATACAACACTTAAGTCACTATTTTAAACATACATCACAAACAACAAGTTATGTTTTGTCCAATTCTCTAACAGATATATAACACTTAAGTCACTATTTTAAACAACCATCACAAACAACAAGTTATGTTTTGTCCAATTCTCTAACAGATATATAACACTTAGTCACTATTTTAAACATACATCACAAACAACAAGTTATGTTTTGTCCGATTCTCTAACAGATATATAACACTTAAGTCACTATTTTAAACATACATCACAAACAACAAGTTATGTTTTGTCCAATTCTCTAACAGATATATAACACTTAAGTCACTATTTTAAACATACGTCACAAACAACAAGTTATGTTTTGTCCAATTCTCTAACAGATATACAACACTTAAGTCACTATTTTAAACATTCATCACAAACAACAAGTTATGTTGCGTCCGATTCTCTAGCAGATATATAACACTTAAGTCACTATTTTAAACATACATCACAAACAAGAAGTTATGTTGCGTCCGATTCTCTAGCAGATATATAACACTTAAGTCACTATTTTAAACATACATCACAAACAACAAGTTATGTTTTGTCCAATTCTCTAACAGAAACATAACACTTAAGTCACTATTTTAAACAATCATCACAAACAACAAGTTATGTTTTGTCCAATTCTCTAACAGATATATAACATTTAAGTGACTATTTTAAACATACATCACAAACAACAAGTTATGTTTTGTCCAATTCTCTAACAGAAACATAACACTTAAGTCACTATTTTAAACATTCATCACAAACAACAAGTTATGTTTTGTCCAATTCTCTAACAGAAA
>JAQJVL010000262.1:15000-90700 GCA_035578905.1 Stictocephala bisonia
AACAGTAAGTAGTGTGGAGTATCCCAGTCTGATAACCACGCTGTCCACAAACCTTAGTGTCCTGAATAGTGGACAGTCTACATACAACATTAAGTAGTGTTGAGTATCCCAGTCTGACAACCACGCTTAGTCCACAAACCTTAGTGTCCTGAATAGTGGACAGTCCACATACAACATTAAGTAGTGTTGAGTATCCCAGTCTGACAACCACGCTCAGTCCACAATCCTCAGTGTCCTGGATAGTGGACAGTCCACATACAACAGTAAGTAGTGTGGATTATCCCAGTCTGATAACCACGCTGTCCACAAACCTTAGTGTCCTGAATAGTGGACAGTCCACATACAACATTAAGTAGTGTTGAGTATCCCAGTCTGACAACCACACTGTCCACAAACCTTAGTGTCCTGAATAGTGGACAGTCTACATACAACAATAAGTAGTGTGGAGTATCCCAGTCTGATAAACACGCTGTCCACAAACCTAGTGTCCTGAATAGTGGACAGTCCACATACAACATTAAGTAGTGTGGAGTATCACAGTCTGACAACCACGATCAGTCCACAAACCTCAGTGTCCTGGATAGTGGACAGTCCACATTCAACATTAAGTAGTGTTGAGTATCCCAGTCTGACAACCACGCTCAGTCCACAATCCTCAGTGTCCTGGATAGTGGACAGTCCACATACAACAGTAAGTAGTGTGGAGTATCACAGTCTGACAACCACGCTCAGTCCACAATCCTCAGTGTCCTGGATAGTGGACAGTCCACATACAACAGTAAGTAGTGTTGAGTATCACAGTCTGACAACCACGCTCAGTCCACAATCCTCAGTGTCCTGGATAGTGGACAGTCCACATTCAACATTAAGTAGTGTTGAGTATCCCAGTCTGACAACCACGCTCAGTCCACAATCCTCAGTGTCCTGGATAGTGGACAGTCCACATACAACAGTAAGTAGTGT
Organism: Stictocephala bisonia; assembly: GCA_035578905.1. NCBI lineage: Eukaryota > Metazoa > Arthropoda > Insecta > Hemiptera > Membracidae > Stictocephala > Stictocephala bisonia. The sequence continues at coordinate 15,964 of JAQJVL010000262.1, forward strand.
TGAGTATCCCAGTCTGACAACCACGCTCAGTCTAATCAACACGTGATATATTCCAGAGGTTGACTGATAAATCACTGTTAACAATTATAAATCGTTTATTGCTAACAAATTGGGTTTACCAACATGCATATAAGGTTCGGTAAAATCAAAGGCAATTGAAGTAACAATTCAGATTAACGCATTTACAAATAAATTGGAAAAAAACAACTTATTGCTAGACCAATTGAGATTTAATGATAACTACCCACAATTCTATCTTCATACTGGGGTTGCACAGTGTACTTCAAATATTCGACATTTGTAAAACACGTTTCAACAGTAAAGGAAAACGATTCAAACCTCTACAAGTATATAAACGTACTAGTTCGTAACTTAATTAACATGATTTTTATATAAGAATTACTCAGAAAATAAACTTACACCCTTGGTGGTAGATAACTTACCTAATGCTCTGGAATCGGTTTATAATAACGGGTATTCAACTGAATTTTAAGATCTTCATGATCATAGCAATTATTGTGGTGTAGTTTTGTAACGCACCCTCTTGTGCTAAAGTTTTGGGAGATTATAGATATTATACACTGACATCAGTCCCTTAACACTGGCATAGCGTCCACTTAATGGTTGCTTTCATCGTGGAACTAATAGACAAGTCCAGAGTATCTATGTTGGGTGGTGGCTAGTGCCCGGATTTTGTGTAGGGAAGAGAACCAGGTTTTAGGATAGTCTGTTAACTGAAATAATGCTCGGGCTACGTGGTTCAGATGCTTTGCTAACAAATTTAGGTCCCTTAGTTTTCCGGCTATTGGTTTATTACTAGATTTTCTTGGAAAGTTGACTGTAGTTAGTAATAATAAATACACTCTTTCATCTACACCATCAAACTTATTGTATTTGCCCTTATCTTGTTGATCTTTGTCTTAGTAATAAATAAAAATTAACTAAAACAAAAACTTTCATAAATGTACAAATGTATAAAAATTTTTAATATGTTCAAAAATATAAAATAAATTAAATTATTGATAGATACTTAAATTGGATTCGTTATTCCTACATTCAGAATACCTTGACAATGATTTTATATGTGATGTTAAATATAATAAAAGTTGTATAAATTAATAAGTATATAAATGAAATATATAAGGGTTAAGTACTGTCAGTACTTGAAAGAACGATAACGTAGACAAAGATTGTGTGGTTAAAGTCCTTCAGAAACTCCGTCCTGCCAGATTGTGTGATAATGACACTTGTCGAGATCTTGCAGGAACTAGACTAGAGTGTCATCAATAACTACCCTTACCTTGTGTCTTCTGTTCTTGACAAATCGTCAGAGCTCAGGAAGCAAGACAAGGATCTTTAATTGCCATATTCAATTATTAAAGACAATACATTTTTTGTACTTAGGCGTATGTTCGAGAAAATTAAATTGGCAAAGTAATACTATTTCAGATTACAAAACGTAATCAACCTAACAGTTTTGTAATGTTGAATAGTAAATGTATACCTGTTAAAGTTTTCATTTGTCAATAAAACAACTTTATTTTGGAAAACTGAAATCTGTTATAGTGACATATTCTTATAAACTCGTACATAAGAAACTATTATGGATCCTATATATTTAAATGTTGTCCAAGAAAGAAATAACATTTAAACTGTGACCAACTTTAATTGCAAACTGGTTTAAAAATATTTATTTCACTACACTACTATGAGTTCAGCTGTTTACGTTATTTGTTTACAACCTGCGAAACATCATATTTTCAACAGCTGTCTGTTGTTTACTACCGAAAGTAACATTGTTAACAACCGAAAATGTTCCACAGTCAACAACACCTGTTTTTATTCCGTAGTGTAGTGAAAAGTATCGTTCAAAACTCGAGTGAAAGTGTTTTGTATGTTCTCAACCATTTGAAGTGCTCGACAAGTCTCTCCCTTTAAATATATGGCCTCGAACATGCAAAACCCCACTTTCCACTCTTGTTATGAAATATTCTATTTTCAAACTGAATGAACTATATACCATGTAAATCATAAGATACATTTCTTCAGTTTACGTACGAATTTCTATGCCTGAGGCTTCATGGTAAATGTTAATTCTTTTGAAAGAATTTAATGTACATGTTAAAAAATTTTTTGGCTAAATTTTATTAAAAATTCTGCGGGATTCCTCTTTGATGTGATTTTAAATATCTATATTTCCATATCCATTAGAAATATTTAAAGTTCTTTAAATACTCCAAAAGTCCACAGATTACTCATGACCTCAACGTGAAAACTTGTCGTGTTGTTTCTTGTAAAAGACAGTACAGGAAAGGTCCTTTGTTTCAAACTTCAACAAAAGAGATATTCTTATACATTTCTTACTAAAGAAATTTTAAAATTAGTATAACTTGATGGCTCCATTACATTTAAAAATGGTCACAAAGGAGTAAAACTAAACCGTGTTTAGGTAGATATTTTAAAATAGCAGCACATATCATAACATAATACAATAGAGGTCGTTATAAAACATCGTATCAAATGTCTTGGCATTTTTATTTTGATATTAAGAACGAAAACCCGTCTTTACAATGAAAGTAGGGCTAAATAAACATTATCCAACATTATCCTATAACAATTTGTGTATACAATGAGAGGTATCTAAAAAATCTTAACACGTCCTTAAAAGTTTTCTTATTTATTATGGGTTTCAAATGATAGATGAAATCAATAACGAACTATAGTAAACGTACAAAATAGATTTTAATTTGCAATTTAAAACCTTAATTTATGATGGCAACACATGAATTACAAAAATGTTTTATTTTAAATCAGTTTTAATTTGATTTGCAGCATGACAGGATGATGTAAGGAAGTATTTACCTGACCCTATTTTTATAATAAACTTTTTAGTTCACCATTTCAAAACCAAAAGAGATACACCAAACATCATGTAGTGAACAGCATTAAATTTAATATAAAACATTGGTAAAAGTTGCTCTTGTAAGTAAAAGAAATGCTTACTTGTAACCGGTAAATTTTCCGTATGTTTGACGATTTTCCAAGTGGCACTTAGAAGTAAAAGTAATTTAACCCTCTCTATATAAAAACGATAACCCACTAATTACCTTTAAAATAAATTGTAACACAATATACGTTGCTGTGGTTGAAAATTACCTAAAACCACCCCTCTTTCCACCCTAAAAAGTGCTATGGAGCAACTAAATATCTTGAAAATAGCTTTTTAGAATTCTATGATTTCTAAGTTGTCAGCTTACAATTTTTTTCACAGCCTACTAAATTAAATTTATAAGAGGTATACACACTGCCACCCGTGGTTTCGTGATTTCCTCTGTATTTTAGCTGTGTAGATATTTTTTCTATGTTATTTATTAGTTATAAATATTAACAGTCATTTATTCTATTAACAGTAGTAATAGAATAAATAATTGTTTATAAAGATGTTTTTATGTTTTAAAACTATTTCCACATTATTGCACATAATGTTTACAATCAATAAACGTACATTGCTTTTGATAATAGTATGTTATTTTTTATTGAATTACCTACTATATCATATAAATGAATTATGAGTGAATTTCACTGAGGCATTACTTGAAAATTAATTAAATTATGTACGTGGAACCAATGTCGGCTATTTAGATAATTCATTTACCGATGAACACTTGAAAGCAATGTGCTTATACATAACACCTGACGATCATTCATCTTCAATCAATTTTGTTCTCTTCAAATCCAATAATTTGTATCACATTTTATAAACGTATTAGTAACATTTTATATATAAATAATTAAAACTATGTATTGCAAAGAAATGCTACTCTCTACTAATTCTGACAGCCACTATAAAGAATTAATTTACCATACTTACGGTAAAGATCACGCTGAAGGTATAAGGTGTGCTCATACTAATAAGGGTGGATCCATGGGCGTTGAGATTACGTCAGTCAGTCTGCAGCGTGGCCAGTACCAGCATTATAGCAGGCTCCACGTTTACTGATATTATTTTTGTGTATCTCTGTCAAGAATAAATTGTTGAAGACTAAAAATTAAACCACTTTATAATCCCTGATGGAACTGTAAGTTGTTTTTTGTTGGGAAGGACATGGATTAGAATAAATCTTACTCAAACAAATGTGTTATTAGTAATATTGAAAATGAATAAAAGAAGTTTATAACAAGTTAAACAATTAAAAAAACGTAATTTTAATGTATGACGAAAATAAGGCCAAGTATTTTGTTTTATTTTAGATTCTCAGTGCATATTCCATTAGTGGTTATTATTATTTTTTAATTTATAGAAAATTAATTTTTCTTCTATAAGAAGTACTGTAATTTTTAACAGATTTATTGCTTAATTAATCTCTTAAAAAATTATTACAGAACAGAAAATTTAATAAACGAATGACCAAAATAATAGAAATGTCGTAAGTTCTAAATCACCGCTGTCAGAATAATATAAAAACAGTGCCTAGTCTAGTTTGTACACCTAAGCCTAGTGTAAATGACTTTAAAAGCAGATCTTATTTTAATTTTTAACTGTACCATTTATGTTATTCTTCGCGTTATGTTTAGTTATTTGACATTTTGATTTTGAATTGCTAGTGTTAAATCATTTGATTTTGATTACAGAAGTGTTTTTAGGCTCTATTCACTTCATTGGAAACATGTTTTCGGTAATGTTGACAATCATTTGAGTTTGAAAAATTAGGCAATTACTGTGAATAATAGGATCATATAGTAAAATAACTATATTGGACATTTTATAAATAAAAAAAAAATTAGAAAACCAAGAAAAAGTAATGAAAATAATGTTACCATCTTGCAAACTTCATATTCTAGTTATGACAGTTACTAAGCTCTGATGAAGATGAAGTCTATCCCATTACACAAATGGTCTTCATAAAAACACAACTCAACAAAGTAGTTGTAACAAAGTAGTATAGAATATTCTAATGAATGACTGCTGTGAGATTAGCTTGGAGCATGGAATTTTTTATAAAGATTTTATGTTTAATAGTTTTAAGTACAATAAAAGTAAATGTCACAATACCAATTAATTACAAAATAAGTACAAAATGTACAAATATTATGTGATAACTTATTTAGCTAACCACGTTTATCTTCCTCAGAATAGATATATTCTTTTATGAATAGTTTGATAACTTGCTGACAGATTGTTGTGGATATTGTAGGCGACATTCCTATCCTTGATGCACTTAATACCGACATGGCGTCCACTCAATGGTTGTCATCGGTGTAAGGACTAATAGAGAAGTCTAAAATGTTCATGTTGGTTGGTAATCAATGTCCAAATGTTGTGTATGTGTGAAAACTGAGTATCAGGCTTGTCTTTACTGAAAATCAGACCAATACTACGTGGTTAGGTTTCTACGTAAAGCTGCAGGTCCCTGAGTTGCCCTAGCTTATAGCTTATTCAAGTGTAAGTCAAACACAATAATCAGACTACACAGGTAACTTACACTCATCGAACACTCAAATCATTATCTATAACTACCTTAAAATATTATAGTAAACATATAAATATTTTTTAATTGATTTGTTAAATTCTTTTAATATATATGCTCAATCTATGTAAAAGTATCTATAAATAGTGGAATCTATGTAAAATTTATTTTAAAAATTGGCAATGTTAGTTCTATGACAATCCATAACTCTGCTTTGTTTATCAAGTTATGTTTCGTTCGATAATGTAAGTTTAACTACTGGAGTCTTTGACACATTAATAATTAATGACAGTAATGTAGAATCCATGTTCTCTGGTGACAGAAGATACTTGAACCCTCCTTCTTGCCACAGACTCAGGCCATTATTGATGGCAACCTTGGCCTTACTGTGTCCTTTATAATGTCATTTCAAGGTTAAATTGTGTTCTACTAATTATTAGTTCAATACCTAATTATCTTATGTACTGTTGAGAAACAGATTCGATAGAATAAACAAAAATATATCACAAGTTATTAAAGAATTCTAAACATATGCATATTTAAGAAACGCACATTTTAATGAAACTAAAAAGGTAAAATTAAAAGTTAAATATGTTCACTTAAATTAATAAGCTTCAATTTACAATACTTAGCGTAAAGTTGAGAGGATGTTATATAGGAAACTTGTAGCAGTCACCGGTAGTTTAACTCTACTTATATTCTTTAAATAAACAAAATAATCAAAAAAAATTTTAAATGTGTACTTTAAGCTCCCAGCAATATTAAACTATTATACAAGATTGAATATAGATTCCGTAATAAATATTTAATTATAAGTGATAAGCTACACCAAAATACATATCGGAAACAACTTCAACCATACGATAAGTAAATGGGAAATCACTATATAATTGTCTACCGCAGCTCTACAAAACAACGAAATAGTAATTTAAAAATTTTAATAGATTTCTAAGGGGGTGGTACAGCATTTAAAAAATCAATTATATCATTCAACTAATAATTATATACAAAAAAATTTAAAATCGTCAAAATTATGATAAAATAAATATATTGTACTTACATTCAACGTAAAACATAATTTTTTTACATTGAGTTATAATAGGAGATATCTTTAAACAACTATTTTCCGTCATAAAATCTCTTTTTTTCTCTCTCTAACAGATATGTAATAACATTTAAGTGACTATTTTAAACATACATCACAAATAACAAGTTATGTTTTGTCCATTTTTCTAACAGATATATAACACTTAATTCACTATTTTAAACATACATCACAAACAACAATGTACGTTTTGTCCAATTCTCTAACAGTTATATTACACTTACGTCACTATTTTAAACATACATCCCAAACAACAAAGTATTATTTGTCCATTTCTCTAACAGTTATAAAACACGTAAGTCACTATTTTAAACATACATCACAAACAACAATATAAGTTTTGTCCAATTCCCTAACAGATATATAACACTTAAGTCACTATTTTAAACATACATCACAAACAACAATATAAGTTTTGTCCAATTCCCTAACAGATATATAACACTTAAGTCACTATTTTAAACATACACCACAAACAACAATATATGTTTTGTCCAATTCCCTAACAGATATATAACACTTAAGTCACTATTTTAAACATACATCACAAACAACAATGTGTGTTTTGTCCAATTCTCTAACAGTTATATAACACTTAAGTTACTATTTTAAACATACATCACAAACAACAAGGTATGTTTTGTCCATTTCTCTAACAGCTATATAACACTTAAGTCACTATTTTAAACATAAATAAAAAACAACAAGTTATGTATTGTCCATTTCTCTAACAGTTATATGACACTTAAGGCACTATTTTAAACATACATCACAAACAACAATGTATGTTTTATCTATTTCTCTAACACTTAGTCACTATTTTCACTTATTCACAATATACCACACATGTCACTATTTTAAACATACATCACAAACAAAAAGTTATATTTTGTCCAATTCTCTAACAGATATATAACACTTAAGTCACTATTTAAACATACATCACAAACAACAGGTTATGTTTTGTCCATTTTTCTAAAAGATATGTAATAACATTTAAGTGACTATTTTAACCATACATCACAAACAACAAGTTATGTTTTGTCCAATTCTCTAACAGATATATAACACTTAAGTCACTATTTTAAACATACATCACAAACAACAATATATGTTTTGTCCAATTCCCTAACAGATATATAACACTTGAGTCACTATTTTAAACGTACATCACAATCAACAATATATGTTTTGTCCAATTCCCTAACAGATATATAACACTTAAGTCACTATTTTAAACATACATCACAAACAACAATGTGTGTTTTGTCCAATTCTCTAACAGTTATATAACACTTAAGTTACTATTTTAAACATACATCACAAACAACAATGTATGTTTTGTCCATTTCTCTAACAGCTATATAACACTTAAGTCACTATTTTTAACATAAATAAAAAACAACAAGTTATGTATTGTCCGTTTCTCTAACAGTTATATGACACTTAAGGCACTATTTTAAACATACATCACAAACAACAATGTATGTTTTATCAATTTCTCTAACACTTAGTCACTATTTTCACTTATTCACAATATAACACACATGTCACTATTTTAAACATACATCACAAACAAAAAGTTATATTTTGTCCAATTCTCTAACAGATATATAACTCTTAAGTCACTATTTTAAACATACATCACAAACAAAAAGTTATATTTTTTGCAATTCTCTAACATATATATAACTCTTAAGTCACTATTTTAAACATACATCACAAACAACAAGTTATGTTTTGTCCAATTGTCTAACAGTTATGTAACACTTAAGTCACTATCTTAAACATACATCACAAACAACAATGTATGTTTTGTCCATTTCTTTAACAGTTATATATCACTAATGTCATTATTTTAAACATACATCATAAACAAGAATGTATGTTTTGTCCATTTCTCTAACAGTTATGTATTACTTAAGTCACTATTTTAAACATACATCACAAACAACAATGTACGTTTTGTCCAATTCTCTAACACTTAGTCATTATTTTCACTTAAACACAATAAAACACTTAAATCACTATTTTAAACATACATCACAAATAACAAGTTATGTTTTGTCCATTTATCTAACAGTTATATGACACTTAAGTCACTATTTTAAACATACATCACAAACAACAATGTATGTTTTGTCAATTTCTCTAACACTTAGTCACAATTTTCACTTATTCACAATATAACACTCATATCACTATTTTAAACATACATCACATACAAAAAGTTATATTTTTTCCAATTCTCTAACAGATATATAACTCTTAAGTCACTATTTTAAACATACAACACAAACAACAATTTATGTTTTGTCCAATTGTCTAACAGTTATATAACACTTAAGTCATTATCTTAAACATACATCACAAACAACAATGTATGTTTTGTCCATTTCTCTAACAGTTATATAACAATTAAGTCACTATTTAAACATACATCACAAACAACAGTTTATGTTTTGTCCATTTCTCTAACAGTTATATAACACTTAAGTCACTATTTTAAACATACATCAGAAACAAAAATGAATGTTTTGTTTATTTTTCTAACAGTTATATAACACTTAAGTCACTATTTAAACATACATCACAAATAACAAGTTATGTTCTGTCCATTTCTCTTACAGTTATATAACACTTAAATCACTATTTTAAACATACATCACAAACAATAGGTTAATGTTTTGTCCATTTCTCTAACAGTTATATAACACTTAAGTCACTATTTTAAACATACATCACAAACAACAAGTTATGTTCTGTCCATTTCTCTAACAGTTTTATAACACTTAAATCACTATTTTAAACATACATCACAGACAACAGGTTATGTTTTGTCCATTTCTTTAACAGTTATAAAACATTTAATTTACTATTTTTAACATACATCACAAACAACAACGTATGATTTGTCCATTTCTCTAACAGTTATATGACACTTGTCACTATTTTAAACATACATCAAAAACAACAAGTTACGTTTTTTCCATTTCTCAAACAGTTATATAACACTTAAGTCACTATTTTAAACATACATCACAAACAACAATATATGTTTTGTCCATTTTTCTAACAGTTATATAACACTTAAGTCCCTATTTTAAACATACATCACAAACAACAATGTATGTTTTGTCCAATTCTCTAACAGTTATATAATACTTATGTCACTATTTTAAATATACAACACAAAGAACAATGTATGTTTTGTCCAATTCCCTAACAGATATATAACACTTAAGTCACTATCTTAAACATAAATCACAAACAACAATATATGTTTTGTCAATTTCTCTAACATTTATATAACACTTAAGTCACTATTTTAAACATACATCACAAACAACAATGTATGTTTTGTTTATTTCTCTAACAGTTACATAACACTTAAGTTACTATTTTAAACATACATCACAAACAACAAGTTATGTTTTGTCCATTTCTCTAACAGTTATATAACACTTAAGTCACTATTTTAAACATACATCAAAAACAACAAGTTACGTTTTTTCCTTTTCTCTAACAGTTATATAACACTTAAGTCACTATTTTAAACATACATCACAAACAACAAGTTATGGTTTGTCTATTTCTCTAACTGTTATATACCACTTAAGTCACTATTTGAAACATACATCACAAACAACAAGTTATGTTTTGTCCATTTTTCTAGCAGTTATTTGTAAATGCCATTTCGACAGTATCCTGGATAAAGACGTCATATGGTCCCACTTCAATCGTGAAGAAAGGTATGAACGATATTTAACAGTATCGCACCAAACGTCTGAAATGAAATTATCTTGTTATATTTAACAAATATTTTCTTATTTTTAACTTCCATATCTATAGCAAAATGAATAAAGTTGATTCTCGTATTAGTCTGGTACAATTTGTGCCATCAAACAAGTCGTCAGAACAGCCCGACGAACATTACTCATTATTTCTTGCTAGGGGAATGAGAGCTTTAATAAAGTTGTTTAATTTACCATGTAAAATTCAATTAACATCTAAAATTAATTATATACAAGCGTTTAAGGGAACTAAACATTTCTCTTTAGAGATTTACTATATTTTATACCTACGTTCTTATATATAAAACGTGAAATCGTTATTCGTTAAAGCAAATCCTTCCATATTTCTTGTTTAACTTTGACAATTGAGGTGTAAAAAAAGTTTCCCCAATTCGTAGTTGTCCATTAAGGTTTTAATTGTTTTAAATTTTTACTCTGATTGGGACAGGGAGTCCTAAAATTAGGTTTCTTATTCCTATAATAAAAGCATGGAAATAGATTGAAATGAAACAAAAAGTATCAGTAGTTAAAATGTAGATAATGTTATAGATATTTCCAATGGTAATTTTGTGAGTAATGTTAATGAATTTCCAATTTGAGCTACTATGATTTTACTTAATTAAGTTTAGCCATTATTATAGATGTGACAAGCGCAGTGAAGGACGGGGTTAGCACGTGAAACGTGCGAGGGTGTCACCTAGTAATAAATGATTTCTCAATTTCTAGTCACCCGTTTACAAATTAAAACGTTGCTATTAATAACATGTAAAGGAGTAGTTTCAGATTATAAGTTAATATTCTTTTTAGTCGATCATGAATGGTTTTAATATCATTTACATGGATGAAAACCTATAGAAAGTTTGAATATCGCTGAGAAAATCTGTTCTAAAGCATGCGCAGTCAAAATGTATTATTAATAACATTTTCTTTGACACTAACATGTAGTTAAAATGAGAAGAATGTTTTTTGGACGTATGCCTACTTAAATAGCTGCTTTACCATTACTTTTGGACACACACACACGCACGCACACATACACACATACACACACACTCACACACACACACACACACACACACACACACACACACACACACACACACACACACACACACACACACACACACACACACACACACACACACACACACACACACACACACACACACACACACACCCACACCCACACCCACACACACACTACTTACACTGAAAGCATATGACAGTTTCATAGGGAAGATGCCTGCTGCTGAAAACTCCGTGCAGTGGTAAGGCAATTGCAGTTGTAAGGTACGGATCTATGAACATGTAAACTATTAATACAGTGTATTAAATTTATTGACTGAGGTCAAATACATAATAAAAAATCTAGCCATTAAAACTAAATACAGCCTTGGAATTTTATAGAAATATATTTTTATGAATATATTCATTTATTTTATAGTATCAAAGTTATTTAAAACATTCATTAAGATTATTTAATATGATTAATGTAAAGAAATATTCTATTATATAAATAATACTCAATAAATAGTTCAAATTCTTTTCTTAGCACTATGTAAATAGCTATAACATTTTAATGCTCCAAAATTCACGATAAAATATAAAGCAAGGCTAAAAATGCATAGAGTTATATAAAATAAACATTAACAGAAAACGTTAAAATTTATCAAATATGGTTATTATCATTTTCCATTTACTTTAGATTTACAAAAATATAAAAACTTAAATATAGGCTACCCAACAAGGTTGTCCACACTCACTAAAGTTTCAAAGTAACAACACTAATGTATTAAAAACATGAGAAATGACCACTTAATTTCACTGTATGTACACTTATCCGATCCTGTTAGAGCACTTGGACAACTCCGGTACTCCTCACAGACTATTGGAAGCACTTCACAAGTTCAAATAAGTTCAAGTTCACTTAAAAACGTGTTTGGTAAATGAAATAAAGTAAATTTACGAGACAAAGCTATAAAAAATACCAACATATGCACTCAGGAGACACGTCTATTTAGAAAAAAAACGTAGAATATAAACAAATTTACTAAAATATACTGAAATGAAAGGGATTTTCAAAGATATATTTTATTTTTAAAGATAGATCTTATATTTATTTATTCAATTTCCATGCTCCAATACATTTATTTAAACCAACTACACCGATGTATTTCATATTGTAAACAATCAACGTGGAATTTATTTTAAAAGTTCACCACAACTTAAGTCCACCATAATAATCAAACAATAAATTGCAAATAGCAATTAAAAAATCTCTAAAACATTGATATTAAGATTTTAAACATAATAAAACGCAGCTTAAATTCTTTAACATATTAGAACTATAACAACGAGAAAATTATTATATAAATACATAAAAATAATTAACAAATATGATGGTAATAATTAATTCTTGTATACGATTATATTCATTAAAATCTATTAATATATATAAAAAATATAATAAAGCCCAAGATCTAGCAACCTTTTGTTAGTTCTTGTGCTTTTGCATTCTAAAAGACACAATTACTTTATGAAAATATTTTCCGTATAATTTCCTTATGCAATTGGGTTTTTGAATTTTGAAATTGTAATATAATTGCAATGTACAGTAATTTGTAATTTGTTTTCCTTAAAAAAGATGTGTTATTAAATATTAAGCCTCTTAGAATAAGGCTAGTAAAAGTAATATGGATTATTTGTGTACAAAGAACATTTATAGCGTGGTTATTATCAATCTCCACTTTTAAACTCCAAAATGTTTGAGACCATTATATATATGGTTATGACATGACTGCAAAATGCCAGTAGGTCTAGTATAAGATCAAAAGTAATAGATTTAAATTTGAAATATTGTAAACTCACCCTATTGTAAATATATTAAACTGTATTGTTCTGGTATAATCACAAATATGTTATAATATGAGTACCACAGGACTAAAAATACAGATTACCCCACGGTATTGGGAGAACTGCTGGACAGTATTCACTTGGCAATGCGTTTGAGGCACCGTAGGGTGGCGTTGCCTCGTTGAGTGGGGGATTGCCAGTGAAAAAGGGGGTAGGACGTTTTTTCTGTGTTTTTTTGAATAGTGGAGTATCCCAGTCTGACAACCACACTCAGTCCACAAACGTCGGCGTGTTGGATAGAAGAAAGTCTACATAAAACAATAAGAAGTGTGGAGTATCAAAGTTTAAAAACCACGTCCAGTCCACAAACCTCGACGTGCTGGATGGTGGACAGTCCACATACAACTGTAATTAGTGTGAAGTATCACAGTCTGACAACCACGATTAATCCACAACCCTCAGTGTGCTGGATAGTAGACAGTCCACATACAACTGTAATTAGTGTGAAGTATCACAGTCTGACAACCACGATTAATCCACAACCCTCAGTTTCATTTCATTTCATTTCATCTTTATTCGTTTAAAACAATTACAGATATGTTATAAACACGTCATGACTAATACTAAAAAACTAAAAATAAATTAAAATTGATATAAACTACAGCAAGTCACTTAAATTATAATAACATTTATCAAGAAAATGAGTTTTTACTTTTTTTTTAAATAATGGTAGCTTTTCCTCTGCCTTGATGTTAAGTGGCAATTTATTATAAATACTAATACAAATATGGTATGGGCCTCTCTCAAACACAGAAGTAGAATGTTCCAAGATAGAAAACATGTTCCTATTTCTAGTTGGGTATTTATGAAAAGTGCCATTTGTAATAAAGTTATGTGAATGCTGCCTCACGAAAATACACGCTTCATAACCAATAATACCAGCCAGCGTCAAGATTCCCAACTCTCCGAATAGTGACCTGCAGGAATCAGATCTTCTCCTATTCCTCATTACTCTCAGACACCATTTCTGGAGAATGAAAACTCTATTAAAGTTTGTCACACTTGAAGGGCCCCAAAATATAATACCATATCGTAAAATTGATTCTGCATGTGAGAAATATACAGTACGCAGGACCTCACGACTGCAAACCATGGCTAAACGGCTAAGAACAAAACAAATACTTCGGAGCTTCTTACAAACGTGCTCAACGTGACTGTTCCAATTTAGGTTCTGATCAATATGAACTCCAAGGAATTTGACAGATGACTCTTGTTTGGCTTCATCATTTCCCACTTTAATTTTGACTTGGTTTTGTGACCTTTTGGAATTACTCAGGTGAAAGTTAATGAAATTAGTTTTATTGATATTCATTTTAAGTTTATTTGCAGAAAACCATTTGTTAATAATATCAAGCTGATGATTAGCAATTGAAGCAACAGAGTTTGGAGATTCATCAGAAATAAAAATAGAACAATCGTCAGCAAACATAATTATATTTAGATCACTTGAAATTTTTGGGAGATCATTTATATATATTAGAAATAGGACAGGGCCCAGAATAGAACCCTGGGGTACTCCAGACGTAATCGATCTATAAGGAGAATAAATGGTTTGATGACCTGACTGGATCTGAACAGTTTGACTCCGATCTGAAATGTAGGATTGAAACAATTTGAGTGCATGACCCCGCACACCATATTTTTCAAGTTTTTGAAGTAGATTATTATGATTTACGGAGTCAAACGCTTTACTTAAGTCACAGAAAATACCAAGGGATTGATGGCCTTTGTCTAAAGAATGTGTGAGGTCATTTAGAAAACTAAAAATTGCTGAAGACGTAGATTTACCCTTTCGGAAGCCATGCTGTTGGATAGATATTATATTATTAGTCTCTAAGAAATTTACAAGCTTGTGACATAGTAGTAATTCAAAGACTTTAGAAAATGAAGATAGAATTGAAATGGGTCTGTAGTTTTCTGGTAAACGTCTATTTCCAGCTTTGAATAAAGGAATGACTTTACTCAGCTTGAATGGTTTTGGGAATATTCCACCTTTAATACATGAATTACAAAGATGAGTAAAAATATGGCGAATATAGGGAAAACACCTCCTCAACAAAGAACAGGGGATCTCATCTATTCCTGCAGAGTTAGTGTTCTTTAACTGCTTCACCACTTTCTCAACATCTGAAACAGAAACCTCAGATAGGTAGAGACTTCCTCTTGGTGATAATATATTTTTATGAAAATCCGATGATTTACTGGTACCAGACAACGCATGCAATCCCAATTTTGAGAAATATATGTTTAACTCCTCAGCTACATCACTACAATTTTTTACCAGCGCATTATTTACTATAAGTTCAATATCTTCATTTATCCTTGGTGATTTAAATGTAATATTATTATTGACAGTTTCCCAAATTGTTTTAGAACGATTTTGAGAGTTTAGAATTTTGTCAGTGTGCTGGATAGTAGACAGTCCACATACAACTGTAATTAGTGTGAAGTATCACAGTCTGACAACCACGATTAATCCACAACCCTCAGTGTGCTGGATAGTAGACAGTCCACTTACAACAGTAAGTAGTGTGGAGTATCACAGTCTGACAACCACGAACAGTCCACACACCTCAGTGTGCTGTATAGTGGACAGTCCATATACAACAGTAAGTAGTGTGGAGTATTACAGTCCACTATCAGTCCACAAACCTTAGTTTCTTGAATAGTGGACAGTCCACATACAACAGTAAGTAGTGTGGAGTATCACAGTCCACGATCAGTCCACAAACCTTAGTGTCCTGAATAGTGGACAGTCCACATATAACTGTAAGTAGTGTGGAGTATCACAGTCTGACAACCACGATCAGTCCACAAACCTTAGTGTCCTGAATAGTGGACAGTCCACATACAACAGTAAGTAGTGTAGAGTATCACAGTCTGACAACCACGCACAGTCCACACACCTCAGTGTGCTGTATAGTGGACAGTCCATATACAACATTAAGTAGTGTTGAGTATCCCAGTCTGACAACCACGCTCAGTCTACAACCTTCAGCGTGTTGGATAGTGGACAGTCCATATACAACAGTAAGTAATGTAACACTGTTTATCTTGGAGATGAGCACTCTGTTTACAGTTAGTTTATCTGTGTAGGGCACTATGTTTCTAGCATAAAATTGGTTTCCCTTTACTTATCACAAATTAAAGTCACATAGTTCTGACTGAAGTTTAAAACTGAATATCTTAGTATAGTTAGATACATTATCTGAGTTGTGGGTAAAAAAACGTTATCTCAAACTACTGGCTTTTTCCTAGTTTATACTGAATGCCACAATACCGAACAAATTATTCCTATTCCAATAGCAAACAGCCGAAATATTAACACGACCCATATATAATTATACTGTAAATAACTTTTAAGAGATTGGTGATTTAAGTTTAATCAATTAGTAAACTCCAATAACAGTGAATCATTTCGTATATAACAACATTTATTTAATGTATAATGTTACCTGTTTCCTAACTACAGGATCTAATGTCTTCTTCTTCATACTTATTAAGTCATACGAAAATTTTCTTGCCTGTAACAAAGTTTAAATATACAGTTATTGAGTAAATCATTATTGTTGTGACATGTATTCTAAACTCTCTTATGTCACATTACATTTATCACCTAGATACATATTATTGAAGACCTAACAATTTACAATATTAATAAAATCAAAGTAAATGGCGCGTAAAGGAGAGATATTGATTACTTTTCCGACCACAGCTCCCCTCCAGTGACTGTGAGCTACAGGGTACAATCACGTACTAAACGATACAAGTTCGACCAATGAGCTTGCGATTAATTTCACATTTAATTATTATTTGTAAAATTGTTGTTAATTGTCTATTACTTGGTGTAAAACTGTAGCTCTTTCCAAATTGGTCGGTAGGTTAGTTGGTTAAATCCTAGCTTCATAAGCTATTGGTTCTCAGTTCAGTCCCAATCAGAGTCTAAGATATTTTGAAAGGGACCAGCTGATAACCCCAGCTGTTCTTTTGTCATTGGGCTATTAATTAATGACACTTTATAAGGAATAGTCGGTCTTAGTTTGTAACCAATGATAACATTCACTTATTTGCGCTGCGACAATGTGGACATTCCTTTCTCAGACCATAAAGCTCAAGAAGCGACTGTCGACTTGAAGCGTAACATACACACCGGTAACACAGAAACAAAAGTTATTTCCAAACGATGTTTTACTGAGGAAAGTGTTAAGTTTTTTATTAAGTTGCTCAGTAATGAATCTTGGTGTGAAGTTTACAACTCCGTTTCCACGGATGATAAATATAAAAGATTTCTTAATTTCTTTTTGCATTATTTTAACATTGCATTTCCATTAAAAACTAAAAAAGTTAATATAAGACGCAAGAAGAAAAACGAGTGGATTACAGATGATGTTAAATTGTTGTCAGACCGAATCAGAATACTATCGTTTTTACCCAAAACTGAAGAAAGAACTGAATATTTAAACTTACTGATAAATAATTACAAGCAAATGGTTCAATCAGCAAAACAAAATTTTTATGACTCCGAAATAATTAAGTCAAGTAATCAATCAAAAGCTGTCTGGAAAATTATAAATGATCATATACGAGTAAAAAAGAGTATACGACCATCCTTACCTGAACGTATTGTAGTAAATGTAAAAACCATTACCAATATTCCCGAAAGTGCAGAGCATTTTAACAATTATTTTGCAAATATAGGTACCAACATTTCTTCCAAATTTAATGCAAGTCCCAACGCTAATATAAAGACCCCCTCACCACTCCACAGTCTCTTCTTGAGCGAGGTAACTGTGGCTGAGGTCGAGAGCATGGTCAAGCGGCTGACGGACACACGAGCGGCGGGGGCCGACGAGATACCTTGTTTCCTAGTTAAGAAAACGTTTGCTCATTTCAGTAACGTGTTTACACATTTAGTAAATACCTCCTTGATGTCAGGTGTTTTTTTCTGACAAGCTAAAAACTAGTAAAGTAGTTCCTAAACACAAGGCCGGTAATTCCCAAACTGCAGATAACTACCGCCCTATATCAATATTACCAGCTTTTTCTAAAATATTTGAAACTGTAATTTGTGATAAATTAATAACCTTTTTTCACCGTAATAATATTCGTTCAGATAGCCAACATGGTTTCCGTAAAGGTAAGTCCACAAACACAGCAATATATTCTTTCATTAATAGGTAATTTCTGCACTGGACAAAAAATTATCAACTCTTGGGATTTTTTGCGATATAAGTAAAGCATTTGATTGCGTAAATCACTATTTGCTATTACAAAAACTTGAACATTACGGTGTTCGTGGTCTGCCCTTGAATCTGTTAAAATCTTATTTGTCTGACAGGAGGCAGGTTATAATACCAGTTATAATACAAAATCTACCACTTTCCAATCTGGTGTTCAGAATATCATGTGTGGGGTCCCGCAGGGTTCTGTCCTAGGTCCACTTTTGTTTCTTATATACATAAATGATCTTCCAATCAACATAGTAAAATGTGATGCTGTGATGTTCGCTGACGACTGTTCCCTGCGTATTGCCCGTGCCGGGGAGCAGTCGTTGGTTGGGGCAGCAAACTCATGTTTGAGTTCTGCATCGAAATGGTTTACAGATAACATGCTTAAGCTTAATAGCGACAAAACTCACTGTGTTCACTTTAAAATTTCTCGCCATTCTCTACAACCCCCACAACATAATAACATAAAAATAGGCAATCAAATATTAAATCAGATAAACACTGTTAAATTTCTTGGTTTATTTGTGGACAGTGACCTGTCGTGGGCCTCCCATGTCGATTATGTCTGTAAAAGGCTTCGCACTGCGTGTTTTGCTCTCGGCCATCTGGCTTGGGTCTGTGGTGTTGAAGCCTTGCTTTCTTTTTACCATGGACATGTAGAATCAATTTTAAGATATGGAATCATTTTTTGGGCCATGTCAAACAAAAAAATGTTGATAGAATTTTTATATTACAAAAATGGGCATTAAGAACCATTGGTAATCTCAGTCGGATGCAGTCATGTGAGCCTCTCTTCCGTGAGTACGGCGTGTTGACCTTGGCGGGCCTGGTGGGGTATGAGGCGTGCATGTTTGTAAAAAAAATCCAACTTATTTTAAGACAAACGGCTCATACCACACCTATGCCACTAGAGGCAGAGATGACATCTCTGTGGCCGGTCACAGCACGAGTGCTTTCGGGAGGGGGCCGCATCACCTCTGCATCTCGATATACAATAAGCTGCCCAGAGATCTCCGTGATGTCGGGAGGTTCTCAATTTTTAAAATGAGGTTAAAAACCTATTTTATTGAGAAATGTTTTTACGATTACAATAGTTTAAGTGGCATGTAAACGTTTCTTTAAATAATGTATTATAGTCGTAGCTTAGTTAATTTATTGAACTTTAGTTTTACCTTTTATTAGTTAATAATTTATTTTACGACTTTGTATTTATACATTATTGTATTGTAAAGATTTGACGTGTTCTTTGTAAATGTACATTTGAACGAATAAACTGAATACTGAATACATCACACTCATTCATAATCCATATTCACCCATATCTTGACGATCATCGTTTTAAGAACAAAATTAAATAAAAAAATGTATATATATTAACTTCTGCAATAGTAATAAATATATATAATAAACTAAGCTTACTCGGAAATACAAAATAAAAATTGAGATTTTATTGGATTTATAATATATTACCTTTACTATTTTACTACTATAGTCACATGGAATATTCCAGCTTCACTTATTTAATATACAGTGCGTGGATACGGCCAGTATCTGTCGCGCATGTGCTGTTCGAAGGCCATTCATTATGGTTCGGATACATATGAACCTTCTCCTTCGTTTAGCCATCAACTCGAATAGATTTTTCTTAGTAAAATGTGTTCAGTAAATTTTTAATTGGTCATGTTTCACCTGAATTTAAACTAGCATATTCAAATTTTTATTTAGATATTGTAAGTTTTATATTGAATAACATATATTTATAGTTTACATAAATGTTGTGTGTTATGACTAATAAATGCACAGTAAATACCTGGACAGTTGTGGCTGAGCATATCCCAACGATAATTATGAAAGGTAACACTTGGCCCAATGTATTACAATAATAGATAAACGTCGCTTGGTAATACTCTGAAAAGGCTAATTCGTTTTTCATCTGATACGCCTCTACAGCTTGAAACATATCTCCGTAGATAATGGATACTATCGAATGCAAAAAACATGCCAGAAATTGTAGTCCTGATTGACAGTTCACCAAGAATATTGCCTCACCCAAAAGGTAGTGTGTCTTTTTCAGAACTGGTATTGAGAATTCATTACCTGAAAAAATAATAATTAAAATAATGATGGACAGTTTATTAAGTGCTATATTAATATTCAATAGTAGATTATTGGTTTTTTAACTATTCTGATTTGAAAATGATTGATTTTTCTGTTTCAATTAATACAACATATTAATAAAGACGTTCTAAAGTAGTATAACAAGATATGTTCTCTGTTACATTGTTAACAAACTCTCAGAACTTTACCGATTAACAGAGTTCAGTCGAAGGACAGAGTTCACTTAGCGCCAGGCAACACAAAACATCTTGTTCATATAAAATTCAAAAATCAAGGATTGACGATAAGTTTTTGTATAATAGACTGAAGCTTATTACACCAAAACCCATAAGTTTTCACTCGATTTCCTTTAGTTTCAGAATTTAATATTTTTGATCGACTAAGTAATTTGGCAGACTTTCCAACATTACAGAACATCCTTAAAAGTTCCACAATGTCTTGATATAAGTAAAGTAGTTTTTCAATTATCATAGTACGTGTTGTTCCATAAACGGTACAAGTGAACATCATAGAACACTAATATATTACAATATAAGCGCAAAATGCACAATTATACTACAGTACAATTACAAAATGCATAAATATATTACAATATTACGCACAAAATGTACAAATATACTAGCCTACAATATACATACGAAATGCTTAAATGTCATGGCGATAAATTTCACCTAACCACGTTCACCTTTAAATGACCAGAGAGATTCACAAAATAATGACACAAGATAGCAATCCAAAGAACACATACACATTCGTTGGTTATGGCCCTACCACCCAATCTTATATGTAAATTGGTGATAGCCCTTCCACCTACACAAACACGTACGGTGGTTATAGCCCACTCACCCACTAATATACGTAAAGTGGTGATGACTCTTCCAACCATAAATACACGTACGATGGTAATGACCCTCCCACACACTCATATACGTACAGTGGTGATGGCTTTTTCACGCACACATTCACGTAGGTAGTTATGGCCTTCCCACCCAATTATATAAGTACAGTGGTGATGGCCTTTCCACACACACATACACGTTCGTTGGTTATGGCCAACTAACCCACTAATATACGCAAAGTGGTGATGGCTGTTACACCCATACATACACGCACGGTGGTAATGACCCTAGCACCCACTCATATACGTACAGTGGTGATGGCTCTTTAACACACATACACGAACGGTGGTTATGGCCCTCCCACCTTCTCATATACGTACAATGGTGATGGCTTTCCACGCACACATTCACGTACGGTAGTTATGGCCTTCCCACCCAATCATATACGTACAGTGATGATGGCCTTTCCACACACACATACACGTTCGTTGGTTATGGCCCTCCCACCCACTCATATATGTACATTGGTGATAGCCCCTCCACCCACACAAAAACTTTCGGTGGTTATAGCCCGTGGCGATAGCTCTTTCAACCTTACATACACGTACGGTGGTTATAGCTCTCCCACCCACTCATATACGTACAGTGGTGATGGCCCTTCAACACTTATACACGAATGGTGGTTATGGCCCTGCTACCAAATCATATACGTACAATGGTGACGGCCCTTCCACACACACACACATACACACATACACGTACGGTGGTTATGGGCCTCCCATCTAATCATACATGTACAGTGGTGATGGCCTTACACACAAACATTCACGTACGGTGGTTATGGGCCTCAAACCCACTAATATACGAGGTATTCGATCATTTCGTACTCTTATTGTAGTATATCAGTGCATTTTGTGCTGATATTGAAATATATTTGTAAATTTTGTAGTGGTAAAGCAATTTTATTTTGCATTTTTTGCTTGTATATATGTTGTTTGACGTTCAGTTGTACTGTAATATTAGTTGTAAAATAAACGTTTTCCACTTACATATATTGGCAGGGTTACATTAAATTTTCTAAAAGTATTTCTATTCAAAAACTGTAGTAAAGAAACAAAAAGGTCATGTACGGTAAACTGCTACGTTTCCAGCCTGCCTTTTTTTTTAATACAGAATAGATTGTAGATACGAAACAGTAACTAAGATCTTAATATGTCTTGTGCACTTTTAAAATATATAGTGTTATCAAAATCCAATTGTTGCACTTTTAAGTATAACATTTTATTTTTATTGATTTAACGATTAATTTCAATAGTTTTTAAAAAGTTTAAGTATGCAGAAAAAATAGTACCTGTTGTGAAATTTTCATTCCTCAGGATACACTTTTGTTGGATCTGGGTATTTAACAAATCTAGACGAGTTTTGATAGACTTCACTGCACAATACAAAGCCAAGTTGTTTGTATGAATGACAAAGAGGATGAGAGGTTTGAAAAAAAAATCGTAAATATTTTCATTAAATGGCGTTAGTAGTGAGAACTGAAGTATTAGAAGCAGACAGAACAGTAAAATGGCCAAAGTGTAGTGAGCAGTTGGGATGCATTTAAGTTCATCATCGACATTTTTCAACAAATGAACAATTCTTTTTGTAAGGCCCCTTTTACATTGAATCACACTGGGCAGCATGACTAACATTAGTATACTTCCAAAAACGAAGAGATCCACGACCCTTATAAATACTTCGTTGTTGGGAACTGCTACAATGTTCAACAAGCACAATAGGCCACCGATGAATGCTAGGCAAAGACTGTAAGAAAAGAGGCCTGAACTGAAGACAGGTAATCCTTCGTCGTCACAACTCCAAGATAGAGGCAGGATGCCGGTGATCCTACAGGCATCAGCTACAAGGGGAGGAAACACAGTGTGTATGTACGGCCTGACCATGATTGAAAGGTACTCAGTTTGAACACCAGGAATGTTCAGTGAGTCCCGACGAGCTAGCTTCTCCCACCACAACAAACTGTCGGGAACCCTGACTCAAAGTTCAAGGCCGCACTTCATCACTCATCGAACAAACTATACACTTGTAATGTACACTTGTAACTGTATAACGCAAATAACAAGACTATGTCAAATTCATTTCATTAAGTTTACAATAATTAATTAGACATCTATCAAATATAACCAGAATAAATATCAAAAGAAATTGGATTTGTGATTTGTTTTTAGCTTTACTTCACAAATAATGATTTAAATGACAACCCTTAAACTCATTAAATGACATTGCTATATTTTACTAGCCTCATTTCTAATGATGTGTTTTAATGATTCTTTAGCAATATAAAATGACATCTGTAACCTTGCCTTAGTAAAGAACGTGTCACTAAAAACGTTTGCAAACACGTTATTATACACTACTAGAGGTCACCACCCCTGCAAGCTTCACTTGCTAACCCCGTCACTCGGTACTCTTGTGTGATATCCTGGCATTCTGCCTTCGTCAATGATTCGTACCTACAATAATTAACATTAACTGATCAATTATTATTGTAGCATTAAAAGTTTAAAAAATTAATTAATATATATTTCGGTTTTTCAAGCTTTTTTCTAGATACACTTCTACAGTCATTTGTATGAAATAAACTTTCTTTGCCTTCTGGATTCGACCATGCTATTTGCTTATGTACACTATATACATTATTTATCTACGTTTTGCAATCTATTCAATCGTTTCAAAAAGGACGTTTTCACCTTGTCGATGGAATCATTCAGACGAATAGTTCTTTTATCACCTGTCAATGATATGGTGTAATGATTTACCGAACTATGTAATTTTTTTAAATAACGAGTCTCTAAGTGAATGATTTCTTGGTGGCTGCATTAGAGGCTGTATCAGTGGGAGCATGGTCTCAACACATCTGACTATTATAATTGTTAAATTATATTATATTTTTAGTATTGTCAATCTATTTACTTTTGTTTTACTATTGTTGAACTATTATTATTATTGACAAGTTGAACTATTATTTGTAAACATGTTAAATTGGTATACTAAGTACCGTGGGAAATAAAATTTAAAAATTCGTAAATTGTCGAAACAGTTGATCACGTTAATATATAATTTGTTCACCCAGGAGTTACTAATATAATTTGACAAGTTATTTATATAAAAATCCAATAGTAATAAAAAAATAATTCTTAATTAGTATGAGAACACTTAATACAGATTAATACATTTACGTAATAATAAAAACAATTGTGTAAAAGAGGCTAATTTCAGCTAGTAAGTACGCAAGTAATGCATGCCATATACAATTGTTACTAATATATATACAGGGTGTCTTAAAAGTCCCACCCCCCCCCTATTAACTTTCTTATGAATACAGATAAAGTGATTTACTTCTGGGAATGTTTATATGACCAACTAAGGAGTTTTTTTATGTATGCAAATTTTTTACACCCCCTCTCAAAAGGGGGTAGTTTGAGGGTAAGTCAAAATTTTTAAATAGAAACCCCTATCAAATGACACATCATTTTAAAGGTAATATTAAAAGAAAAAGGATGGCGGAAACTAGAGGTCTCTAAAATTAGTCTATCAAATTTGGTGGCAGTTTAAAGTTGGAATTATTTCATAAAACCCCCTAAGTAATTTTAGAACGGGAAAAATGGTCAAAATGCTGAACTCTCACCTCAATTTCACTCAGATGAGATGCTCGAAATGGCTGCCATGAACTTCTTGACAGTAAAAAAGCCTGGATTGAAAACCACGTCTCACATTTTGTAAGATTCCAGGCGTGATTAGGTGGCAGGCCTCTTCGATTCTTGTCCTTAATTCATCGAGGTTTGCGGGCATTGTGTCGTAAACTTTACTTTTGAGGAAACCCCAAAAGAAAAAATCCAGAGGTGAAAGGTCAGGTGAACGTGACGGCCACTCTACCAAAGTGCCACGTCGACCTATCCATCTATCGGGAAACGTTTGGTCTAGGAATGTCCGGACAAGCATATTGTAATGTGGAGGAGCACCATCTTGCTGAAATACAGGCTCATAATGCCTTGTACTACCTCATTTATTGCTGGGACAATGCCGTTCCGTAACATGTCCAAATATTTAACGCCAGTTAAATTACCATCAATAAAGAATGGCCCAATAACAGAGTTTCCCAAAATTCCAGCCCATACATTTAATTTTTGTGGCTGTTGCGTATGGGCTTTAACCATCCAGTGGGAGTTACTGTTTGCCCAATAACGGCAGTTGTGCTGATTGACTGTCCCATGCAAAGAGAATGATGCTTCATCACTAAAACATATCTGTGATATTAAATTATTATTCTCTTCAATCTTCTGCAACATTTGCTCACAAAACTGAAGTCTTCGATCAGGGTCGTCTTCATTTAATTCTTGATTTAACTGAACTTTGTACGGGTGGATATTGTGACGCTTTAACACTTTGTGAACAGTATCTTTTGAAATTCCAACATCAAGGGCAGTGGACTGCAGAGATTCATGTGGGTTTGCAGCATAATTTGCTAAAACTTGAATTTGGATCTCTTCTGTCGCAATGGCAGGGCGCCCTGATCGTGGTGCATCTTTGACACTAAAGTTTGTTGAGAATTTGTTTACTAAACGTCTAATGTATGCTGGTCTATCCGGATAGGCAGCATTAAATAAACGAACTGCTTCATGAACATTTCTCCTAGCTTCCCCATAGAACAATATCATCTCTACTTTATCTTCATTTGACCGAGCCATTTTTATTAAATACGAATAAAAAGAAATTTAACACAGTAACTGAACTGAAAGTGTTACACGTACTAACTAGTAACCTAATAAGAGATAAGGAAGGAGCCATTGGTATTCCCAGGTTGCCCTACTGGACTTTGGTCAGACAAACCAAAAACAAATAAATGCTATGTTATTTGTGGTTTTTGGTGTTTGTTGATTCTTGTAATAACTTGTTTTACGATTAGGTGTCATCAGTTTTCAAAACTAACTGGTGGGTGAATGTTTTGTCTGCCTTACAACAATTTTAAATGTAACATAAACTTCGGGGGTTTTATGAAATAATTCCAACTTTAAACTGCCACCAAATTTGATAGACTAATGTTAGAGACCTCTAGTTTCCGCCATCCTTTTTCTTTTAATATTACCTTTAAAATGATGTGTCATTCGATAGGGGTTCCTATTTAAAAATTTTGACTTACCCTCAAACTACCCCCTTTTGAGAGGGGGTGTAAAAAATTTGCATACATAAAAAACTCCTTAGTTGGTCATATAAAGATTCCCAGAAGTAAATCACTTTATCTGTATTCATAAGAAAGTTAATAGGGGGGGTGGGACTTTTAAGACACCCTGTATATATATGTGTGTGTGTGTGTGTGTGTGTGTGTGTGTGTGTGTGTGTGTGTGTGTGTGTGTGTGTGTGTGTGTGTGTGTGTGTGTGTGTGTGTGTGTGTGTGTGTGTGTGTGTGTGTGTGTGTGTGTGTGTGTGTGTGTGTGTGTGTGTGTGTGTGTGTGTGTGTGCGTGCGTGCGTGCGTGCGTGCGTTCGTGCGTGCGTGCGTGCGTGCGTGCGTGCGTGCGTGCGTGCGTGCGTGCGTGCGTGTGTGTGTGTGTGTGTGTGTGTGTGTGTGTGTGTGTGTGTGTGTGTGTGTGTGTGTGTGTGTGTGTGTGGGGAAGGAACATCTTGAGTTGTATATTCTTTACACTTCCATGAACTCCTTGAACACGATGATTATGATTCATCGGCTCTAGACCCACCCTACCAAACAAACAAGACTTAAGATGTACTTACCCTCTCTCTAACAGGAATCATCTGTCTTGACCCACCCACCCACACACGTACAGTGGTATTGGCCCACCCACCTACGGATTTCGTGTATTAGTAATTTAATTTATTATCATTATAAATCACAACCATTTAATTAAAATGTTTGTTGTAGTTTTGTCGAATAATTAATACAACAATTATTCAAATTCTGTAATTTTTTACTCCTCATTTCAAAATTTTATTTTTCTTATCTACCTTGCAACAGCAAGAATATAAGGAAGAAATTTATTTTTCAAATTCGTACATACAGTTAAGTAAATAATACATTTACTGAAAATGTTTAATGGTTAAGTGATGATAAAAAATGACAATACAATTCATAAAATCAAAGTTATAGGAATTATTGTATATATATCTGTACATGAAGTAGTTTTATCGATGAATACATATTCATTCAAGTACTACCAGATGTCTTTAAGATCAATTTAACTGTTCAAATGGCTTCAGCAGTTAATGTGAAATACAATAGGCAACACACATAAAATAAAATATATATCACAAATATAAATACTTCAGGTCTAATTCATACTTTGAGTAGTTCAAATGACTAGAAATTATTTTTTAAAGTTTCACAGTCAAGTCAAACTGGGAGAGTTTGAATATTTAAAACTAAATCACGCTATGAATTAAATCTAATTTTCTCTGACATTAACAGAATTGCATGTCTGCCTTTCTATAAGAAGACGAGATTGGTGTGATTTTTCCTAACTAGACACTTATAGGGAAGAAATTACCTACTGTCAGTGAGAGAATTTTCACTGTAAGTATTCAATTAAATACGTAAACATAGACAGCAATATGTACGTTACGTTAAATATGTACATTACGTTAAATATGTACATTACGTTAAATATGTACATTACGTTAAATATGTACATTACGTTAAATATGTACATTACGTTAAATATGTACATTACGTTAAATATGTACGTTACGTTAAATATGTACGTTACGTTAAATATGTACATTACGTTAAATATGTACGTTACGTTAAATATGTACGTTACGTTAAATATGTACGTTACGTTAAATATGTACATTACGTTAAATATGTACATTACGTTAAATATGTACATTACGTTAAATATGTACATTACGTTAAATATGTACATTACGTTAAATATGTACATTACGTTAAATATGTACATTACGTTAAATATGTACATTACGTTAAATATGTACATTACGTTAAATATGTACATTACGTTAAATATGTACATTACGTTAAATATGTACATTACGTTAAATATGTACATTACGTTAAATATGTACATTACGTTAAATATGTACATTACGTTAAATATGTACATTACGTTAAATATGTACATTACGTTAAATAATATTTTTTTTTTTTAGAGAAAGTAATGGAACAAAGTAATATTTTGGTTATATTGTTATATTTGTACCCATATAATCTGAATGAATTACATGTATAAAGCAGATTTATAACTGTTCACATTACAATTGTGTTAAGTAAATTAAGCTAATGGTATATTTTAATAAACGTAATTGCCAACGTTTACATTACACATTTATATTTGTCAAGAGGAAAACTATTCAGTGTAACATTGAGCTGGCCAATGTTGCCACTTAATAAAAACAACACTCTCGTGGCCCACCAACATAATCTATGTTTTAATAGTATCCACACAAACCACCTTACTTTTACGAAATTATTAGGATCAACCAACCAACGCTTAGATTTGGTAAAATGTCATTATGAGACCATACTTGAAAGGGAGGCAATAATTGTTCATATTCACCTCACGGAAAGTATCCTAAGAAATGTAAATTTTATGAAATACAACCATTATAGTCACGATTTACTTTTACATTGTTAGATATAACATCCTATTGTTTTATATATGTTGAGTGAAGTTTAAAATCTAAAATATCAAATAAGTAGAGTAATTATTGAAAGTGTATGTTATTCTGGGATATTGATTAGGTACGATATACTATACGTAAGTAGGAACCTAATTTGGGACAGTTAGGTCAATCGTCAATAGTTTTACATTCCTAAGACTATATAGTAACCGGTTCTACGAATGTAGTTTATATTATAAATATACTAAACAAAGAGATCCATAAAATTGGTTAAATATAAATAAATCTAACCTACAAGCATTATGATGAATACAGGATATTGTACATATACTGTTTTAAATAAAAATATAAATTCTTACCACCTTACCACTTTATGGATACTATTGGATTATCCAACGTCCAATAATTTTTATTAATTGATTATTTTTTAATAATATAAATTCTTATGTTATTTGTTTTAGAATTATGTTGTGAATATACTATATTCCTTTTTATTACTTTAATGTAAAATGTTAAGTACAGTCGACATAATTTTTTAATATAAGTTTTAAAATGTCTCAATTAAAACTGTGATTACATTTAAACTTGAATGCTATGTATTTTAAAATTACCCAACATTATTTTCCGGGAATTATTGTAGTATTCTGTTACATACAATTTATAAAATTCTAGTAATAATATGAATAAGAGATTCACGAGTAGTTAGATACTTTCGGTAGAGTACAATTTTCCTACAGTTGAGTAATATTTATTCACACATAGACGGTGTGCCTAAGCATTAATGTTTGATCAAGTTCTTGCACTGACAAAGGCAATAACATCCAAGAAGTACAGGGGACCGTGCCTCATTGGGGTTCTCACGAACTTCATCGGTATGTTAATGAGAGCCTTATTACCAAAAGGGGTTACTCATCACAACCCTTGGGGGTGAAAAACTAGATTACAAGGGGAAAGTGGTGATAACATAGGTATTGCCGCACCTCGTTTGAAAAGTCTGAAACTCCTTGTAGTTTTAATATAAAAATATTCAATTTATTCTTACAGAAATGTAAAGAATGTTTATTTTTAGAGTTTACTGTTTTGTTAATCGGATGGATAACATAAGAGTTGAATTGTTTTAACCTTTTCATAATATAGTTAAGTTACATTGTCTTTATTTAAATAATAATGTTTATAAAAGCACATATCTCAGAAACTTTAATAATTCTTTCTTAACCCTTTTAGTGCCAGAGGAGTTTTCAAATTTACTCTCTGCCAGTGCCAGAGGGTTTCTATTAATTTGTACAGTGGGCCATTAAATAATTCACATATGTGTTATGTGTTACACAAAATTAATAATGCTTATACCTAATCATACATAAATGACCAGTCTATTAAAATAACATAATACAAATAGCTTTGCACTGTATATACTATTATTGTTAAAATTAAATTTACGAGATATTTGTCGTCTCTTTTTTTCTTTAAGCATCCTTATGACCAAGATAAAAATAGGTAGGCCCTATTCAATTACTTTAATTTTGAGATAGTGTAGTTGTTAACAACCTGTTGAAATTTCACAATAATATGTTAAAAATAAAAAAGTTATGGCAATTATTTATTTGTTCAAAACAGCTGTAAGTCAGCTGTTTTCTGACAGATTTTGGTACCTTTTTATCAAAATATAAATAAATATTATACAAACATACCAAAATCATGGTTTTATGTAAGAGTATATGTTAAAAAATGATAACATAATCATAAATCAATAAAAAGTTTATTTTTGAAATGTTAAATTTTTTTGTTAACGTCCAGTTTGACGTTGGCACTTTATGCACAGTTTTTTGGACGTCCGGATAACAGGACGTTGGCACTAAAAGGGTTTTAAAGAATAAAAATGAATTTGTGTAGTACATTGTACTTAGCTTTTTGCACATGGCTTTAAAAAATAAATTAATAAAACATAAACATTCAATACTTACAGTCTAATTTAACAGCATTTAAATTAATCGCATATTTTTTAATAAATACATAAACTAAAATGTCTATAGCTGTTAGATCAACTATTTCAAAACGTGGAATTTACAAGATTGTACATTCAAGGCTCAACAACCATATGTCAAGGCGTACATAAATAAGCATGAAGTAAACAGAAGCTAGTGTTGTTTTAAGTGAAGAGATTTGTAAACAAGTACAAAGAGTGTTGACTTTGAGAACACTCCTACTTCTCCTTACACACTATACTCACATTTTGACCATGGGCGACTTTAATATGTACCTGCTAAAAATGGACTATGACTGCTTACAGTTTACAAGGATGTTTGATTCTTGTAATTTGTGTATACTTCCACTTGACCCACACACCACACTGCTAGAGCTGACATACTACTCGACATAATGTTTGTTAGTGACCCTGAAGTATCAGTTCACCATGGGCAGCTTCCAGTTCCAGGTATCTCCCGACTTGATCTTGTTTACTGTGTATTAAATATAAAAATTCACAAACCAAAGAGAATATTATATCTTACAGAAATTTCCGTAAATTAAATGAAGCTGACTTTTTATCCAATGTAATTTGATATCCATGGCAATCCATTGAAGATCTTGACTCAGTAAACAAAATGGTTGAATCCCTTCATTCTCTCATCTTAAAGCTGTACACCAAGAATGCTCCTGTTGTAACTAGACGTACCAATGAAAAACATCCAGTTCCTCATATTCTGCATCTAATGGCTCGTCGGGACTCAGTTTATCGAAAGGCCAGAAGGTTGCAGAATGTGGAACTCAATACCGCCAGCTTCGAGACAAAGTAAAACAACAATTTCGCAACTCCTGTCTACATTATAATTAATACATTATTTTCAAATAGGAAACAGTCAACGACTGTACCACCCATATACGTACGGTGGTATTGACCCACCCGCCCATACACGTACGGTGGTATTGACCCACCCACCCGCCCGTACACGTACGGTGGTGAGTTGTGGATAAATGTAAATAAACCTGGCTTTGGCAAGCTACCTTCGTCTATTCCAGTATATCTACTACTGAACGATCTGAATACGTATTTTCTATCATTTTCTAAACCTACTTTTGTTGGTTCAGCACAAAATTATCTATATGAACTACTTCTTTAGGATAATAATGATCTGACCAGACCACATTTTTGTTTCAACCCAGTTTTAAAAGTTGATGAATTGAAAGCAATACGTCGTATAAAGTCCGATGTGGCTGGTTTAGACAAGATCTCTATCTTATTGATTAAAATAATACTATTTGCAATTCTTCCAGTATTAACATTTGTTTTCACTAAATCTTTAAGAACTGGCATTTTCCCCGATCAATTGAAGTCTGCTCTTATCCGTCCCTTGAACAAGGCCCCATCCCCAACTCTTCCTCAGGATTATAGACCTATCAGTGTTCTGCCTGCTCTGTCTAAAGGTCTGGAGACATCGTTTTTTAATCGTTCTTAGCCACATATCTTCTTTTTTAACAGAAAATTATCTAATGAATCCATATCAGTCAGGTTTTCGCAAATATCATAGTACTGAAACAGCCCTCTTGAAAGTTAGAGATGTTAAACGGTTAGCCATGGATCGTAGACAATTGTCAAATGTTCTTACACTTTTCGATTTTAGAAAAGCCTTTGACACTGTCAATCGTTGCATATTACTAGCTAAGCTCCGTGTACTTGGATTTTCTGATATTTAATTAAAATGGATGGGATCCTATATAGGAGGCAGAAGGCAGTAAGTGTGTTACGACCAACAAATTTCAGATTGGGGATCAGTGGTAAGTGGTGTGCCTCAAGGTTCCACATTGCGACCATTATTTTTACACTTTACACTAACGACATAGCTACGGGACTACAGACTTCTATGTTTCATTCATACGCTGATAATTTACAAATCTATGCTCATTTTAAAGTTAGTGATATGAATGAAGGTCTAGATAACATTAATAAGGACATTAAGCGCATTATACAATGGACAAAACTGAATGGACTAAGACTGAATGCTGACAAGACAAAGCCCATGATAGTTTATCACTCACGATTACTAGCTACAATGGACTTAAACAACGTACCAAATATAACTGTCAACGAATCACCTATCCCCTACTGTGACAAAGTGAAAAGTTTGGGACTTATTATCAATAATACAGCTGGATGGACTGAGGCAGTCGTGGCCACTTGTAACATAGTGTTTGTGGCTGTCCATTCTCTAAAAATACTGCAACACATACTTCCCTTTCACATAAAACGGTTACTTGTAAAAACACTGGTTTTCCCTTACTATTTAGAGACTATTGTAGTGCTGTAATAAATGACATGACTGAGACGCTGAGTTGCAGACTAAAGAGGGCACAAGACTACTGTATACGTTTTCTTTTCAATATACGATACTATGACCATGTTACACCTTACTATATTCAGACTTCACTATTAAAATTGACAGATTTGAAACTTATACGTATTGCAGTTCCGACTCAACATTACTGAACCTGAATCACACACAGGTTCTCCAAAGTAGCTCGCATATAGTTTTAAACTGTTAACTGAGGAGATGTAGGGGTAACAACACTCACTGGCTCATCTACATTACACATTCCAAACCACAAGACTACATTATTCAATAAATCTTTTACATCCTGCAGAACCTGGAACTCCTTACCAGACTACATTAAACATATACACAGCCGTCCGCGGTTTGCTGCCAAGCTAAATAAATGTCTTCTTAATCGGATGTGCTGAGCCGGGAGCCTGGGTGGCTGCTGGGCGGGGTTTTATTGGACTGTATGAATAGGAGAATGGATGGTTTTTCATCATAAGTAGATAATTAATTGATAATAATTTACCAGTTTGTTTATTTACATGTTTTGTATAATTACTTTAACTAATGCTTTCATTTAATATCCTTTCAATATATAGATTTCAGAGGGAAAGCTCAAAATGACCCCATTTTGATCAGGTTTTTACTATACGAAAAATACTCTTTTATTAACAAGTAAATTATGACCTCAGAATCAGCTCAATTATTTGTAACTTCTCCTTTGATGTTGTTTGTTAGTTATATTATAGACTGGGCGAGCCGGTGGTAAAGTAGTCTAAGGCGTCAGGACTTTAGGTTTGGATTATAGCTAGCGCTGGTTCGAATCCGGTTTGGATTGGGAAATATTTATCAGTAATGACCACTTTCTACTGTACAGATTCACCCCGTTACTCTGTCTGAATAAGTTACTCGTAGATATCAGTAGTATATGAGGAATGGGCAGGGTAAGGTTAAGAGGGAGATTGGCCTCTTCATTAAAAAAAAAAAAAAAAGTATTAAGGAGCCAATTGTTTTGACTGGTGGTCATTACGTTTAGTATTAGTTATTTTTTTAAAATATAGAAAAATCAATTTGCAATATATTTTGAAAGCTATTACGTTTACTTTCAATTTATTACTATTAGAAATAATTAATTTTACTATTGGCAAATAACCCATAGCTAGCTGGAACTCTCCTTAGACGGATATAAAATATATGTATCAGTATCTCAATAATTATGTTTATTACATTGTATGTGAATAATAAATCAACATCCCAAACTTTTTAATTTAATTCAAATTTAGTAGCTGCCAATTGGATATTAAATTGGTTTATACAGTATTTTATGTTTGTAAAGTCAAAACCGCAGTCATTTCTTTTCATAATATTTTATATTTATACATTTTTTTATTGGCCATATGTTTCACTTAAAAGGCAGCTGATATTATAAGCAAATATTATTATTAACAGTAACACGATAAATAGTTTCATATAAAGAGTGAACCGGGAAACAATTGCAACCAATACATTTTATTTCGAAGAGATTTATTCTGTGGATAAATGATAAACCCGATTCCTTCTCAAAATTATTAGTAGTCATAATCGTGCGACTCATTCCAGATTGATTTTTCTTACTGTTGTGCTAATCTATGTTTGTTATATTTTATCTCTTTGATTTTTGTATTTGACTTTTATATTAGTGAAAAATATCTGTTTATATCTCAAATGTAATTTAACTACATATTTGAGTCAAGTTTAGTTTAACAGCTAAACGTAAATAGTATGTTGTATACGTAAAAAAATTTACAAATCGCATTGTTATATAAAACTACCTGTCAATAATGAGGTAATATCTTTTAATTAATTGTTTTGATTGATGTGAATTGCTATAATATTCTGTATATAGAAGTCCGACATTTTATGTTTAATTAGTGGCAAAAGTAATTATAGAATTAGACAGTGTATTTACTTATAGGTACGATACAGGATGTTCCTAAAATCATGTTACAACATTTGGTATATTATTACTTGAATCAAAATAAACGTAAAACAACATGACAATGAGCTTATCTATTTCGTTTATTATCTGTCTGTTTCGACGTGATTTTTACAACAACAACAACAAATTTATAGATCTTGCATATACATTTGGTTGGGGAAGGATTATGTATTGGAGAACTGGAGTAATCATTATTTTATGTATTTTTATAAACTATATAGAGTTTTTATAAACTATATAGGAGATTTATAACTATATAGGGATTTTTTAAAATATATTATTTTTATTTATAAACTATATAGGGTTTTTCAAACTATATATGGTTTTTATAAACTATGTAGGGTTTGTATAAACTATATTGGGTTTTTTTATAAACTATATAGGGCTTGTATAAACTATATCGTGTTTTTATAAACTATATGGGATTTTCCATAAAATCTATAGAGTTTTTCATAAACTATATAGGGTTTTTATAAACTTTATTTGGTTTTTTATAAACTATCATAATGATTCAACATTATTTATCTTTACCATAAATAAATTATTATTTAGGTAATTAGTTATTTAATATTTATAAACATAAAAAATCAAGATAAAAACCCAGCTTTAGTAGTAATATACTTCAAGCTATCTACCTGTAACCCTCCACAACCTAGAGCCGAAGGCCTTTTAAACTTAGCTTTAGTGACGTCATTATAGTTGTACAAGTTGGATCGTCTGTCTCTAAACTGCTGCGAGGCGGTCTTCTGTAGAAGATATTCATTAGGAATAGTAGCAACACAGGCAAAAATACAGTTTTTCAATTGTAGGATTACTGTTTTATCAAAACGTGAATATCATTTATGTTTATCACACTCCCCTAATACCTTATCACAAATAATAAAATAATAAAAAAAATATCATTCTCCTTATATATAAAAAAATCATTTAAGTAGGAAAAAAATGGAAATCTTTAAAATGCAAAACTAACAAACGAAATTTAAATATTAATATTTTATAAAATATTAAATAGGGAAATACATGAAGATTTAATTTTCTTGAAGTTGTAGCTAACTATTTACTCATAAAATAGTCCTTACCAAAATATATTTTCGTTGTTATTTATTTGATTCTCTCTGTAATAAGTTGTATTTCAGTCTTGTATTCCTCAATAACATAACCTGCATTAGGGATCTTTGCTTAAGATCATTTTATTCGGTTGTAAAACATTCATCACAAATTAGTGCTCATTAAATAAACAGTATATTGCTTTACATTACAAATTTAGTTAATATTATGTTCGCATTAAAATAACCTATGTATCTACGTTCCCTGTATTTTTAATGCACTTTATAGAGTTCTTTGATGGCCTGAAGCTTGTAAAAGTTAAAATCTCTTCACTTAACATATCACTAGCTTCTGTGTACTTCATACTTATTTATGTATGAATTGAAATATGGTTATCGAACCTTGAATGAGAAATAAGTCCATGTATGGCATTAGTTGATCCAACAGTTATAAACATTTTAGTTTTAGTATTTACTAACAATTATGCAAGTAATTTAATAGCTGTTGAATTAGACTGTAATTGCTGAATGTTTCAGGTTTTTTTAAATCTATTTATCGAAGCCATGACCCAAAAGTTAACTATAATATACTACACACATTTTTATGCTTTGAGAAAGAACTCTTAACGTTTCTGAGATACGTATTTTTATGAACAATATTATATAAATAAAGACAATGTAATAAAACTACATTATAGAAAGGTTAAGCCAATTCAAATCTCAGGATATCCATCCAATTAACATAACAGTACGTAAACACTAAAAATAAAAATTCTTTACATTTCGGTAGGAATAAATTGAATATTTTTATATCAAAACTATAAATCTTTAAATACTTTTCAAATGAGGTGTAGGAATACCAATGTTATCGACACTTTCCCCTTAATCTAATTCCTCATACATCAAGGATTTTGAAGAGTAACCCCTTTCAGTAATAAGGCTCTCATTGACATACCGATGAAGTTCGTGAGATCCCCAATGAGACACGGACTGAACCTCTCCCATAATTGGATGATATTGCCTTTGTCACAACAAGAACGTGATCACAATTCATGCTGAGACATACCTTCAATGTATGAATAAACTGTATATGATCAACTTCCAGAGACTGTTGTTCTATTTAAAGGATGTAACTCCTCTCGATATCACTACTCGATTTTAATAAGTTTTAGTCAACAGAAATCTTCTGAACTTCTTGGTTTTGTGTAGTTAAATTATACATAGGAACAATGTTAAAATGTAACGACAGTTTTTTTAGACATTTTTAAAAGTTAATTGTAAAATTTTGTGGGCTAGAATTAAAGTTTTACATTAAAGTTAAAAAAAGAATATATTATACCTAAAACATAATTCCATAACATAAATAACTTAATAAGTTATGTTATTTAACACTTAATCAATTAATACAAACTATTTTACAATTAATAATGCAATAGTATCGATAAATACGAAAGAATCCGTCTTTTTGTATCTAAAAGACTATCTCTTGTATTCATCATTATGTTAGTAAGTCAGCTTTATTTAATATCAACCAATTTATGGATTTTTTAGTTGTAAACATTTATAATTTTAAATATATTTGTAGATCCGGTTACTTATTATTCTTAAGATTGTAAAACTATTGACGGTTGTATTAACACTGTCCCAAATTATGTTCCTACTTAATCAATACTTTGCTGAGTGGTGAAGAGTGTATCATTAATGTCGGAGTGTGCTCAGTGAAGCAGAGTGACCAGTAGCTTCGGATGTCTCAAAATAAGCTGAGTGGACCACTAGTGAAAACTAAAGCACAGCAGACCACTGGTGTCGAGAGCACCGATTGAAGTGGAGTGGATCAGTGGTGTCAGAGTTTGATGGGTTAAGATGAGTAGACCATTAGTGTAGGATATTGTTAAGTGAAGCTGAGCGATCAGTATTGTCGGATGTCTAGTAGTGAACAAAGTGGACTACCAGTGACAAGGGAAGAAGAGCGGACCAGTGGTGACGGGGTGTGCATGGTGGAATAGACTGGAATGTAATATCAGAGTGCGCCTAGTAAAGTGAAGTGGATTTGTGTTGTTAGAGTGTTCCGAGTAAAACAGAACGGACAAATGGTGTCGGAGTGCGACGAGGGAAGCCGAGCGGATCAGTGGTGTCGGAGTGTGCTGAGTGTTAGCCCTGAGGATTCAACGAATAGTGCTGTTTTAATGTAAGATATACAAAAGTTATGTCTGCTAAAGCGTTCCAGGGATCTGGTCACACATGAAGCTCTTAAGTTCACTAGTGGAAAGAGTTCCTGACAAAACTGTGGAACTATTAATTAGCTTGGTTAATTAGCTCTTAATTAGCTAATAAACATGTGGCCTTTAATTAGCTTGAAGAGAAATATCAGGTCTTGTTTTTTCCATCTTAAATCAAGGGTCTTAAGGCAAAAAAGACTGCATTCTTTTATTTTAGGTTTTGTAAGATTAGACTCTTATTAGATTCATTTTTGTTAACCTAGGCCTATCCTAGAATAGCATACACCTTAAAGAAATGTCATAGAAATACTAACACTACTTATATAATAGTTTAGGTTTTAAAACTCAATCCACATATATAAAACAATGTAATGTTAAATAAAACAATGTAAAATACTTAAATGAATAATGATCATAATGGATGTATTTAATATGATTTATTTTCTTCTTAGGATACTGGTCATGAGATAAAATAAAAAAATAAAATATTGCCTGCCTAGAAGCATCATCTTGTAATGAAAGTTTGCCTTATCTAAGGGTTGGTTGGCTGGTCTTTATGATTTCACATGCATAGGATGGTTTGGTGGAAACTAATTATACATGTCTAGACGTAGGTTATGTGGGTGGGCCACGAGATTGCTTTGATTGAGTGGCAACATGGCCAGCTCATTGTTACATAGAATAGTTTTCCTAATGGCATATTCGCCAAAAAATAGTATTTAGTAAAATATGACATTGTAGCCAAATTATTACTTTGGTTTAATACCTTATTATGACTACAATACTATATGACGCAAATAGTGGTGTCTATTTTTGCATATGTCATTAAAGACTAGCAGTTAATATTCTATTAGAAATTAGTTAATTTCTTCCTTATAAATGTCTAGTTTAGATAAATCACACAAATCTTCTCTTCTTAGTGAAAAAGCAGACATGCAATTCCGTTAATGTAAGAGAAAATGAGATTTGATTTCCTCGCATGATTCGGTTTTAAATATTCAACCCCTCCCATTTGGACATGACTATAAAACTTTAACGTATAATTGCTAGTCAGTTGAACAAAGATCGTCGTTTACTATAAGTTTATTTATATTTCCAATGTACATTTTATGTTATGTGTTTTCTCCTGTATTTCACATTAACAACTTAAGCAATTTAAACAAGTCAATTTGATTTAAGAACATCTGATACTACTAGAATGATTAGTTATGTATTCATCGAAGATAGATACAATACTTAATATAAAGACCTTGATATTATGCATTATGTTAAGATAATTTATATAATTACTGTTGCTACGTATTATAATAAAGAATAAAATGATGAAATGTAGAGTAATACTTTACAGCATATGAATTATTTTTGCAATAATAATCGATAAAAAAACATTTTAACGAAATCTCTGT
Organism: Stictocephala bisonia; assembly: GCA_035578905.1. Lineage (NCBI taxonomy): Eukaryota > Metazoa > Arthropoda > Insecta > Hemiptera > Membracidae > Stictocephala > Stictocephala bisonia. The sequence goes on from JAQJVL010000262.1 coordinate 56,039, forward strand.
GATTTAAAAAAAACATTAAAAGAAATTACTAATAAGAATACTATCAAGAATAATTTTGAATAATTAGTAGTATTCAATGAAATAATGCGAAGTTTTCTAAGAACACTGTTATAACATATTTTAATATACCGATATTTTAATATCGTGAAAAAGTTATTAATATTCTAATAATTAAATTTCTGAGTTGTCTAAGTTTTGTTTTCACACCTCTTAACTTGGTAATCATTTATGTTAAGACATATATTAAACTTCCTTTTATTGAAATTAACGTTCCCTTTAATCTGGACAGTGAATCATTTTTTTATCAGTTGACGTAATATCCCAGTTGTTTGTCAGTAAATTTATATAAACTGTTTTTGTTAAAGGAAATCCAAAACATTGTATCAAGAATATTAATGAACAAAACGTGTTATAGGAATTATTAAATGACACAGGTAACTATGGAAAAATGTATCTTAAAAAATAATATTTGGTTTCGAAATTTCAAATTTTTTTAATTTAAAGAAAATTATAGAATCTATATTGCGTGCTAATAACATTAAAACAATATTATATTAAAAGTTGACTCTCATATCGAACACTATTCAAATTATTTCTTCAACAATCTTGTCCATATGAATGTTTGATAAATTTTGATACGACCATATTCTATAAACATCTTTAAGGTTCCAAAGTTCTTAGCCCAAAAGGGAACCAATTTATTCAAATACCACTAAAGAAGAAAAAAACTAAATTATTTATAATTCAAACAATGCAAAAAATAATTGTAAGTCTCCGACCATAACTCATTCAGCTAACTATCTATTTTTCAGTGATGTTATATATATATAGTAGAAAACTACTAAATTCATGAAAATTATACTAGCCAGACTAATATAAATGAAATAATTCTTCTTTATCTTAAATTTTTGCTTAAAATTTAGCAATGTATATTAATATTTAATTTTGGTTTAAGAACTGTAAAGGAAACTAATATGTCTCCAAAGGTCTTTGCATTTTATTTCGGTTTAAGAACTGTAAAGGAAACTAATATGTCTCCAAAGGTCTTTGCATTTAATCATTTTACATATTATTACTTTTATAATAAGCTGTTTTATTCGTATATGATGTTAGCTTAGTAATATAAATTTGCATAAAATGTATATTTATAGTTGGTTAAGTCAACATATTTTTTAAAAGATTCCTTACCTAATAAAAATTAACACTGAGTTACACAGGCAATTTAATTTTCAGCTTCGCTTCTCTTAAATTGATTTAAAATGTAGATAACATAGACTTACATATAACATCCACCATCGATAACATTTTATTATTTTTTAAATTTGTTTTGTACTCTACGAATAAGGATTTAACATATACATTTTATTAAGCTAAAGGTCATAGCCACACCTAAAAAATATGTATAGTTATTAATTAAAACAATAATTCTCCTGCTTTTTCTGAAAATTAAAATATTATTTTAGTTTTTTTTATCGACAATTCTTCTACCTAACAACCTTTAATGGCGTTAGAAAAAAAATTAATGTAAGTTCTTTGTGTTTGTGAAAGCAAACTGAAGTGTAAGGATGTCTTCGACCTCAGTTCTGCCTCTAATCAGCAAACCTTACAGACTGTGATTGCACTAGATGGAAGATTCCGGTTTCTTTTTAACGAACAGAGCGGACGGTTCTGATGTAAATGATTTAGTATTTACAGTACTATGTGGTGGTATTTATAACCAGTGTTCCTTTGTTGTTTTGTCCTAATAATCTACCTTACCATAATAATTCAGATAGTGTTTAAATAAATTTACAGATTGATATTATTTTTATACATGTATTATTGTGTATTATTTAAACTAATGTATTAGGTTTTGTAAATAGAAATAGGAGAACCTGTACAACGGAGGTCAAGTATGTGTCTTGTTTTTACCTGAAATATCAAGTGAACCCAGAAAGACAACTATGTAAGGTGAGCTGTTTGTTTCATGAGTTTGTTTATGGTAAGTCTCGTTGGCTATGAACTATATGATCTTGAAATTACAAGCAGCTTGGTTGATTTAGATTTAAATGGGTAACATATTTTAGGGTATAGAATTTTAAAATACATGAATCAGTAATAGTTATTATTAAATCGTTTATATGTTGACAAGTCATGTTTATAGTATGATCATGTTGTTTATCATACAAGCATTTTTATTGTTGAATTTTACATTTGTTAGTTTTTAAAATTATGTGTAGATTTTTTTCATCGAAAAAACAGTATAGCTTCAGTATCCTAAGTCCTAATCAAGGCAATATACTGTCTATGAAATAAATATTTGCATGAGCACCTTCACTGTTTGTGTCAAAGTTGGCAAGTATTCAAAACATATAAACGCGTATTTTAACACTGAAGAGATACATTGTTAGTTTTAGCATTGTTTGTAGGTTCATTCATTTATCAAATTAAAAATGATATGCATTCCTAACCAATATTTTAAAATGCACAGTGAGATGTTAAAATATAAAAATAACAACAATTCTTTATTTGTACTATTTATTTCATATGTAAAATAAACATATTAGTTTGATATAATATAAACAACAATATAGATTTATATTAAGGAATAACTATTTATAAAAAGGCATATAAACTTATCTCAGTCTTAATAGTCATGTTCTAAAACATTGCGATTAAATAAACATATAAATAGCTGTGTCCCCAACTGTATATAAATCATACATTGTAAAAACACTATTCATTACATCTATAAACCCGTCATTCGAAATAGAAAATTTTAATCTGTACCGTTAGAAAACAGTTTTAAGGCCTTTAAATATTTATAAGACCGGAAACGGAACAGGAAACTCTAGTAGTGTAACAGGAAGTAAAGGACTCAAGTTTGCCACTTCCTGGCCAACCAGAGCATCCGGGTAAGATATTTTATTGATATTGAAGCAGTGTATCTAAATATTTCACCACTTCATAAAACTCCTTGTTTAATATACATTACTAACAAATACTTTAAAAATTTTTGAAAATGTTTTAAATGGCAAAGTAATTATATTTACTTCTACAAGCCACCAACCGTTGATGAATTTAATTCTACTTATATATATTCAGTTATGTAAATTAATTTAAATTTAAATAATTACACACAAATTAAATTTGTCAAATATGTTTGATAGAATCGTGTTTAATCTACGTTAGTTTAAGTAAAATATAATTAAAAAATACCAGCTCAAGATTTATGAGGGATTTTATAAAAAGCAACCTGAATGTTTTTTCTTTCTTTACATTTTGGTAAAGTACATATTAATATGTACTTATGTAAGTGGGATATGTGATTTTACTTTGTCTTTAAACTAGAATAACGAATACACTAACCAAGCTTAGACCATGTTCAGGTCGTTAATCAATTTAATAAACAAAATAGACGCAACTTAGATGTCAAAGATTGAAGAAATAAACAAGTCTTATAATATCATTAACTCAGTGATCATTTCAATTTAATTTTTAATACTATTATGAATATTATTTCATCAGAAAGTTTGTTTTTAACAGTAATATACTTACAGGATGTTTGTGGTGGAAATAAGTGTAATATCTTTAACACAATGGTTAAAATATAAGGGGAGAAAGGAGTTAGTTGCATGTTATGGAGTTAACTTTAATTTGTCTACCCTGCCAAACAGGTGCATCATAATGAAACAATTAGGATGGTAAATACATAATGAGCTCATGCATCATATACAGTAGTGTTGATCCAACTGCCCCCTCATAACCTACTGTGCCAATAACCCACCCTCCTATACAGGTGCAGTGGTGTTCACCCACCAATCTATAAACATACAGTAATATTAACCTACTTAGCCATAAAAGTATAGAGGTGTGACGTAGGCTAGGGTTAGGTCTTTAGTTTATTTTTTCTTAGATCAGTTTAATATATATATATATATATATATATATATATATATATATATATATATATATTATATATATATGTATGTAGTACTTAGATTGATGTTACTGTTATATTAGTTTCAATGTAAATGGGCTTACAGTAGTTTTGCACAAGTTACTTTAAGCTAGTCTTTCTCAGTTTTTCCCGTTGCTTCATGACACTAATGTATTTGAAGTTATTTTGAATATTAGCCTTTGTTAAAAGCAATTGTAAATGATTTATTTATTTATGAAAACACTCTACTTACTTTGATAGTGATTGCTTGGTTGTAAGAATGTTCAACATACCATGAAAATATCACAATGAAACCATTGAATAATATTCCATTTGGAAGGTTCCAGAAAATAACTGTAAATTGTGTTTTAATTTAATTACTTAATTTAAACGAATCTGCTTATTGAAAACAAGATATATTTTGTATGATTAAAAATTAATTTATTTTATTTACAATAAATTCTTGTTCAAACATATTAAATTATAGATTCCTTCTAAAGAAAAGTATCTAGGATTAATAGAAGACAATATAACGTTCTTTTCAGAAAGTGGAGCATTAATGATTATGCTTGCAATTATTCAAGGAATTTACAATCAGTTCAATATTTAATTATAACAATTCTTATGATCTATTTTATTGGATAATAATAAAAAAATATCATACTTATAGTAACATTTTAATATTGTAATTGAAAATAAACTTAGATTTCAATTACATTTTAAGCATGAGTAATGTCCAAACAGTCGAAAAGGAAATGAGGACTTTAACGCTGGAATCCCCTTTTTATCGGACCAATAAAGATAAGAGTGGGTGAACGGCTTTGTAAAACAGTGCAATACAGTTTTATTACTTCAGCCAAAGCAGCTTACAGCTGGATTGAGAAAAATATATCAGATTCAATTTTAAGTTTGCAACGCCAAATAGTTATCATATTTTGTACAGGTTAAACGTATATTAAATGTTTAAAAATAAATTATTTCGACAAATGGTATAATTTTATGAAATAATCTAGAGTGAGACATCAGACTAGATGTATATTCCCCTCAGTTTAAATGTAAGAGAAGGAATGTATGAGAGAACATAAATGGGAGTTCAAAGTTGAATATCTCAACTAGAGCCTAAATCTGAAAATGTGAAATTGGTTTTTATGTTATTATACTATGTTAATACGTTGGATGGACATAGATTTTAGCCTTATATTAAATAAATTTGGTGGTATATCCTTATATTTTAAACATTCTGTATTAGTTACAACCCGTCCATGCAATAAATAAATATATGAATATTAATATTATACTTATTAGTACTCTATTGTACTTATATACTCTTTTTATATTATGTTATTATATAATATAAATATAAGAAAGTAACTACTAGGCAACTGAATAAAATTACAACAAAATACCAATTAACAATACATTTGTTCATCCATTTTATGTAAAAAACTTTATTAAGGCAACGAATTTATTATATTATAATTAAGTTCTTTTACAAGTGAAAATAAAGTAAGATGACTGGACGGCGTAGCGTGACATTTGCTGTTTACAACAGTTATTTATTTCGAAATATAATTATAAAAAGAATCAAATTAATAAAGTTACTTACTTCAAGAAATTGTGACTTAAAAACTCCTGAATGAGACACACATTTAAATACATAGTGGACAAAAAAATATTGAAACGCTTTCATAACTTTTGTTTGACTTAACTTGTAAAATTTAAAACTTTTACATGATCTTGGTTAGAAAGAACGTACTTTTTGACGCCATTAGTGACATATCATCTTTTGAGGGGGATCGCCAACGAAGAGTAGACCGAAAACCTATAACGTAAGCCTAGATCGAGTTTGGTATCAAATGAAAGGTATATTCAAGAAAAATTAATTGTCTCAAACCAGACTTATTCTTGCCGCAAAGTCTTTATATTTCCTTTGTAGTGGTCATTTGAATTTTAAAGTACCTATTTTGAACAATATTACTTCCCCACTATTTAACGTTTTTAAGTAAATTATTCTGAAAAAATTATACTTTATAGAACATGATTATTAAAAAAATAAAAACATCAAATTATCTATGGAAAAAATAACGTAGCTGTGAAAGCGTTTTCGTTTTTTCTACACTGTATAGTTGTATTTGTATAGCTGTATAGTTGTACCCTGGAATAAATCATTATTCTAATATATATTATATTGGTTTCGTTCTTTCATTCATATCTCACAAACTCCAGAGTGAAAGAAGTTACTTGTATTGCATTGTATTTTTTAAAAATCAAATAAGAAAAAACTCACAAATATTGTGTTGTAACAGGACTTACTTCCGACCTAAATTTGTAGTTATAGTATATAAGATGAACGTTTTCATTGAAAAATATTATGCAGTACATACAATTTAATTTATAAGAGACAAGTTCTCCTTCTATTTATTTTTTGTGATAATACTTATAAATATTATATTATTATAAATAATATTTATATTTGTAAATAATACTTATAAATATTGTTCTAAATCAACAAAACAACTGGGATAAGTATGTAACACTCCTCGGCTTAAGTATTGCAATTTTTTAAAGTAGAACTTTTAATTCCAAGAAGTGTTCTGGGGCACAATTTGAATTTATTATAATATTATTACATAACAGAAATATAATAATATAGTTAATTATAAAAATAATATAATTTCAGTATACTATTTACTATAATCGAGCTCTCAAACTAAAAATAACCTACGCTAGTAAATGAACTTACTATTGTACTATTATTGAACTATTGTTCCCTTTCGTACGTAAAATTAAACCAACAAAACCTGAATTAACTTTTACGTCTGAAAGATTTATTTATACAACTAGTTTAAAAGTGACAAATGAGTCCTGCAGGAGTGGTTGTGTGGCTTCTAAGGGATAATTTAGAGGAAACTTTCGTGATCCCTGCGGTCACATTGACTACGTTTAACTTCCGGCCGAAACAAGCAGCCAGTGCGTAAACAACCACCTGCACAGTCTGTGTGTGATGAATAGGTTGTTCTGAAACTACAAAAATTCAAAAGTAAAATTATAATAGAAAACTAAACAACTTAGTAGACAATCAACTACGTAATTGTTGTGATTGTACACTTGGTTGGTAGTATAGTTGGTTAAAGTTCAGTTATAGTTCGCAGTTTAATCACAATCAAAGTCGTAGACAGTTTTTAAAGTGGTCAGCTGGTAACCACTGGCTGTTTATTTATCATTGGGCTATTAGGTTTTTTTATTTTTTACGTAGTGGAAATTTCCCAACGCTCTGAAGGTGATACTCACCCTTATAATCTTCAATGAAGGCTAATAATCCCTACGGGCCGCGGTAAACTAAACCGGAACCCTTTCCGATGACTTCATACCTGGCTGCGTGTCTTACGAGATCACTTATCTTCTTCATATTGGACACCTAGCGGTATGTCAGGTATCCTTTACTTTAGGCACGTAGTACTGTGTTGGCGTAGGCCACAACAGTTATCCATGCTTTTTTGGTATGCAGCATTGCCTCCACTATGGTGTCTGCCGTAACAGGACGTACTGCGGAGACGAGTACACACAAGCGTAGTGCCTACACACAAAGAACAAGTCATAAATATCATATACGTTCTCCGGGCACTACTTTCACTGGGTAACCTGTGTACCTGTACCTTCCACATTCAGTGATGATAGTTCCTTAAGTATCGGTGGTTTAAATCGACCTCTCCATGGTCCGGCCGATCCAGGCCTCGATATAACTGATGAGGGATGAGTCCACCGCCCATCAGTGCTCTCATCCCACCTGCTCTGCCAAGCTCGCAGTCTCCACTCTGGCCTCTACGGCTACTTCTTTTCTGCCTCTCTTGAGTTCCTGGCAACATTTACCTGCCTCTCAAAGGCGAGTAAATTAAGGGGAATGATTCCCATCAAAACCTTCACTGCTGAACTGGAATATTAAAACATTGTAATAAGATTATAATTATGAGTTTAGTTAGTATTATAATTGGTTTTAACTAACAGTAACGAATATTGTAAAATTACTGATTTAATTAGCGAAAAAACCATTCTATCTACATAACGGTTGTTAATCGTGAGATCAACGTTATAATAATGTATCTGTGTGCATTGTACATTTTTATATGTATGTGATATAAAAAATATAAACAAAATATTTGGGTTAACCATAAAGAATGTAAGCATTCATTTTATCATTAAAACACCGATCGTAGACATTTGGGCAACATTAAGAAGCGAATGTGTGTGATGAATGAGTGTAATAATTGTTACTAATTAAGGTAATATGTAATTTATAAAAAGCCATTTATTAATACCCCAACATTCAAATTATCTAATGGATCTAAAGATTTACATGGAATCTGAACCAATTAGTATTGGTCTTATTTTTAACAATTGATTATATGTCTTGGCGATAACTTTTAATAATATTGATTTTAAATGTTAAACATTTAGTACATTTACAGTATAATAGTTCAACAAGTGAAAGACCAACTGAACAGGAAGTTGTTGACAAATATAACTGTGTCAGAGTTTCCGTCCCTACGTTCTTGTCCCTAGGGTGTCATTTGGCAACATATTGTGTGCTGCAACTCCCGAAAGTCACATATGTTTGAAGCTGCTCTTGGATAAGGGCACTAGTACTCAAGTCTAGTGTGATTTAAGTTGTGATATTGTTTTCTCACAAACGTACTAAGTAGATTTCGTTAAAAAATATCAGCGATTCCAATCATAACTATAACAATCTTTCTTTTTTTATATAAAATGTTTTCTAAAAGAAGGCCAACAATGTTATACTTTTATTGGAAGTTTTAGGTGGTATTGGACATTTACTCGTGTTGGGGCTCTAAATTTGTTCCCATAAAGTCTAAGATCAAAAGGGAAACTACATTGCGTCTGAATGAGGCCAGTGCATTAAATGTGTCCCAATAAAAACTTTATCTTTATTAGTTTCTTTATACAACAATAGCTTTGTATTTACATTGGTTTTGTATTTAATAATGTATTTACATTATTAAATTGGTCGGTAGCGTAGTTGGTTTAATCCCAGCTTCATGTGCTAAAGGTTCTCAGTTCGATCCCAATCAGAGTCAATACATTTTGAGAAGGATCACCTGATAACCACCGGCTGTTCATTTGTCATTGGGCTATTAATTAATGATACTTTCTAAGGAATAAGTCGGCCTTAGTTTGTAACAATGACTACAATCGCTCATCTACACTCATCACACTCATTCGAAATCCATATTCGCCCATATCTTGACGATCGGCGTCTTACGAATAAATAAATAAATAAATACATTACTATTTCTTCAGGTGAATAGTTAGTTCATGAAGAATTACAGTTTCACATAGACACGGTATCCCCATGAACAGTTTGGAGCATTTCCAATATGCTTAATTTGTTGAGAGAGCAGAAAAAATGTACATAAATAAATAAAAATCTCGATCAGGAATTTTATATTATCACTTTTATTTAAATCAAATTTCAAAATTAAGTTAATTCAATTCTACTGTTTAAATAAGGTTATACGCATTAACCAAATAAAAATTATTGAATCTCTTTCTCAATTGGCATTGTCGTTACAAAACGTAAGAAGGAGAGTCCATTTAGTTTATTTGTTTTAATGTAAGTTTTAGTAGGTTAAAATGTTTGTTTTATTAGCAACTCAGTAATTTTAAGTAAATATTAAAAAAATATGAAAAATTTAAATAATATAGTAAAATATTCCCAAATAATTACAGGAGAAAGTTTGATAAAGATTTCAATCAAACAGATTTTGTATTAATAAATACTTTAGTAAATATTGTTTTATTTAAGTTCACTAATATTACAAGTAATAATCTATATCTTTATCAATAGAATTTATGTTTTTAAACAAGGATAATTAACTGTGACAGACACGAGAGGGATATATAAGTGTTTGAATCTATATGAATAATATACTTAAGTACAATATTGTGATAGATAAATAAAATAGCAGGACTTATCTTATTCTTATTCTATATCGAACAAACATTTAAATAGTACTGTTTTTAATGAGCAGTGCTTATCACGTAAACACATTTTTAAACAGCAGAAATCTTATTATTATATGGAAAAGTTTTAAATAAATGTATACGTGCACGTAAAATAAAACACTCTATTATTAATCACAAAATAGGTACCAAAAATACATTTTGTATCATAACACCTTACCCTCATCAATAAATATATAAATAATACAATATTTACTGTTTTTTATACTAAATTTAAAATTAAATGAGTATTAAAATGAAATTTTCAAACAATTTTAGATTGGGTAATTAATGGGGATGGTTGTAATACATATATACTTTTATAGTTAAATACATTAAATAAAACGAGTTTAGAACAAATTAATTCCAACAACAAAAGCTTGTAATATGATTTACTCTGTTAGCTGTGCTCTGTTAACTTCACCAGACGAGAGATAAGGCACGCGTTTTATCCGGAAAAATTAACTATGTTAATTTTAGAGTAATTAAATATGATTGGATATGTTTCACAACAAGAGAAGGTCAAGAGTTTAATAAAAGTGATCAAATGGATTACCATACTTAATAACAATTTATTAATTTGTTGATACATTCTTTGATGCTTTAATCTTAATGCATTAACCCTATTTCAGTCTATACAACAGTAGTTTTTAATGCATTACAATTTTCCACAACACTAATTGAAGGAATCGTTACCATAATTAGTATAATTTGTTATATAATTTCATTTTATACATAAGGAAAACATAACGTACTAATTACTAAGTCTATAAACATACTTAGTATTAAATAAAATTGGTACACAACATTGTGTTCATGTCAGAACTTGTATATTTTTAACAATAGGTGGTCGGGTGGGTCAATACAACTGAACTTGTATTTTTTGGTGTGTGTTTCAATACCACTGCACATATAAATGGGTAGGTGGGACAATACTAATGTTTGTGTGTTGGTGGACGGGGGGTAGGTTAACTTATCTCGTGTTACGTTTTATATAGATAAGAAAAAATAAACTATCAATTATAACCATAAAATATACTGTACACATAGTTAGAGTCGGTTTACTGACAATTCTATTGCACAGTTTGTTATCATCACGAATCAATATTATATCTGGAAAATTAATTTCAGACATTGATTCAAGTACAGATAATAGTTAGCTGTTTCAATTAAGTTCACTAACATATAATCTAAATCATTAGATTATTTATAATTAAATAACATTGGTATATTATCTATATATCGAAAAAAATATGGCACAACAGGTTGAAACAAGTTCTGAATAAAAATAAGTTATAAGAGCTGAAAGGTGATCCTGTTATTAAATTTCAGGACTAGATAAAATAAACTTATAAAATATTCTTCCAAAATCATTTCAGATAATATTTGTTTAGAGAAGTTGAATGATCCTAAGGCACTCACAATGAATGTTATTCATAAAATTCACAAATAAAATGTTTTACAACTTCGTATAATCGATATACAATCAATATAATCAATTTAATATCGGCAAAAAATCCAATCTATGAAAATAGTAATATTCCTAATATTTGTAATAAAATCTCGATTGTGAATAGACGAATCATTTTAAAGATTTTACAGAATGAAAAAATTGCAGCAAACATATGAATGAACAGGTTAATACAAAAAGTACATTCTGAGATATATTTTTACAATGTGTTTTAAGAAAAAGAGGTGATAAACGGAATTACAAATTGTTGTTGACTAGTTAGATTTCAGCAGTCTCATTTTGGCAAATTCTTCCAACCATAATGAGATTCCTGACAGTGACGAGTGTTAGTATATAAATAGCGTTGTTGAACACCAGTTTCTGTCTGTAGTGAATACAGAAGACCAGTGAAAGGTAAATGAGGTTTAACGGAATCTAGTATTATACTATTTTGTAATTAATAGTAATAAATGCGAATTTTTTACCTTCTTTTATTAAAGTTATAATTTTAGACTATTTTAAGACTATCTTAGCTTAGTCGTGGTTTTTATTATTGTCTATTAATTAATAATCATTTACACGTTCGGTTTTTGCATTTATACAGCAAACATTACTAATTAATAATTAGTCATTACTAGTCAAATTAGTCTTACTACCAGTTACTAGTAAAAACGTCAAGATGATTTTAGAAAGAAGTATTTATTTAGAATACCAAGTGAATTCTACTTACATCTTAAATGTGGTATTGGCGATGAAAGGGAATGGTAAAGTAGCTCTACCAATGAGAATTATTAAGTGCTTTTGATGGAAGAAATCGACATTCTGAGATCTTTGAGAGCTGACGTGATTAGGACCCCAATTCATATTTTAAGTTTAAAGTTATATTTAAGTTTGGGACATTTAGATTAAATGCGTATTACTATGTATTTTCTTGGCATACAACCCACATCCTCAAGATAAGTCTTGTATATGTGGGTGGTCTTGTAAACCACCCCCTCAATACCACCGTACGTTTATGGGGGGACGGGTGGGTCAATACCGCCTTAAGTGTATGGGTGAGCGGGTGGGTCAATACAACCTTACCTGTATGGGTGGGTCAATACAACCTTACGTGTATGGGAGGGCGGGTGGGTCAATACAACCTTACGTGTATGGGAGGGCGGGTGGGTCAATAGCCCCGTACTTGTATGGGAGGGGGAATGGTTTAATACCACCATACGTGTATGGGAGGGCAGGTGGGTCAATACAACCTTACGTGTATGTGAGGGCGGGTGGGTCAATAGCCCCGTACTTGTATGGGAGGGGGAATGGTATAATACCACCGTACGTGTATCGGAGAGCAGGTGGGCCAATACCACCGTACGTATATGGGTGGGTGGGTAGGTCAATACCACCGTATGTGTATGGGTGGGTGGTTGGGTCAATACCACTGTAAGGGATATAAGTGGATAGTTGAATATGCATTGTAGAATATTATTACTAACCAGTGTAATGTCTCAGTGAATTAGGCTGTGGAGTGCTATTACAAATAAGAAAATATCAAACTTAGCTAAAAGCTGGTACTTTATTAATTAAATAAAGCTACACAAAGGCTTCATGGCCCACATGAACTTTTGAGTAGTTCTATTTGTATGACAAATTTAATGAAAAATATGGTTTAATTGTAATATTTATTATAAATGTTGTATGATTAGTTACCAAAATCGGACTTACTACTAGTTACGTGTAAAAACTTTCACGATGATTTCGGAAATGAGTGTTTCTACTGAATACCAAGATAGGTCTGTTGATAAAAATATACATTGAGGTTTGGTATTCATAACAAATAGTAATAATAATAATGTAATTAATGTTTTTAATTTTGGATAAAGTGATAATCCCATTCCATTTTGTAATATGTGATACAGCCGTAAATATATTTATTTAGGTGATTCATAAATTTGTATTATATTATGTTTAACAAGGCACAATTGACGTAATCGAAGTAATTGTGAAATAAAATGGCCTTGTTGATTAAGGTACGAAATATAACGATAAGAAAAATTAGTATCTTGAAATAAAAATACTGTAGAGAATCCTGAAATATTCCAGGAGCTAGAATTTTCACAATCACTCATTTTGTCCCCAAATCACTGTGTGTGTACTCTTTTTAATCAACAAATATATTTATTTCATAACGTGGAATCGAAATGTGTTTTTAGTACTACATTTGCAAATATGTAAATTTGTATTAAAACAAAAGTAATTAATTAGAAACATTGGTTAAACCTAATTATTGTTTTCCTTTTTTTAACAAAAACCTAAATCTTTTTTGCACCGAGAATGTACAAAGTTCCTAAAGAAATGAAAAGTCTTCAAATTAACAAACATTTACCAAAATAATATTAAGGGATTGTCTTTTTTGTTTTGAAGATACTTTATTAAGTGTAGTATTGTGAAATCTAATTTGCATTATTTATTATTACTATTGTTGTGCTTATTTACATCAAAAGAGTACTTATTATTTGTACACATTTTTACATTAAAATAGCATTGGAGTTTTTTAATAAATGTTATTTATAAATATCTTTACTATCTTTTGCTGATCTTAAATTATTTTTGTAAATTCAACAGTTTAGGAGTCCCTGCATTGGCATTGCCTTAGAGGTCCTAATTTAATGTCTATACTTCATCATGCATATGTATTATGCACGATTTATTTAAATTTAGTCAGCTTTTCAATAGGTTAACACAAATTTGTGTCTCTAAAATGTATTTATAATAACATAATGTAAGTTTTGTTTAGGTTATAATAGTCTGACCTGGCAAGAATATTTTAACCTAAATTGTTTTTCTTTCAAAGTTGTTTTTTGTCAGAGAAAATATAGTTTATTCTTATATATACTCGATAAATCACATTCAATGTCCCAGTCTAACGACGTAGGCCCTAACGTATTGTTTAATCCAATATTTGTTCCAATTCTTGAGAGAAAATACCTAAAACCCATAAAAATACCAGGAAAAAATATACCTAAATACAGATTATATGACCAATTTTAAAACTTCTATGAAATTTAGCTTAGCTTTTTTCTTTAATCCAATAAGTCATAAACAAATACTAACAAATATAAGATCAAATAAGGTAATATGTGTGAACACTTAACAGGCCGAATGAATATAGATACACCCAAGTGAGTTGTTCTGGACAAACAAAACTGTGTCAGAGTTTCCGCTCCAACGTTCTTGTCCCTAGGGTGGCATTTAACAACATATTGTGTGCTACAACTTCCAATATTAACACATATTTGTCCCCTCTGTCTCAGACATAGTTCTGGTCCTCTGAAATTAGCTAATGATAGTTGTTGCACATGCTTAAAGACTAGTTACTGCTTAGCTCTTTATTACTTATAAACACTATTCCATATAAAAACCATTCACATATAATAATTTTACTCAGTAAACTAATTAACTTTAAATCATAAATTATGTTAATGAAGAACGTAATCAAATTTTTACGTGTGATAAATCAAAGTGAAACCACAAACTTAGTAGTTAATTTTTCTTATAATGATTTTTACAAAAATAATAATAATTATAAATAAATAAAATTAAATGTTTACGAAATAAATCAACTAAATTAGTTACATCAGCCAATTTATTGAATAGTTATTTTTATATATTTGAGAAATAAAAACCTAGTATCATTAGAAATATCTAAATTTATGAATATGCGCAAACTAAATTATGTTACTAATGTAATATATAGGTATATGAAATGAAAAACTACTTTATTTTTAAGGTGAAGTTAGGACTCGACAGTCCTCTCTACCACCTAACCTTTAAATATAGCTGTAAAGTATATAGCTGTTTATACTTTACAGTATTAATTTTTTTTTTATTTTCAAATGTTTAAATCCATTTTTGTATTTATTGCACGCATTAATTTATTTTTCAATATTGCATAATGTGAAATTCCATTTATTGATGTTGTAATGGGTATATTTCCAAAACTACATTATTGTAATTTGGTTCATGTTTGTTTTGCTGTTGAATAGTAGCTTGGTTGTTATTAACCATCTTATAAGATGGAGAATTAAAAAAATGTATAGTTCTTCCTATCTTTATTTGATTAGTTGTTAATTAATTGCTACATTGTTTGTTTCATATTACGATTTTTTTCATTTTTTTTTTCAAGTTTATGAAAGTACTCTAGACAAATAAAAACTATCACATGTAGGCTTGTTATTTTTTTCAAACCTGACAATCTTCGCATTTGCTTTTAATTTATCACTCTTGCATAGTGACTATTTATATTTTCTTAGTGTTTATTTTCACGATTTGGCTTTTCTGCATGTGTATTATTAGGTATCATTTAGTTGTTGTGAGAAGTAAATGTTTAGATAAGGTCTAACCAATCACAAACCTCTAAAGGTTCTATGTGTCTGACACGATTTTCGTACGAGTTTAGTACCCCATACCTATCATTTAAAAGGTATTAGGATATTCAAGTACGATTTTAAAATATGTAGTTCTAATTTAAAATTTAGTTGTATGTAATGAAATAACACAATGTAGCTCGTTTTACATTCACAATGTCACTAATCTTACGCTTGACCCTCTATTTTCCTTCCACATAAAAAAATATGTGCAGTAGAGCTTCCTAATTAACTATGCATTAGAAAACTGTAAAATATAATGATAATAATTTCTTAGCAGTGTTTTATTGTTTTCAAAAAACTAGCTTTTAAACATTATGATAAAATAAAGCTTAAATAACCCATTTAATAAATTATATATTTTAATAAAATAAATCATGTTTTTAGGAAACCATTCTTAAAGAGTGATGCATACTGAAGGAAACACATTCTACAATCATCAATCCCATCTCACCAACACACATGCAAACATTTATTAGTCCCTAAATTTACGAGTCCATTTGTGTGAACCACGTGCCTTATCTATGTTGTTGTAATGTTTATAACAACGGAAATAAACAATATTTGTTGTTTAAGATTCATAGCATTTTGAACACATCATTTATATGGGCTTATATTTAGTAGATTGTTTATATCTACTAAGTGTATTTAAATTATGATAAAATATTTATTTGACTAAAATATCCATATGTTATGAAAACCTCAGATATTTAATTCATAGTCAACGAATGACCATGAATTAACGAGTTACGAGTACACAAGTGTTGTTGAAGAACAACGAGTCAAACTTTAGCGTCTGCATTAAGTGCAGAAGTGATCACCTCTTGTCTAGAAAGAGGTAAGACATTTGTTCTCTTCAGATTCTTCTAATTAAAATTCTAATTCTAATTAAAACGATTTGTTATGAACATTTATTTAACTATATATTCCTAATAGCTGTCAAATTTTTGTTGTTGTTTTACTGCTTCTTCTTAACTTTGAAACTCTTATAATATTAATAAGTAAAATTCAGTATTAAACTTTTAAACATTTCACTTATAACATATTTAATTTTTTCAACCACGAAATTTTCTTAAAAGTTAATTTGAGGAATAATTATAATTTGTTTAATTGGAAATCGTAATTTAATATTAAGATTGATTTCTAAGACCCATATTTCCGTAGAATATCAAGTAAGACTTATTTATATCTTAAGATGTGTCACAGAGTATGAAAGGGAATGGTATATTAGCTCTTTCAATGAATATTATAAGTGCTTTTCGTGGAGACATTTACGTCTCAAGATCCTGGAGCGTACGTGATTTATTTTTATTTATATAATTTGTCTTGATTTATATTTATTGAAAAGGTAAAAGTCTCTTCAACGTCACTTTACACTTACGTTTGGTGAGTATTTTTACTACTTTATCATTTTTATACATTCCATATTAAAAATAAATTTTCGTATAAATTTGTAATAGTTATATGAATGTTATTCACCATAAATAAGGTCAGTTGTGTTTTGTTTGTTTTGCCATTTTAACTAGTACAGCTACAATTTTCAGTTTATTTATAATCTACTATTATAGTACTAAATCATTCATTACTTAAAATTAATCATCCTAAATGTGATGTCCTAATAATTATCCTTGGTAACCATGCAACTATAATGGAAACTCTGATCATGTCAGCTTTTATCCCTCTTGCCGTGCTCCACTTTAAAAGTAGGCCTCTATTTTAAAATGCCCTTAGAAGTTATTTAAATAATATTGTAAATTCATGAATTTAGTGCTTAGGTTTAATAACGTTTGTTATTTGCCTACATTAAATTACTAACAGCTGAAATATGTTTAATCATTGGTCTTTAACCATAATTATCCAATTAAAGAGAGGAACCTATATTCCAGCCGTTCTAACTTTACCTTTGAGGGAAGCAAAACATGACAACAATGTATATATTGAGCACTTGGCTTCTTACTGTCACACGGTTAATTTGTTTCCGGTCTAGATAAATCTTAACTAGTGACTGGTAGTTTTTATAAGTTTAAATTTTCCGTTTGACTTAGTTTTTTGATATTTGTAAATAGTAAAAAAGTACTTCCCAGTCAAACACTAAAGTGATTTTAATTCCCATTAAAAAAAATATGTACCTTCCTACATTCTTCCCAATTGTGAGTCACCGGTTGTAAAATTTAGAGGAGGGCTGTGGTGGTCTGGATGCGACGTTGCCTATGTAGATTTTCCAGTTTAGCCCGCAAACCTCAGTGGTAAATTTAGAACGGTTGAACTATAACTTTGATCATTTGAACACGAATATATTGTACACTTGCATTGCTCATATTTAAGAGTGGAAGATCAGACATTTATCTTATTATAGGGTTAAGTGGTTAAAAGTCCATTTAATATGGAAATTGATGAAATGGATTGAATAATAGGTAAAATAGAATTGTTAAGTTTTACAAAGTAGAGAAATTCACGCAGTCAGTATTTTTCCTTATATGTATATAAATTTATGTTTAAAAAAAGCATACATGCATATTGAGGTCACAAAATATATAGTCCTTTAATTTTCTATGTTTAGACGTTTCACAATTGAATAGAAAATCAATTGTTGCTAATCAAGTTAAATACTTGCATGAATTGTGTTACACTAAAATACACTTACAAACATAAATATAACACTTAAATTTAGTAAATTACTATATTATAACATATTGACTGTAAGTTTATAAAATTGTGTACTGATTTTACATGTAATATTTGAAGAATGAAGATGTAACTCTTAGAAAGAAGTGTTAATGGTAATCACTTCATATCAATAAGTAAACGACGACCTTAGTAGGAAGTTGTTAACAAATAGAACTGTGCGAGTTTCCGTCCCAACATTCCTGTCCCTGGGGTGGCGTTTGGCAACATATTGTGTGCTACAACTCCCGAAAGTCACAACCGTCAGAAGTGTTGATTTCTCTTAAGACATATTTAAAAGATTTTGAAGCACGTTTATGGTGTTAATATAAAATGAAAACAATAATAGATAGTAAGATATAGTATTAAACGCTTAGCAAATAAAGTTACCAGTTCAGTTTTAGAAAAACACAATTAATATGCAATAAGGAACACCTCTGCACACCACGTGACAGCACTGCACACAACGTGGCAGCACTGCACACCACGTGACAGCACTGGACACCACGTGACAACCCTGCACACCACGTGACAGCACTGCACACCACGTAACAACCCTGCACACCACGTGACAGCACTGCACACCACGTGACAGCCCTGCACACCTCGTGATAACCCTGCACACCACGTGACAGCCCTGCACACCACGTGACAACCCTGCACACCTCGTGACAGCCCTGCACACCACTGACAACCCTGCACACCACATGACAGCACTGCACACCACGTGACAGCCCTGCACACCACGTGACAACCCTGCACACCATGTGACAGCTCTGCAAACCACGTGGCAGCCCTGCACACCACGTGACAGCTCTGCACACCACGTTGCAGCCCTGCACACCACATGACAGCCTTGTCACTCATCACACTCATGACACCTCGACTGAAGCTGATGATCAATCAAAAATCAAAATAACTCCATTAGATTACCATTGAACGTTTAAAAACCATTAGGTCACCCTTGGTCATTTTTAAAAACCTTCTCCGAAAAATCTACATAATTTCCCAAAGCTCCATGACGGCCGAACTAATAGGTAGTACCTTATAAACAACGCTCATATTGTAATACATTACCTTTTTTGTGTATACTTATAGAAGAAACAAAAATACCACTGATCTAATAAAACTTGATCTTTCTAACAATAAGACACATCCATTACCTTATTAATATTATAATTACAATTATGAACATTACAACAGCTGTTACCCATAGATTAATTATAAATTCTCTTTTTATTGTTCTTATTACTGAAAAAAGTACTTTGAGGGCTTCCTACACCCTTCAAGGTAAAAATATTGAACAATAAAAACTTATTGCACAAATACGAATAGGAGCAATGATTAAACACCTCAAACGTTTAAATTGGTCAAAAAATATGGGAGGTGATACGTTAAGAAAAGAAATCGTCATCAACATCATCATTAAGTTCAATGATCAATGACGATGATGTTGATGACTGAGCATAATCATCAAATATACTTAACCAACTGTTATGATATAAATCCGATAATATATTTTCGTAACGATAATATTCATAACGTATTACATAACGTATTATTAATTTAATCAACTGTGGTGTAAATCAGTATAAATTTTCATCATAAAAAATTGATATTAAAGTCATTATTTTACTCAATGTATGTAATTGAGAAAAAATATACTACCTTTTTCAATCACTTTTATTTTATATACTACATGTTTCGATCCTTAGATCATCTTCAGGTGTATATTGCAACAAATCTTGAAGGCATAAATAAAAATTTAAATTAATTAAACATATAATAAGTTTTAACTAATTTAAATTTTTATTGATGCCTTCAAGATTTGTTTCAATATACACCTGAAGATGATCTAAGGATCGAAACATGTAGTATATGAAAAAATATGAAATAAAAGTGATTGAACAAGGTAGTATATTTTTTCTGAATTATACATTATTTCCAATCCAGGGTCAATATGATTATTATTATCAATGTATGTGTGAATTACATAGAATTTAAAGTGACGTACATTAAGTGTACATCCTTTTTACGTGCCATTGAGTACAGAGAGAATTTTAAAAGATACCATCTAACTTCCAAACATGGGTTGTCAATGGAATCACTTACGAGGTGAGTCGGACAGTCGGCTAATGTGGTACTTGTTGACATCTGATAAAGGTTATGTTAGAAAGGTTTGTTTTACTTCATATTAGTTATTCTAAGAAATGTATTATATGTTCATAGATACATCTCTTCCCTTCTAATTACAATTCATGGAAACGCTCTTCTCAATTATATTGATAAAATATGATATCATCGATTTTGTGAGAGATATGTATACGTAGTGATAAAAATATCCTTCTTGTTTATTTATTTATTTATTTTTTTAATACAATGCAATACAAGTATTTGCATGTATTGATTAAATACAGTTAGTTTAGTTAGTTTGTGTGATAAAAATGAAATAATGAAACCAATATAACGCATATAGTAATAATAATTTATACCAGCTAACTATACATCTATACAGGCTGGAAATAAATAAGGAAACGCTTCCACAATAACGTTATTTTTTCCCATATACAATTTGATAGTTAAACTTTTTAAAATAACTATATTCTATAAAGTATAATTTTTGTTCAGAATAATTTAATTAAAAACGTTAAATAGTGGAGAAATAATATTGTTCAAATTAGTTACTTTAAAATTCAAATGACCACTAAACTGGCAAGAATAAGACTTTGCGGCAAGAATAAGTCCGGTTTGGGGCAATTAATTCTTTTTTTGAATAGTCCTTTCACTTGAAACCTAGGTTTACATTGAAAATTTTCGTTCTACTCCTCGTTGGCCAGCCCCCTGAAAAGATGATATGTGACTAATGGCGTCAAAAATAATGTTATTTGTAACCAAGATCATGTATAAAATTTCCATTTTACAAGAAAAGTCATACAAAGGTGGTTAAATATTGTTTTCCACCCTTTATTTAAATGTGTGCCTCATTTAGGGGTTTTTAAACTAAAATTTCTTGAAGCTGTAAGTAACTTTATTAATTTGATACTTTTTATTAATACATTTAGAAATAAATAACTGTTGTGAATAGCAAATGTGACGCAACACCGTCCAATCATATTACTGTATCTTCACTTGTAAAATAACTTAATTATAATATAATAAATTTGTTGACTTAAGAAAGTTTTTTACATAAAATGGATGAACAAATGTATTGTTAATTGATATTTTGTTTTAATTTTATTCAATTGCCTAGTAGTTACTTTTTTATATTTATATTATATAATAACATAATATAAATAGAGTATATATAAAAGAGTACTAATAAATATAATATCTATATTCTTATATTTATTTATATTCTGGACGAGTTGTAACTAAACAGAATGTTTAAAATATAAGGATGTACCACCAACTAAATTTAATATAAGGTGAAAATCTATGTCCATCCATCGTATTAACTCATGTATGATAACATAGAAACCAATTTCAAATTTCCAGATGTAGGCTTCATCTAGTTAGGATATTCAACTTTGAATTCCTAATTATATTCTCATATCCATTCCTTCTCTTACATTTAAACTGAGGGGAATAAACATCTAGTCTGATGTCTCATTCTAAATTATTTTATAAAATTATACCTTTTGTCGAAATAATTATATTTATTTTTAAACATTTAATATACGTTTGAACTATACACAATATGATAACTATTTGACGTAGCAAATTCAACATTGAATACAATATATTTATCTCAATCCAACTGTAAGCTGCTTTGGTCGAAGTAATAAAACTATATTGCACTGTTTTACAAAGCCGTTCACCCACTCTTATCTTTATTGGTCCAATAAAAAAGGGATTCCAGCGTCAAAGTTCTCATTTCCTTTTCGGCTATTTGGACATTACTCAGGCTTAAAATGTAATTGAAATCTAAGTTTATGTTCCAATTAAAATATTAAGAGGTCACTATAATTATGATATGTTTTTATTATTATCCAATACATTAGATGATAAGATCTTTTAACACTAAACATATGAATTGATTGTAAATTCCATGAATATTTGGAAGCATAATCATTAATGCTCGACTTTCCGAATAAAACGTTATATCGTCTTCTATTAATCCTAGATACTTTTCTTTAGAAGGAACCCATAATTTGATATGTTTGAACAACAACTTATTGTGCGCATTTGAACAAAAGTACACTATGCGACTTGTGTACTTTTCGCTATGTCAGGGTGGACGAGGTAAAAAAAACGCTTAAATTTCACGAAAACACATCACTTTTAATAATAATAACACTTAATACAATATGATTAAAATAGAAGAAGAAGTAAAGATCGTCTTATTTAACCAAGCGAAGTTAGGGCTAAGGAGCCCTCTCTAACACTTTACGCTACTTTCGAAGCACAGGATTCTGAACCAAGGAAGTCCGGTTTGCGGCAGTTAATGTCTCTTGAATAGGCCTTTCATTTGATACCAAACTAGACCTAGGCTTATGTTGAAGATGTTCGTCCAACTCCTTGTTGGCCACCCCCTGAAAATATTAATGTCACTAATTTCGTCAAAAAGTGTATTCTTTATAACCATGATTATGAACAAGATTTCACTTTTAAAAGTGAAGTCATACAAGAGTTGTGAAAGCGTTTTCATATTTTTTGTCTACCCTGTAAAGAATACATCTGAACATCTCTGGAATTATACTGGTCCCATTATCAAGTAGTGTTACCAGCAATAACATAAACAAATAATTCTAGTAAAATACAGAGTGTAAATATAATTGATTACAAATAAACTGCGTCACATTCTGTGTCGTTTTTAATTTTGAAAATCTGAATTATTACTTATTTGCACAGCTGAAAATGAACAATGTAAGCAATAACTAAAACTTATAAACAATATAATATAACTAACATACCTTAATAAATCTGATATTACAAAATAATAAAAAACATTTGGTAGCAAATATATATCTTAAACAAAATTATAAATACAATATTAAATGTATTTTTACCAAACGATTGAAAGTTAGGTAAATATCCTAAGAGATCCACAAAGGAATTAATATTGACACATGTCATGAAGAATCGTATATAATATGAATAATGTATTTTAAAAGACGTTCTCTCGATCTTGTTTATATAAAGTCAGCTAAGAATTGCTTTTAATTAGTAATCAATCCAATAAATACAATGTACATTGTTATCAATTACAGGGTGAAGTTAAGCTTGGCATGCTTAACTTCACCCTGTTTATATATCAATACCACAGTACGTGTATGGGTGAGTGGCTGGGTCTATACCACTGTACGTGTATGGGTGGGCGGGTGGGTCAATACCACTGTACGTGTATGGGTGGGCGGGTGAGTCAATACCACTGAACGTGTATGGGTGGGCGGGTGAGTCAATACTACAGTACGTGTATGGGTGGGTGGGTGGGTCGGTACCACTGTACGTGTATGGGTGGGCGGGTGGGTCAATACCACTGAACGTGTATGGGTGGGCGGGTGGGTTTTTACTCAGAAATAAAAAAGCGCACATTAAATGAAGGTTTCATAAACTTTTTTCAAAATTACAAAAGGATATTTAGGAAAGTCATCCGAGCTGCGAAGGCTTATGATGTAAACAAAGCTCTGCTCACATCAAAAAACATTTCTAAAACAGCATGGGCCATCATAAACATTAAAATCTCACAGACTAACAGACCAATTGAACTACAGATTGGAAATGAATGCATCAAAGACCCTCTAAGGGTTCCAGATGATTTCAACAGTTTTTTCGCCTCGGTTGGAATTGATTAAGGACTTGGTCCAACTTCGCGTCATACCCTCTCCTCCGTGCAAATTTCAGTCGTCTCAATGTCTCTGGCTCCAGTCACACAGCTTGAAGTAGACCAGGTAATCAGAAACCTCCAATCAAAAAAGTCAAACGACTCAGGTCATATGTCCACATGGCTTCTCAAAAAGTGTTATAGACACTTGCTGAGACCTTTGGAGCATTTGATCAACCTTTCTTTTTGCAAGGGGGTTTTCCCGTCTGCACTGAAAACTGCAAAAGTCTTCCCAATTTTCAAAAAAGGCGACCCTCTTTCCACTCAAAATTACCGCCCAATCTCAATTCTACCAATCCTGAGCAAAATTTTTGAAAAGGTTTTCCTGACACGTTGTGTGGAATTTCTGGAAAGGCACTATCTGTTATCAAACAACCAATTCGGTTTCCGAAGCGGTAAATCGACCTCAGACGCGGTCGTCCGTCTGGTCGAGATGATAACAGAGGGAATTGAAGGTCGAAGAGAGACACTAAGTGTATTTCTCGACTTGTCAAAAGCCTTCGACTGTGTTGATCACACTTCACTTCTTCACAAACTGGAATATTATGGGATACGGGGAGTGCCCTTCAGGTGGCTTGAATCGTATCTCAGTAATAGAACGCAATTCGCTGGAATATCTGACGCTAGATCGAGAGAGAGGCGGCTGAACTATGGAGTTCCGCAGGGGTCCATATTAGTCCGCTTCTCTTCTTAATCTACGTCAATGATGTTGGCACATCTGTACAAAACGGACACATTTTTCAGTACGCAGATGACACGATTCTCTGTCTGAAAGCGAACTCAATCAAAGAACTCGAGCAAATTGCTCTCGTGGAGCTCAACAGCACCATTCAACATTTCAACGAGCTCAACCTCAAAACCAATCCAACAAAATCAAATTTCATTAAATTCTCTTTGCACCAAAAAGACTTAGACAGTCTAGCGGTCATGTTAGATGGAACTGAGATCGAAGAGGTCTACACAACCAAATTCCTCGGAATACATCTTGATAAAGGTTTGACGTGGGATTGCCATGTAGACCATGTTTGCTCAAAACTTTCCTCAGGAATTTATGTCTTGAGAAAACTATCAGAGTACTGCCCGACACAGGTTCTGATGACGGCGTACTACGGAGTCATCTACCCTCATCTTTTCTACGGACTGACTGTGTGGGGTGGATGCTCAAACTCAAACCTCTCAAGAGTTTTCATCCTCCAAAAAAGAGCGTTGCGAACAATTGCAAAATTGAAACAAAGAGAGTCGTGTAAGCCAGTATTCAAAAATCTGAATTTGTTGACATTACCCTGCCTCTACATCTTGGAAACTTGTCTCTTTTTCAAATCAAAATGTCATGCTATAAGAGGTTGCGACATACACTCTTATGACACTAGAGGCAGGGGCGACTACCGTTCTGGGAGGCACAGAACGGTAGTTTATGAGCGACTGCCTGTACAGGCAGGAGTAAAATTTGTCAACAAATTGCCAAACTCAATTAAAAGTGCCCCCACGCTGAAGGCGTTTAAATCTCGCCTAAAAGCAAAGCTGATTGCAGAGGCATTCTACAGCTTAGACGAATTTATGGCACACAACTGGGAGACCTAGCGAAATTTATTGGGTTAGGCTACTGAGTGGGTTTATGAGATGAATGCGTGTATTAATGTGTTTTGTATGTTTGAAAGGGATCTCGATGGAAGAATGAATGGCTAAACAATAGCGAATAGCAATTATGAATACTTGACGATTGCAATGCATATTTTTACTATGTTCTACGCAATAAATCATTTATTTATTTATGCAGATTTGATTTGCATACAAAGTAGTACTGTATGAGTTGTACATAAGGTAAACATATCCTGACAGCTTTTTACTTTGGTGCCATAAACTTGTATACTTACTTAATGTCTTTTACAGTTTTATAAACATAATGCAATACTCAAAATTAATAAAATAATTTAATTTAAAAGCTTTTGTTGTTTTCTTGACTCAAAGTAGGGAAGTTAATCTTTGTAATTACACACTGGACATATGAAATAGTTTTTAGGGTAATTTGGTGACTCTTCACACCCAATGGAGGATGGTCAACAAGAAGTTCGAAAAAATTTTACAAGAAGCCTAGTACAGTCGAGAATCCAACATAATTTGAAAGCAGAATGGCCTGTGATGTGTGTGGAGGTACGTATCATGATTAATTTGCCTGTAGGTATAAAGGTTTCAGATGTCGTTTGTGTAAGACTACTGGTCATTTACAATGGATGTGCCCAAAAAGAAGTATAAAGGCTATTGTATGAGAAGCAAGATTTTTGAAAAAAATGTAAGTATAGATTAAAAAGTACATAATAAAAAAAGAAATCATTACGTTACAAAGGGGCTTTCTAGCACAGATGAATACCACAAACGGCACTTAAAAAGGTTGATTCAGTACGAAATTATAGAACTTCATATATTTTTACGGAATGAAGTGATGTTTATTTAAAATATACATAGCAGAAAACGTTCGAAAATAGCTAACCGTTTTTCATATATAACTTCAAACGTACTTTTTTATTATATGCATACCGTAGTGCAGTTTTCAGTGTATACAAAAAATACTATAGCAGTATTATTTTTTTTTTATTAGTTTGGATTATATGGTGGCCCTTAATAAAACATTTCTTTATAAAATAAGTAAATCTTTGTGCATCAGCCATTTTCTATTGAATCAACATTTTTAAATACCGTTCATGGTATAAGCCTCTGTTAGACAACTTCTTTAAAATCATATACATCTTGACCTATGATTACGTGTAATATTTTTGTCAAAATCCCCATGAACCACCCTCTATTGCATGTGAAGAGACTCTAACCACCCTAAAAAACTAAAAAGCTCAACTTGTATTTGTATGTATGGGCAGGAAGGTGAAGCCAGTTCCACTATATAATGGTATAGACTAATTAGTTGTTTTGCGTTTTCATTTTCGTTCTACGACTACTACCACTGTATGTGCAAGTGTGGATGGGTGGGACTAGATAATCCATTAAGTGATTCCTCCCAGTCCACTTGCATTGAGCCCTCTCTGTCACTTAACCTGGGGACCAATGGTTTATGCGTGACTTCAGAATGACAACCTGTGACCGGGCAGGCAAGCTGCGTGTAAGGAGGGGATCACTCAGACGGTCATCCTTCAAGGAACAGCCACGCACGATGTTGGACGTCCTTATCTTGTGATAGCGTTGGAATATCCGAACAATGCTATTGGCACCCTCCGGACAATAACACTGGCACCCTGTGGGCCACCAACTCAAGTACAGTAGTATTGACCCTCCATTTAACCATACACGTCCAGTAGTACTGTAAAAAGTTCATACTAATTTGGTATACATTATTATTCTGTAACTCATCCCAACTTGAATCAACAAATAAAAAAAAAGAAAAAACTTTATTCGACCTGGACGTATTTTATTTTTTATTTTCTTAATTTTACATCAGCAACACTTTTAGTGTGACCATTTTGAAGTCAAATTTGTAGTTTATGGTTCTACAAATAATAATAAAAGGCATTACTCTTAAAGACCTTTTATTTTATGCATTATTCTACTTATGCTCTCATTTAAGATGTTCTTCTTATTCCTTGCTAGCCCTAATAATCTGTCCTGATATGACAGAAAAGTTGTAGACAGTTACTTAAAAATAGATTGATTAGTGGCGTATCAGGTTTTATTCAGAATGTTATATCAGGTTCAGAAATGTTAAAGCCAGTGTCGAACATTATACACACCCTGTATATTTTCAAAGTAAAAATGAAACAAACATAACAAACTATTAATGATCAGGTTTATTTTCATCCTTCATAGTTTTTGAAAACATTCACAGTTTTTCACAATGTAAGCCAAACTTCATGAAATTCCCAACAGTGACGAGTGGGGCTACAAGTAGCGTTGTTTAACACTACTTTCATTACCTTGTGAATCCCTCCGGATTGAGGAAGGTTAAAGTGGTTTATGTTTGGCGTTCGATTGTTTTGTAATAAGAATGTTTTCTCGTTATTTTCCGTGAGTCCCTCTGGTCTGAGCGTTGTTTACCGACATAATTTACCACAAATCTTGTGCACCTTGTACCTATGTGGTAATAATTTTGTGCTGTTACACTTTTTATTGTGTAACTCTACAATAAAAAGTGTTAATGAAACAATATATTACCATTCTAATATAGTTAGTGCAATATTGTACTTTTAATAATTATAAAATGTCTTATGTTAATTCGGTAGTTCAATGTCTAAAGATCGACCGTAGGTAATGAAACTAATAGTGTATTGTGAAAGACTAATTTGGTTGGTTTCATAAACAAGAGCTTCCACTGAGTATCAAGCAATCCCCCTTTGCATCCTGAGATGTAGTATTGAATACAAAATGGATTGGAATAGTAGCTCTCTCAATGCCAATTATCAAGTGCCTTCGGTTCAAGATCTCACTTTCTAAGGTTCTGGAAGGATCAACGTGATTAATAAGTTTATAAAATGTGAAGTTTATAAAAATATATTTTTTTTAATATCACTGTGCGTTACGAAAAAGGCTTAGTAAGGATAATGTAAATTAATGTTTAGATAATAATAAAACTCTTATTTTACGCACAAGACTTAACCTTTGTTATCTGGTTTACCTTAATACTACTGTCACTTTATAAATAATATATTTATTTAACCATAATACATAAAATTGGTGTAATACAATAAATAGTGGTGAAATTCAAATAACTAAGATCAAAGGGATAGAGTAGATTATTCGGCATAATAGAAGAAGAGTATATATTAGTTTAGTAATAGGTTCTAAACACCAAAGGCATGGGATTTGGCATGAAATGATTAAGTTCAAATCATTTTGAAAATAAAATATTGGTAATGGTAAACAATTTAAGCTACCAAAATGGAACAATTTAAGTTCGATATATGCGTTATAGTTTACGCATTTCATTTTTGGTGACTTCTCTCGAGACATAAGAACTATGATGTAACAGACTCCACATCGGAATGGTGGCCATGTTGTAGTCAAATAAATGTGCTGCTTTAACTCAAGTACTCAAGAAGAGGACACATATTGGGGTCGTATTGTCAAGAAGCTGCAAAAAGTTGATATAATCATGTACCAAAAATGTTGGACCAACACTGTACTGAGGGTCACTGTAATATCTGATCTTATTTGCATCTTATCAAGGTTCTGGCAGGTTTTGGATTTTTGTGGTAAAGTGTAAATTAAAAAAAAAATGTATTTCTTAATGAAACATTATTTGGAGTGAACTATCTTTACCTATATTCAAAATTTAATTAGAACATTAAACCATATTTTACCTTGAAATCCTTCTTAGTGTCTGTTATGGGTAATTCAAGTTGTGCCTTCAAATATCAGTAAATTGTAAGAATTTTATCTTGTGTTGGGTGAAGATTGTATAGGAGGCAATTGAGAATATTACATGAATTATTATTTCCGTTATGATTTTAAGAAAGGGGATATCTTTTATAGCGAAATATACTTATTTATAATTGCTGCTTTCAGGCTATTTTAAATTTCTGGACAACACTATGGCGAATATCAATAATAATATATGTTTAATATTTACTGAGAGGGACATACAGATCTTAAGATCTACGTTAAAGTTAGAAGAGAACTTATGAGGGGAAGTTGGTGCTAAGAAGACTTGTAACACTCAACCTAGGAACCATCGGCTTTTAAAACTGACTAATGACCTAGGGTGGGCTACATGCAAGGACGTGATCACATAGTGGTCACCCAAGAAGTACGAATGCCTGGTGTTGCTTGACACCATTAAACTGTGACGAATTTGTTTCATATTTTAGTAACAAATTTTTGTACTTAAAAATTTTATTTCTTTTAGTAAAATATTCCAATGACAAGTCATTTTGCATATGTAAATCTATATGTCATAATGACAGCTGATATTACCTTTGTTCAGGTTTCAGTATTAAAAGCATAACATTTCAGAAATTCATATAATATATTGGATTTAAATTGAATATTCATTTTAATAATGTAATTAACATTTTAGAGTATAATACTTAGTTAGTAAAAGTAACTAAAATAAATGTATTCAATGTTATGGGAAACTATTGTCTATGTTTACTGTCTATTTTTAATTAATTAAAAATTTAGTTATTAATATTACAGGTTTTAAGATAAACACAAATATATTTCTGAAACTATAAAGTACATTTCTACAAAGCTTATTTGGTATGTCCTCCGTATACTTCGACCACGTGAGGAGATGTGATCAACGTGGCATTGCATGACGCAAGCAATCACAATTATTTAACTAAACAGGAATGAAAGGAAGCACAGAGGCTTACATTATATGTGTTTGTTACATTGATTATATGTCATATAATATTTGAATACACGAACTGTTAGTATGTAACATTCAAGAATAACAATAACCAGACTAATACTTCTACAAGGAATAATACAACTGACTAATACAAAGTTAACATGAAAAGAAATGAAAAGGTTTTTTACAACTTGGAGACTGACTTAGTTTAAACATTTTGTTAATAGATATTCTAAATAATAAATACCAAACAAAACAAGGAACTTTGTATACTTATTAGTTTAAAAATATCCATGGATTAGACTAAAAAAAAAAAAAAAAAAAAAAAAACTTCTTCTGTTAATACACTCTCACAGAGTTTGGTAAAAACATAACATTTTATTCCATACAATGAATTAGGATAGGTTTTTTCAAAAGAAACATTTAATTTTAATTTCGGCCTTAATACTCTAATTCGAATCTATTGAAGGGAGCAATGTATTTGGGTTGTTTGATAATGGAATCATTAAGTTAAATTTTCGTTTAAACTCTGAACAATAGCAACATCGTAGAATGTTAAGGGCCTATTGTTACTAAAACCCTTGCAGTTATAATGGAAAAGTGAAACGGATGCTTTTTGATATTAGGCCTACTATCAACATTCATTGAAGTGAAATAACACATGTGTACGTTGAACAAAATTAAAAATAGCTTTCGATCACTAATTGTTATTTTCATCATTGTTATTGTATTACAAACTAAACAAAATTTAAGTTTTCAAGGTAAGAAATACAGAAATTCATCAACATATACAAACATACAATGCAAAATTACTCACGTGGATGCTTTTATGAGGAAAGTAAGTTTGTTTTTTGTAAAAAGTCACTTAACGTATAAAATTGCTGTAGTTTACGAACATTTTTATACGAATATTGCAAATACAATGTAGTCCAATAGTTGCATCTTTAAGAATCGTATTTTGTTTCTTAAATGTGTACTAAGCTGACATTTTAATTATTGTGGTCCCATTTCTTTTTTTATAATTTTGTTTTCTTCTTTACTATTTTTTTTTTTAATTTTATATATTCTTCACTTGCCAGTTCATATGAGCCTGCAGGTTTGTGTGTGAAATTTAACGAGCGAAGAACCGACCGTTGGATCAATGGGGATTCAAACCTTCCCTCTGAATTCCGAAGCCTTAGCCATGAACCACCACGCCGGTTTTTCATGTTGTCGAATTCTTTAAGTAAATAGAGTACAGCTAAGTATTGTTTTTAATTTCGTTTCAAATTTATTAAAATATGTGTAGTTATTTAATATTTAGGTAAAAATCAAGTAAGTTTTGTCGCATTTTTTTTTTTATAAACATTTAGATTACGTTGTGTCGATGTTGGGGTTTTCTGCCATTCAAAATTATATGGAAAAAACCTCAAGCAGGACATCATGAAGCAGCATGAAACCTGTTATCCAAAATAGTGTAAAGAGCACCAAGGCATGGTCACCACTGGAGAAAAATTATAATGTAGCTATAAATGATAGTTTGTGGTTCGTGTTTAATGGGAAGTATCCATGTAACTCGGAATTTTTAGTGCTGGTTCTATATATTAGCAGACCCTTTAGCGGAAAAGCTCAATTCAACGTAGGTATTTTTGGAGTAAATATTGTTTGTAGATTTTCGCAGAAGTGTTATTTTTAGGTTGGATTCTGTTTCACAGTACTAGCAGCTATTATGGAGCAGTTGCCATGGTTACATGTTTGCCTCTAGATTCTTGATGAGGAAACTAATATGACCTCAACTCTGAGGAAAGGATCACGCCACAGGGAAATTCAGAATATTATTCAGATAAGAGATACAGAAATAACTTTCTGCGTATTTTAAGGTGGATATGAATGATTACACGAGTGTAATGTCAGTACGGATTACCTGTGTAGCATTTTTACCAACTCATCTATAAATATTAAGGCCTTAACAGGAAGATCGAGTTTTCCTTAGGAAAAAGCCATTTATTATTAACCGAATAGCCAGGGCAATGTGGCTTACCTTCAGCCTTACATTTATGTGTAATCCAAACCACAAAGAACTAGCTGTTTTATAGCTAGTGATGGTGATACTCAGTTCTCTTCCCTAAACAAAATCCAGACCACCACCCAATATGGAAGTCCCAGACTCAATGGTGTCCACGTTGAAGGTAAATATTTAGCGGATACCGAGCCCATTATTAAGAGGGCCGAGCAAAGAATCTACCTACCACATATAATCCCCACAACACTTTGTCCCCAAGTAGCTCCATTATAGTACTGCGCCACAAGTGCTCTAAATCCACGCAAAACACACCCGCTTTGCTTCTTACAGTTTTAATAATAATTTTAAAAGAATAAAATAACATTGTTTTCTAAACATCTTGCAGCTCCATCTGCAGTTAAAGACTGAGATCTCGTATAATTATTTCTACAATTACTACAATTACAAACTTTATATCAGAAGCACTTCCATAACTAACATTTTTATTCTGTCTAACTAAATACTATTTATTCTTAAGTGGTAAGATAAACAAGCTAAATAAAACAATCCTACAGTCATAAACAATTTATATAACAACTTCAAATGAGAAGATATAAATACAGTATGTATTGTCTGGAAAAACTTGATAAAGGCCGTTTCCTCAGACTGTGATACAGCGTAAACACTGTAACAAATAGTGTCCGTTTGGGAGAAAACGTTAAATAAATTGATTGACTCAGCGAGGGCGTTTTGTTTTGTGTAAGTTAAGGTCGACGATTTTCTATTTCTAACTCTCACATTGTTTAAGCTGAGTCTCTTATCAATGATTGTCCCAACGGTGGGTGGTTTTGTTTTGTGTAAGTAAGAGTGGTCGCCGATTTTTACTTCTAACTCTCACATTGCCTACGCTGAGTTACTTATCATTGATTGTCCCAGCGGGGACGTTTTGTTGTTGTGTATGTAGGATTGGCCAAACGACTTTTACTTCTGATTTCCACATTGCCTATGGTGATTTACTTATCATTGATTGTCCCAGTGGGGGCGTTTTGTTGTTGTGTAAGTAGGAGCGGCCGACGACTTGTACTTTTAAATCTCACATCGCCTAAGTTGAGAGTCACTTGTCTTTGATTGTCCCAGCGGGGACGTTTTGTTGTTGTGTAAGTAGGCGCGGCCGACGACTTCTACTTCTAACTCTCACATTGTCTAAGCTGAGAGTCACGTGCCGTTGATTGTTCCAGCGGGGACGTTTTGTTTTTGTGTAAGTAGGAGCGGCCGACGACATCTACTTCTAACTCTCACATTGCCTAAGCTGAGAGACACTTGTCGTTGATTGTCCCAGCGGGGACGTTTTGTTGTTTTGTAAGTAGGAATGTCTAACGAATGTTATTTCTGATTATCACACTGTCTAAGCTGAGGTGCTTATTGTTGAATGGTAGAACATTCCTATAACAGTGTTTTACAGTATTTTTATTTAAAATTGTTTGATTGTTGTTGAATATTTGTTAAATAGTATTGTTTAGGTAATAACAGCAAATCCTTGTAAAACATTAAATGTTATAAATGTTTTATAATTTTATTGTTTCTTACACTATTTGTAGTGTGTTATATTGTTATTACATAAATAAAACTTAATATTCTGATGATTTCATTACTCTTATATTATTATATTGGCTATATAATAACTTTAATGTACTTTAAAGTTCATAGTGGCTATCGACATATTCAAAATAACTTAAAGTAATTATTTATTTATTAGTATGCAATTTCCAAAGAATTTATTTGACTATTAGGCAGTTTAGTTTAATAGGAAAAGTCTATTTATATTTTAATTTGTATTGAAACTGTGGCCTTATAAAATACTGTTCAAAACATGTTTATACATATTTTTAGTAATGTCTAATATTTAGAAGATGTAATACATCGCTACCTCATTTTGAAGGATTTACGTACAGTATGAAATAAAGAATGGAAATAAATGTGACGCTGCTTTCTCCAGCAAATATACGCTTAAGGAATTATTGTATACAGTTGCTTTATTTAATTACTTGACCGAATTCACACAATAGATTTATTGTCTTTTTTGTCCTCTGAAAATTTAA
>JAQJVL010000262.1:91200-118901 GCA_035578905.1 Stictocephala bisonia
TTCTCCGGGAGTCACTGGTATACCATTAACCTCTACATTGTTCTTTCTTGAATACTGCTCGATATTCCTAATTCTTTCACGTAGCTCATCTACTTCGTTTTTCAGCACGTTATTAGCGCACTTGAGCTGTTCATTTTCTTTCTGCAGACCTGTAAACTGTTTCTTTATGTCCTCCATCAAAGAATTAGCAGCATCAAGCTTATTTGAAATAAACTCAACCGACCTAGATAGCTCAGACATTTCAGACTTAAATGACTTTATTTCGCCAAAAACTTCCTTCTTGAATTCTTCTAGCACATTGATCAGGAACCCCTTTGTAATAGTACCCGAATCCGATCCCACAGAAGCTACACTTCCTTGGGTGGATTGGGACTTACAGTCCCTACATTTCCATTCCTTAGAAGAACGCAGCACCTTCTTCCCCTCTAAGTCGGATTTAACACAGTTTAAATGGAACATACCTTCACATGATGAGCACTTAAGGTCACTCGCGTCATCACACTTGGTTTTGCAGACGACACACGAAGCCATTTTATCACTTATAACAAAAAATAACTAGAATAGGAGTAACAAATTACAGGAATAAAACCTGTCGTAAGCAATGACCTGTAGGCACGCGCGAGTCAGAGCGAAGACGTCTTATCAGCTCGGATTCCTGAACTGGACTGATAAAAAAGGTCTGTTAGTGAGTTTGTTGCACAATAAAATAACACCATAAAAATCTGATGTATTTATTACTGTCATCAGGAAGGAAAAACTGGTTCATGGTTTGTTTGGAGGTACAAGCACAGAGACAATTGAACATGCTTGTTACAAAATTAGACTGTGTGATTTAAGCAACAGTTATTCCTGCAATTTCGATGTTTTAGATCAAGAAGTGATTTGTAGTGATGTTTTAACAGTCACACCGGGTCCCTGGAGTACCGAGCTCAAAGCACTAGGAATCAGTATCACAGATAGAAATGGACCTATTGAAGTTCTCATCGGTGCAGACGTAGCAGGTAAATTGTATACAGAGAAGCGTCATTTTTTGTCTAATGGATTGGTTGCTATGCATACATTGTTAGGTTGGACATTGATGGGAAAAACCTTTACTGAAGGAAACAGCAAATCCAATTCGATGGTAGTTACATCCTTGTTGTCTCCAATGGATAAACCCATTTCAGATTTATGGAGTTTAGATGTGTTGGGAATTAAGGATCCAGAAAAGACCATGATTGAAGCTGCGGATCAAACCAGAGTAATGGATAATTTCTTAGAATCTGTTACAGTGGAAGAAGATGGCAGATATCAAGTCAAATTGCCGTGGATGGAAGATCACCCTCCTTTACCCACAAACTTAAAAATAGCACAAAAAAGACTTGATAACCTTATACATAAACTTAGTTTCAGTGGACACTTGACCACGTATCAACAGGTTTTATCTGACTGGGAGGAAATGGGAATTATAGAGAAGGTTAGTGAAGCAGATTTGGAGTATGGACACTATTTACCCCATCGACACGTGATAAAAGAAAATAGCCTTACAACCAAATTGAGACCTGTATTCGACGCATCAGCTAAAGAGAAGAATCAACCTTCATTGAATGATTGCCTAAATAAAGGTGACAATCTTATAGAACTTATTCCCTCAATATTGAATCGTTTCAGATTGCATAGGTATGGAGTAGTTGCTGATATTGAGAAGGCTTTCCTGCAGATTGGTGTGCATAGTGATGACAGAGATTTTCTACGTTTCCTATGGGTTGATGAAAAGGGAAACCTTATAATTTACAGACATGCTAGAGTTGTATTTGGAGTTACATGTAGTCCATTTATGCTGAGTGCAGTAATCAAGCTTCACTTAGAACGGACTATCAATCTAATTGATTCAGGGTCATCAGACTATTCACGAGAAGTTATTGAGACACTTTTCAAAAGTTTTTATGTGGATAACTGTATGGCGAGTTTTGATGATTTTTCAGAGTTGAATCGATTTGTGGAACAAGCTACTTTCATAATGAAAGATGCTAAGTTTTGTCTGCGATGTTGGGAGTACACTGAAGTTCAGAGTTTTCAACCCAATTCTACACTAACGTCTATTTTAGGTTTAAATTGGAACAGACATACTGATATGATTCAAATTAATTCAGAAAACTTAGAGTTTAAAGAACCCGAAATGTTAACAAAGAGATTAATTTTGTCTTTTGCTCACAAATTGTTCGACCCTATTGGCATTACTTGTCCTGCTGCTCTTTTGCCCAAAATATTGCTACAAAAAACTTGGGAAAGTAAAATTAGATGGGATGATGAGGTACCTGAAGATGTTAAACGTTTTTTCCTAAATTGGGCCAAACAATTAGAAGTTTTTTCTACTTTGAAAGTTCCAAGATATTTTGGATATGAAATTGAAGGGAATGTTTCCTGGACAGTTCACTGTTTCTGTGATGCGAGCCAAGATGCTTACGCTTCGGCGGTATTTTTAAGGGGTGAATCTAATGGACGTATAACAGTTCAATTGGTACAAGCTAAGAGTAGAGTCGCACCTGTTAAGAAAATGAGTATTCCTCGTTTGGAGTTGATGGTGGCTACTATTGGCGCTCGTTTGACAAATAATGTTTTGAGAAGTATTGGTTTTGAAAATGTTCCAACATGGTATTGGACAGATTCTAGCACAGTCTTGTCATGGATACGGAACGAAGACCAGTGGGGGGTCTTTGTTTGGAATCGCGTTAAGGAAATAAGATCACTAAGTAAAATTGAATCTTGGCATCATGTTCCGGGCCATTTAAATCCTGCCGACTTGCCATCACGTGGATGTTCTCCTAAGCAGCTAGTTGAGTCTAAATGGTGGGAGGGACCACAATGGTTGAGAGATTCGCCAGAAATGTGGCCAAAAGAGACTTCTAAAGAATTTGATAAGGACGAAGTAAACTCAGAACGGAGGAAAAGTAAGTCCATTTCAAAGAATTTTTTAACTTTAGGAATTGAATCCAACAGTTGGTACTGCAGATATTTTTCTAAATTTGATAAGATTGTCAAATTAATAGGCTGGATTTTAAGATTTGGCAACAATGCGAGAAATAAGAACCAGAGACTCTCAGGCAAATTGACAGTAGAGGAGCTAGTTCAAGCACAAAATCAAGTGTTCAAACTTATTCAAAAAGAACAATTTTCTGGTATCAAGGATGAAAAGCTAAAGTCACTGTGTCCTTTTGAAGATAATGATGGCTTGATAAGAATAAAAACTAGGCTTACCGAGAGACCTGATAGTAACAATTTTAATTTGCCAATAGTATTACCAAACAACCATCCTGTCGTTCATGGTTACATTAAATCTAAGCACGAGGAAAACTGTCATGTAGGAGTTCAGGGTCTACTGTCTATTTTAAGAGAAGATGTTTGGATAATCAGTGGAAAGAGGACTGTAAAATCAGTTATTGACAAATGTATAATTTGCAAGAGATACAATGTGAAAAGTTTGGATACCATCCCAGTGCCCCTTCCTTCACATCGAGTTCGAGATGCTTCAGTTTTTGAAGTCTGTGGAGTTGACTTAGCTGGACCTGTTTTCCTACGAGATGGTCAGAAAGCATGGATTACGTTGTTTACTTGTGCGGTATATCGTGCTGTGCACTTGGAATTAGTCACTTCTCTATCTACTGACTCATTTTTACAAAGTTTCAGAAGATTCATTTCCAGGCGTGGTCGTCCATCAATTTTGATTACAGATAATGGAACAAACTTTCAAGGGGCTTACAATGCACTTAAAAGGTTAGACTGGAGTAAGATAGTTGAGTACAGTACTATCAAACGTATAAAGTGGAAATTCAACCCTCCAGCATCACCATGGTGGGGAGGATGGTGGGAGAGGCTTATACGGCTTTTAAAACAACTTCTTCACAAAGTACTTGGAAGAGCTTGTCTAACCTATGAAGAATTATTGACCATATTATGCAGTTGTGAATCGATTATTAATAGAAGACCTTTAACTTACATTTCAGAAGACAGTAAAGATATGAAGGTTTTGACACCAGCAATGTTTTTGAATGATACAAGGGAGTATGGTGTTCTCGACTTAGACCAGATTGAAAACACTAGTTTGTCTAGACGTTGGGATTATAAACTTAAAGTGAAAGAAGATCTTCAGAAGAGGTTTAGAAGCGAATATTTGAGTCAATTGGTGTTGCATTCGAAGAAAATGAAATCAAGACAAATACAAGTTGGAGAAATTGTCTTACTTGGAAGTGACAATATAAAACGTATTGATTGGCCATTAGCGAAGATTGATAAGATTGTTCCTGGAAAAGATGGTAATACACGTCTGGTGGAGCTAAAAACATCAAAAGGGCGATTGTTAAGACCGATACAACATGTGTATCCACTAGAAATCGTCCATTCTGAAGACAAAAAGAAGTTAACTCATCAAACCGATGAGGATGATAAAAGTGAAATATTTTATGAAAAAGGAGAAGCCAATCATTGTCAGAATGTGAACGACCAACAATTTACAAATAGATATGGAAGAAGAATTAAGCCACCACAAAGATACCTAAATTGAATCATCATGTTTTGTCTTTTCAAGTCAAAAGGTGGGAGAATGTAAGAAATCAAACAGCATAATATTGGAGAACATTATTTTTCTAAAATCAATAACAGCTGGTTGACTAAATATGTTTCAGTGAAACTATTATTTTAACAAAACATATGTTTTTTATTATTGAATTATTTTGTGTGAATTAGAATTGTTGAGAAATGAGTAAAATGTAATTTTGATGTCTAGCCATTTGTTAGTCTCAGTTTAACTCTTTTTATGTACTAATATAATTCTCTTTGTGAATAAATGTCTTTTGTATTGTTTCTTTGAGTATAATCTGATTTTTTACAGTGGAAGTGCACCGATTGAAGCGGAGTGCTCAGTGATGTCGAGTTTGCTGTGTGAAGATGAGTAGACCAGTAGTGTAGGAGATTGTCAAGTGAATCTGAGTGACCACTATGGTCGGATGTCTCCTAGTGAACAAAGTGGACCACATGTGACAAGGAAAGAAGAGCGGACCAGTGGTGACGGGTTGTGCCCAGTAGAAGAGAACGGACAGGTAATATCAGGGTGCGGTTAGTAGTGCGAAGTGGATCAGTGTTGTCAGAGTGTGCGAAGTGAAACAGAACGGACGAGTAGTGACGGAATGCAACGAGGGAAGCCAAGCAGATCAGTGGTGTTGGAGTGTGTTGAGTGTCGTAGAGTGCATCATTCGTGTCGGAGTGTGTTCAGTGTAGCAAACTGACCAGAAGCTTCGGATACCTCCAAATGGGCTGAGTGGACCATCAGTGAAAACTGAAGCAGAGCGGACCAGTGGTGTGGTAGTGCACCGATTGAAGCGGCGTGCTCAGTGATGTCGAGTTTGCTGTGTGAAGATGTGTAGACCAGTAGTGTAGGAGATTGTTAAGTGAAGCTGAGTGACCAGTATGGTCGGATGTCTCCTAGTGAACAAAATGGACCACATGTGACAAGGAAAGAAGAGCGGACCAGTGGTGACGGGGTGTGCCCAGTGGAAGAGAACGGACAGGTAATATCAGAGTGCGGGTAATAGTACGATTTGGATCAGTGTTGTCAGAGTGTGCGAAGTGAAATAGAACGGACGAGTGGTGTCGGATTGCAACGAGGGAAGCCGAGCAAATCAGTGGTGTCGGAGTGTGTTGAGGTTCGTAGAGTGCATCATTTGTGTCGGAGAGTGCTCAGTGTAGCAACGTTACCAGAAGCTTCGAATATCTCCAAAAGAGCTGAGTGAACCACCGGTGAAAAATGAAGCAGAGCAGACCAGTGGTGTGGTAGTGAACCGATTGAAGCGGCGTGCTCAGTGATGTCGAGTTTGCTGTGTGAAGATGTGTAGACCAGTAGTGTAGGAGATTGTCAAGTGAAGCTGAGTGACCAGTATGGTCGGATGTCTCCTAGTGAACAAAATGGACCATCCGTGAAAAGGATCGAAGAGCGGACCAGTTGTGACGGGGTGTGCCCAGTGGAAGAGAACGGACAGGTAATATCAGAGTGCGGTTAGTAGTGCGAAGTTGATCAGTGTTGTCAGAGTGTGCGAAGTGATAGAGAACGGACGAGTGGTGTCGGAATGCAACGAGGGATGCCGAGCAGATCAGTGGTGTCGGAGTGTGTTTAGTGTCGTAAAGTGCATCATTGGTGTCAAAGTGTGTTCAGTGTAGCAAAGTGACCAGAAGCTTCGGATATCTCCAAATGAGCTGAGCGGACCACCGGTGAAAACTGAAGCAGAGCGGACCAGTGGTGTAGGAGTGCACCGATTGAAGCGGAGTACTCAGTGATGTCGAGTTTGCTGTGTGAAGATGAGTAGACCAGTAGTGTAGGAGATTGTCAAGTGAAGCTGAGTGACCAGTATGGTCGGATGACTCCTAGTGAACAAAGTGGACCACATGTGACAAGGAAAGAAGAGCGGACCAGTGGTGACGGTGTTTGCCTAGTGGAAGGGAACGGACAGGTAATATCAGAGTGCGGTTAGTAATGCGAAGTGGATCAGTGTTGTCAGAGTGTGCGAAGTGAAACAGAACAGACGAGTGGTGTCGGAATGCAACGAGGGAAGCCAAGCAGATCAGTGGTGTTGGAGTGTGTTGAGTGTCGTAGAGTGCATCATTCGTGTCGGAGTGTGTTCAGTGTAGCAAACTGACCAGAAGCTTCGGATATCTCCAAATGAGCTAAGTGGACCAACGGTGAAAACTGAAGCAGAGCGGACCAGTGGTGTGGGAGTGCGTCGATTGAAGCGGAGTGCTCAATGATGTCGAGTTGCTGTGTAAAGATGAGTAGACCAGTAGTGTAGGAGATTGTCAAGTGAAGCTGAGTAACCAGTATGGTCGGATGACTCCTAGTGAACAAAGTGGACCACATGTGACAAGGAATGAAGAGCGGACCAGTGGTGACGGGGTTCGCCCAATGGAAGGGAACGGACAGGTAATATCAGAGTGCGGTTAGTAATGCGAAGTGGATCAGTGTTGTCAGAGTGTGCGAAGTGAAACAGAACGGACGAGTGGAGTTGGAATGCAACGAGGGAAGCCAAGCAGATCAGTGGTGTCGGAGTGTGTTGAGTGCCGTAGAGGGCATCATTTGTGTCGGAGTGTGCTCAGTGTAGCAAAGTGACCAGAAGCTTCGGATATCTCCAAATGAGCTGAGTGAACCACCGGTTAAAAATGAAGCAGAGCGGACCAGTGATGTTGGAGTGCACCGATTGATGCGGAAAGCTCAGTAATGTCGAGTTTGCTGTGTGAAGTTGAGTAGACCAGTAGTGTAGGAGATTGTCAAGTGAAGCTGAATGACCAGTATGGTCAGATGTCTCCTAGTGAACAAAGTTGACCACATGTGACAAGGAAAGAAGAGCGGACCAGTGGTGACGGGGTGTGCCCAGTGGAAGAGAACGGACAGGTAATATAAGAGTGCGGTTAATAGTGCGATGTGGATCAGTGTTGTCAGAGTGTGCGAAGTGAAATAGAACGGACGAGTGGTGTCGGATTGCAACGAGGGAAGCCGAGCAGATCAGTAGTGTTGGAGTGTGTTGAGTGCCGTAGAGTGCATCATTCGTGTCGGAGTATGTTCAGTGTAGCAAAGTGACCAGAAGCTTCGGATATCTCCAAATGAGCTGAGTGGACCACCAGTGAAAACTGAAGCAGAGCGGACCAGTGGTGTAGGAGTACGCCGACTGAAGCGGAGTGCTCAGTGATGTCGAGTTTGCTGTGTGAAGATGAGTAGACCAGTAGTGTAGGAGATTGTCAAGTGAAGCTGAGTGACCAGTATGGTCGGATGACTCCTAGTGAACAAAGTGGACCACATGTGACAAGGAAAGAAGAGCGGACCAGTGGTGACGGGGTTTGCCCAGTGGAAGGGAACGGACAGGTAATATCAGAGTGCGGTTAGTAATGCGAAGTGGATCTTAGTATTGCGAAGTGGATCAGTGTTGTCAGAGTGTGCGAAGTGAAATAGAACGG
Source organism: Stictocephala bisonia (assembly GCA_035578905.1). Classification (NCBI taxonomy): domain Eukaryota; kingdom Metazoa; phylum Arthropoda; class Insecta; order Hemiptera; family Membracidae; genus Stictocephala; species Stictocephala bisonia. Next base: position 99,175 of record JAQJVL010000262.1, read on the forward strand.
ACGAGTGGTGTCGGATTGCAACGAGGGAAGCCGAGCAGATCAGTGGTGTTGGAGTGTGTTGAGGTTCGTAGAGTGCATCATTCGTGTCGGAGTGTGTTCAATGTAGCAAAGTGACCAGAAGCTTCGGATATCTCCAAATGAGCTGAGTGGACCACCGGTGAAAACTGAAGCAGAGCGGACCAGTGGTGTGGTAGTGCACCGATTGAAGCTACGTGCTCAGTGATGTCGAGTTTGCTGTGTGAAGATGAGTTGACCAGTAGTGTAGGAGATTGTCAAGTGAAGCTTAGTGACCAGTATGGTCGGATGTCTCCTGGTGAATTAAGTGGACCACCTGTGACAAGGAAAGAAGAGCGGACCAGTGGTGACGGTGTGTACCCATTGGAAGAGAACGGACAGGTAATATCAGGGTGCGGTTAGTAGTTCGAAGTGGATCAGTGTTGTCAGAGTGTGCGAAGTGAAACAGAACGGACGAGTGGTGACGGAATGCAACGAGGGAAGCCAAGCAGATCAGTGGTGTTGGAGTGTGTTGAGTGTCGTTGAGTGCATCATTCGTGTCAAAGTGTGTTCAGTGTAGCAAAGTGACCAGAAGCTTCGGATATCTCCAAATGAGCTGAGTGGACCAACGGTGAAAACTGAAGCAGAGCGGACCAGTGGTGTGGGAGTGCGTCGATTGAAGCGGAGTGCTCAATGATGTCGAGTTGCTGTGTAAAGATGAGTAGACCAGTAGTGTAGGAGATTGTCAAGTGAAGCTGAGTGACCAGTATGGTCTAATGACTCCTAGTGAACAAAGTGGACCACATGTGACAAGGAAAGAAGAGCGGACCAGTGGTGACGGGGTGTGCCCAGTGGAAGAGAACGGACAGGTAATATCAGAGTGCGGTTAGTAGTGCGAAGTTGATCAGTGTTGTCAGAGTGTGCGAAGTGATAGAGAACGGACGAGTGGTGTCGGAATGCAACGAGGGATGCCGAGCAGATCAGTGGTGTCGGAGTGTGTTTAGTGTCGTAAAGTGCATCATTCGTGTCAAAGTGTGTTCAGTGTAGCAAAGTGACCAGAAGCTTCGGATATCTCCAAATGAGCTGAGCGGACCACCGGTGAAAACTGAAGCAGAGCGGACCAGTGGTGTAGGAGTGCACCGATTGAAGCGGAGTACTCAGTGATGTCGAGTTTGCTGTGTGAAGATGAGTTGACCAGTAGTTTAGGAGATTGTCAAGTGAAGCTTAGTGACCAGTATGGTCGGATGTCTCCTGGTGAACAAAGTGGACCACCTGTGACAAGGAAAGAAGAGCGGACCAGTGGTGACGGGGTGTGCCCAGTGGAAGAGAACGGACAGGTAATATCAAAGTGCGGTTAGTAGTTCGAATTGGATCAGTTTTGTCAGAGTGTGCGAAGTGAAACAGAACGGACGAGTGGAGTTGGAATGCAACGAGGGAAGCCAAGCAGATCAGTGGTGTCGGAGTGTGTTGAGTGCCGTAGAGGGCATCATTTGTGTCGGAGTGTGCTCAGTGTAGCAAAGTGACCAGAAGCTTCGGATATCTCCAAATGAGCTGAGTGAACCACCGGTTAAAAATGAAGCAGAGCGGACCAGTGATGTTGGAGTGCACCGATTGAAGCGGAAAGCTCAGTGATGTCGAGTTTGCTGTGTGAAGTTGAGTAGACCAGTAGTGTAGGAGATTGTCAAGTGAAGCTGAATGACCAGTATGGTCAGATGACTCCTAGTGAACAAAGTGGACCACCTGTGACAAGGAAGAAAGAGCGGACCAGTATTGACGGGGTGTGCCCATTGGAAGAGAACGGACAGGTAATATCAGGGTGCGGTTAGTAGTTCGAAGTGGATCAGTGTTGTCAGAGTGTGCGAAGTGAAATAGAACGGACGAGTGGTGTCGGAATGCAACGAGGGATGCCGAGCAGATCAGTGGTGTCGGAGTATGTTTAGTGTCGTAAATGCATCATTCGTGTCGCAGTGTTCAGTGTAGCAAAGTGACCAGAAGCTTCGGATATCTCCAAATGAGCTGAGTGGACCACCGGTGAAAACTGAAGCAGAGCGGACCAGTGGTGTGGGAGTTCGCCGATTGAAGCGGAGTGCTCAGTGATGTCGAGTTTGCTGTGTGAAGATGAGTAGACCAGTAGTGTAGGAGATTGTCAAGTGAAGCTGAGTGACCAGTATGGTCGGATGACTCCTAGTGAACAAAGTGGACCACCTGTGACAAGGAAAAAAGAGCGGACCAGTAGTGACGGGGTGTGCCCATTGGAAGAGAACGGACAGGTAATATCAGGGTGCGGTTAGTAGTTCGAAGTGGATCAGTGTTGTCAGAGTGTGCGAAGTGAAACAGAACGGACGAGTGGTGACGGAATGCAACGAGGGAAGCCAAGCAGGTCAGTGGTGTCGGAGTGTGTTGAGTGTCGTTGAGTGAATCATTCGTGTCAAAGTGTGTTCAGTGTAGCAAAGTGACCAGAAGCTTCGGATATCTCCAAATGAGCTGAGTGGACCAACGGTGAAAACTGAAGCAGAGCGGACCAGTGGTGTGGGAGTGCGTCAATTGAAGCGGAGTGCTCAATGATGTCAAGTTGCTGTGTGAAGATGAGTAGACCAGTAGTGTAGGAGATTGTCAAGTGAAGCTGAGTAACCAGTATGGCCGGATGACTCCTAGTGAACAAAGTGGACCACATGTGACAAGGAAAGAAGAGCGGACCAGTGGTGACGGGGTTCGCCCAGTGGAAGGGAACGGACAGGTAATATCAGAGTGCGGTTAGTAATGCGAAGTGGATCAGTGTTGTCAGAGTGTGCGAAGTGAAACAGAACGGACGAGTGGAGTCGGAATGCAACGAGGGAAGCCAAGCAGATCAGTGGTGTCGGAGTGTGTTGAGTGCCGTAGAGGGCATTATTTGTGTCGGAGTGTGCTCAGTGTAGCAAAGTGACCAGAAGCTTCGGATATCTCCAAATGAGCTGAGTTAACTACCGGTAAAAAATGACGCAGAGCGGACCAGTGGTGTGGGAGTGCGGCGATTGAAGCGGAGTGCTCAGTGATGTCGAGTTTGCTGTGTGAAGTTGAGTAGACCAGTAGTGTAGGAATTTGTCTAGTGAAGCTGAGTGACCAGTATGGTCAGATGTCTCCTAGTAAACAAAGTTGACCACATGTGACAAGGAAAGAAGAGCGGACCAAGGGTGACGGGGTGTGCCCAGTGGAAGAGAACGGACAGGTAATATAAGAGTGCGGTTAATAGAGCGATGTGGATCAGTGTTGTCAGAGTGTGCGAAGTGAAATAGAACGGACGAGTGGTGTCGGATTGCAACGAGGGAAGCCGAGCAGATCAGTAGGAGTGTGTTGAGTGCCGTAGAGTGCATCATTCGTGTCGGAGTAAGTTCAGTGTAGCAAAGTGACCAGAAGCTTCGGATATCTCCAAATGAGCTGAGTGGACCACCAGTGAAAACTGAAGCAGAGCGGACCAGTGGTGTAGGAGTGCGCCAAATGAAGCGGAGTGCTCAGTGATGTCGAGTTTGCTGTGTGAAGATGAGTAGACCAGTAGTGTAGGAGATTGTCAAGTGAAGCTGAGTGACCAGTATGGTCGAATGACTCCTAGTGAACAAAGTGGACCACATGTGACAAGGAAAGAAGAGCGGACCAGTGGTGACGGGGTTTGCCCAGTGGAAGGGAACGGACAGGTAATATCAGAGTGCGGTTAGTAATGCGAAGTGGATCAGTGTTGTCAGAGTGTGCGAAGTGAAATAGAACGGAGGTGTGGTGTCGGATTGCAACGAGGGAAGCCAAGCAGATCAGTGGTGTCGGAGTGTGTTGAGTGTCGTAGATACATCATTCGTGTCGGAGTGTGCTCAGTGTAGCAAAAATACCAGAGGCTTCGAATATCTCCAAATGAGCTGAGTGAACCACCGGTGAAAAATGAAGCAGAGCTGACCAGTGGTGTGGGAGTACGCCGATTGAAGCGGAGTGCTCAGTGATGTCGAGTTTGCTGTGTGAAGATGAGTAGACTAGTAGTGTAGGAGATTGTCAAGTGAAGCTGAGTGACCAGTATGGTTGGATGTCTCCTAGTGAACAACGTGGACCATCTGTGACAAGGAAAGAAGAGCGGACCAGTGGTGACGGGTTGTGCCCAGTGAAAGAGAACGGACAGGTAATATCAGAGTGCGGTTAGTAGTGCGAAGTGGATCAGTGTTGTCAGAGTGTGCGAAGTGAAACAGAACGGACGAGTGGTGTCGGATTGCAACGAGGGAAGCCGAGCAGATCAGTGGTGTCGGAGTGTGTTGAGTGTCGTAGAGTGCATCATTCGTGTCGGAGTGTGCTCAGTGTAGCAAAGTTACCAGAAGCTTCGGATATCTCCAAATGAGCTGAGTGAACCACCGGTGAAAAATGAAGCAGAGCGGACCAGTGGTGTGGGAGTACGCCGATTGAAGCGGTGCGCTCAGTGATGTCGAGTTTCCTGTGTGAAGATGAGTAGACCAGTAGTGTAGGAGATTGTCAAGTAAAGCTGAGTGACCAGTATGGTCGGATGTCTCCTAGTGAACAAAGTGGACCATCTGTGACAAGGAAAGAAGAGCGGACCAGTGGTGACGGGTTGTGCCCAGTGAAAGAGAACGGACAGGTAATATCAGAGTGCGGTTAGTAGTGCGAAGTGGATCAGTGTTGTCAGAGTGTGCGAAGTGAAACAGAACGGACGAGTGGTGTCGGATTGCAACGAGGGAAGCCGAGCAGATCAGTGGTGTCGGAGTGTGTTGAGTGTCGTAGAGTGCATCATTCGTGTCGGAGTGTGCTCAGTGTAGCAAAGTGACAAGAAGCTTCGGATATCTCCAAATGAGCCTAGTGGACCACCGGTGAAAACTGAAGCAGAGCGGACCAGTGGTGTGAGAGTGCGCCGATTGAAGCGGAGTGCTCAGTGATGTCGAGTTTGCTGTGTGAAGATGAGTAGAACAGTGGTGTAGGATATTTTCAAGTGAACCTGAGTGATCAATATGGTCGGATGTCTCCTGGTGAACAAAGTGGACCACCTGTGACAAGGAATGAAGAGCGGACCAGAGGTAACGGGGTGTGCCCAGTGGAAGAGAACGGACAGGTAATATCAGACTACCGTTGGTAGTGCGAAGTGGATCAGTGTTGTTAGAGTGTGCGAAGTGAAAAAGAACGGACGTGTGGCGTCGGATTGCAACGAGGGAAGCCAAGCACATCAGTGGTGTCGGAGTGTATTGAGTGTCATAGAGTGCATCATTCGTGTCGGTGTTCTCAGTGTAGCAAAGTGACCAGAAGCTTCGGATATCTCCAAATGAGCTGAGTGGACCACCGGTGAAAACTGAAGCAGAGCGGACCAGTGGTGTGGGAGTGCGCCGATTGAAGCGGAGTGCTCAGTGATGTCGAGTTTGCTGTGTGAAGATGAGTAGACCAGTGGTGTAGATTGTCAAGTGAACCTGATTGACCAGTATGGTCGGATGTCTCCTGGTGAAAAAAGTGGACCACCTGTGACAAGGAATGAAGAGCGGACCAAAGGTAACGGGGTGTGCCCAGTGGAAGAGAACGGACAGGTAATATCAGAGTGCGGTTGGTAGTGCGAAGTGGATCAGTGTTGTCAGAGTGTGCGAAGTGAAACAGAACGGACGAGTGGTGTCGGATTGCAACGAGGGAAGCCGAGCAAATCAGTGGTGTCGGAGTGTGTTGAGTGTCATAGAGTGCATCATTCGTGTCGGTGTTCTCAGTGTAGCAAAGTGACCAGAAGCTTCGGATATCTCCAAATGAGCTGAGTGGACCACCGATGAAAAATGTAGCAGAGTGGACCAGTGGTGTGGGAGTGCGCTAATTGAAGCGGAGTGCTCAGTAATGTTGAGTTTGCTGTGTGAAGATGAGTAGACCAGTAGTGTAGGAGATTGTCAAGTGAAGCTGAGTGACCAGTATGGTCGGATGTCTCCTAGTGAACAAAGTGGACTACCTGTGACAAGGAAAGAAGAGCAGACCAGTGGTGACGGTGTGTGCCCAGTGGAAGAGAACGGACAGGTAATATAAGAGTGCGGTTAGTAGTGCGAAGTGGATCAGTGTTGTCAGAGTGTGCGAAGTGAAACAGAACGGACAAGTGGTGTCGGAGTGCGACGAGGGAAGCCGAGGAGATCAGTGGTGTCGGAGTGTGCTGTGTGGTGAGTGCAACATTAGTGTCGGAGTGTGCTCCGTGAAGGAGAGTGACTAGTAGCTTTGGATGTCTCCAAATGAGGAGAGTGGACCACCAATGAAAACTGAAGAAGAGTGGACCAAAGGTGTCTGAGTGCGCCTAATTAAGCGGAGTGGATCAGTGGTGTCGAGTTTGCTGTGTGTTGATAAGTAGACTAGTAGTGTAGGATATTGTTAAGTGAAGCTGAGAGAACATTACTGTCGGATGTCTTATAGTGAACAAAGTGGACCACCGCTGACAAGGGAAGAAGTGTGGACCAGTGGTGACGGGGTGTGCCGAGTGAAGAGAACGAACAGTAATATATGAGTGCGCCTAATACAGTGAAGTGGATTTGTGTTGTTAGAGTGTTCCGAGTAAAACAGAACGGACAAATGGTGTCGGGGTGCTACGGGTGAAGCCGGGCTGATAAGTAGTGTCGGAGTGTGCTGAGTGGTGAAGAGTGTATTATTAGTGTCGGAGTGTGCTCAGTGAAGTAGAGTGACCAGTAGCTTCGGATGTCTCCAAATAAACAGGGTGGACCACCAGTGAAAACTGAAGCAGAGCAGACCAGTGGTGTGGGAGTGCGCCGATTGAAGCGGAGTGGATCAGTATTGTCGTGTTTTCTGTGTGAAGATGAGTACACCAGTAGTGTAGGACATTGTTAGTGAAGCTCAGCGACCTGTATTGTCGAATGTCTTCTAGTGAACAATTTGGACCGCCCGTGACAAGGGAAGAAGAGCGGACCAGTGGTGACGGCGTGTTCCAATAAAAAAGAACGGACAGGTAATATAAGAGTGCGCCTAGTAAAGTGAAGTGGATTAGTAATGTCTAAGTGTGCCGAGTGAAGCATAACGGACATGTGGTGATGGAATGCGACGAGGGAAGCCGAGCAGATCAGTGGTGTCGGAGTGTGCTGAGTGGTGAAGAGTGCATCATTAGTGTCGGAGTGTGCTCAGTGAAGCTGAGTGACCAGTAGCTTCGGATGTCTCCAAATGAGCAGAGTGGACCACCAGTGAGACCTGAAGCAGAGCGGACCAGTGGTGTGTGAGTGCGCTGATTTAAGCGGAGTTAATCGGTAGTGTGGAGTTTGCTGTGTGAAGATGAGTAGACAAGTAGTGTAGGACGTTGTTAAGTGAAGCTGAGCGACCAGTATTGTCGGATGTCTTCTAGTGAACAAAGGGGACCACCGGTGACAGAGGAAGAAGAGCGGACCAGTGGTGACGGGGTGTGCCAAGTGAAAGAGAACGGACAGGTAATATAAGAGTGCTCCTAGTTAAATGAAGTGGATTAGAAATGTCAAAGTGTGCCGAGTAAAGCACAACGGACAAGTAGAGACGTACCGCGACGAGGGAAGCCGACCGGATCAGTGGTGTCGGAGTGTGCCGCGTGTCGAAGAGTGCATCAATACTGTCGGAGTCTGCTAAGTGAAGCAGAGTGACCAGTAGCTTCGGATGTCTCCAAATAAGCAGATTGGACCACCAATGAAAACCGTAGAAGAGTAGACTAGTGGTCAATTAAATCAAATCAAATCAAATTTCTTTATTTGTCATAAGAATTTTACAAATTATTGACAAAGTCACATTGCAGCTAAACAGCCAAGTCATCACTTAATTATCACTTATCACAATAGGCTAAATACATATGTCTTATATATAGCATTAGAGTATAATCATGTTTAGTCTTAAAACTTTATGTCACGCATATTAAAAAAATCATCTATATGATAAAAAGGATGGTTGAGCAGCCAGTCATAGTACTTATTTTTAAAGATTTTTACACTATACTTTTTAATCATTGGCACAAGGACATTGTAAACCTTCAGTGATATAACAACATGACTACTTAAAGTTTTACTTAGACGATAAAATGGTACGGTTGTACCATTTTTACCTCTAGTATTGCAGTGATGGATGTTATGATTTAGGTTGAGTAAATGTGGATTGTTTAAAACGTACATGAGAACATCAAAAAGATATAGGTTGATGACAGTTTGTAGTCCAAGTTCTTTAAAATAAGGTTTACAATGCTCAGTAGGATGTAATCCCTTTAATACTCTAATAGCTTTTTTTGCAAAATAAGTATACCTTGTATGTTTGAACTATTTCCCCAGAGTACCAAACCATATCTAATTATCGACTGAAAATAACCAAAATAGGCAGTTCTCAAATAGTTCCCAGGAACAACAGATTTTAGTCGTAACAATAGGTAAATCAACCTAGATAGTCTTTTACTAATAAAATTTATATGTACATTCCAATTTAAAGACTTGTCAAAATAAACTCCTAAAAATTTTACAGTATCAACAAAGCTGTTATCACAAACATCAGAAAATTTATTTTTTTAAGAACGAAATTTATAGATTTGGTTTTGTCACTGTTTAATAAAAATCCATTTAATTTAAACAAAGTATTAGCAGATTGAAGGGAGTCAGATGCTAAATTATTTAGCTCATTTAGGTCATCACTAAGACTAAAAAAAGTTATGTCGTCCGCATGAAATATGGTTTGAGCATTCACATAATAAGGCAAATCATTAATATTTATAAGAAACAACAGTGGGCCCAAAACTGAGCCCTGGGGTACACCCCATTCAAGTTGCAGTTCCTGTGAAGTTCTATGACCAATTTGTACCACTTGCCGTCTATTTTCAAAATATGATTTAAAAAACTCAAGAGAATTTCCTGAAAGGCCATAATAGTTTAATTTATTTATGATATTAGTGTGATCCACACAATCAAAGGCCCTGCTCAGGTCACAAAAAGTGGCCCGAGCAAAGGCCTTGGTCTCAAAAGCTTGATGGATTTTTTTTGTGAGGTCGTCCATGGCATCAAATGTTGATTTTCCCCTTCTGAACCCATATTGTTCAGTACAGAGGAGATTATTGTTCACAAAAAACAAATATATCTGTTCAAAAATTATTAGCTCAAAGACTTTAGATATAGTAGGAATGATAGAAATTGGTCTATAACTACTTGGATGTTCTTTTGGGCCCTTCTTAAAAATTGGACACACTCTTGAAATTTTTAACTCATTTAGATATACACCTTCCCTTAAACAATAATTGAAACACATAGTAAGAGGTTGAACTATACTTAATGCAGTATCCTTTAACATATTATTGGATATACCATATACATCAATACTTCTAGAGCTTTTCATTTTCTTTATTGCGGTTAATACATCATTGTTAGTAACCACTCTCCAGCAAAAGTCATCCAGGGCAACCTTGTTACTCTTTACTAGATAATCACTTTTAACATTTGATGAGTCAATATTTTTCTTTATTTCTCTTATTGAAGTAATAAAATAATTGTTAAAAACATCAGGCTTAATATTAGGAGTCATACATAATTGATTAGAGGTTGCCTGAGTACTCTTAATTATATTCCAAGCAGCCTTGCACTTGTTATTACTTGATTCAATCTTACTAACATTATACAACATTTTAGACTCTTTAATGCATTTTTGGTATTGGTACTTCAAATCTATGTACTTCTGTTTTAACTGAGTTTTATTATTAAATTTAGAAATTTTATCAGAACTCTTAACAAGTCCATGTAGAAATAACAGCTTACTCTTCATTAATGCAAGGTCCTTAGTGTACCATTTGTGTTTAATTTTCATATCGTTAATATTACTTTTCCTTTTTTTTATAATTTTAAGAGAGTCTACATTATTAAGGAAAATTTTAAAAAATACTTCAAACAATTCCCTTGCCCCATTGGAGGAGTCTGATAAAATATGCTGCCAGTCATAGGAAGATAAATTTGATGAAAGTTTAGTCAAATCATGAGAGGGCACTATAAAATTAGCATACTGCTCGGACTTCTTAGATGTGGACCTATTCAGCTGGTGATTGATTTTATTTAAACCAGAAATTGCGATGATTATCCCCTCGTGATCTGAGTAAGGAAAGTTAAAAATACTAACCAGACTTGTTGTAATAGTAGGTTTACTGTATTTAATGAACACATTGTCTAAACAGTTAGAAGCTCTTGTTGGTTAATTATTAATAATCTGAAAATTAAATTGCCTTAAAATATTACACCAATTTCTACTTGTTTTTAGAGTAGAGGTAATATCAAAGCTCTTATTAAGGTCACCACCCATTACAATAGTATAATCAGATTATTGGGTTATAAATGGCATAAAATTCTCCATAATTTTAAGATATATTTTGGGGTCTCCAAAGGGTGAGTGATATAATGAAACTATTAATAATTTTAAGTCATCTATAAAAGCAGCTGATGCTTCACAATGTAACTCCTGGCAAAAATTAATAACATTACATATTCTGAAATTAAATTTTTTGTTTACAAAAATTACTGTTCCACCCCGTTTATGCTTAATTCTACCAAAGGCACTTGCACAGCAATAATTAGTAGGGAACTCTAGCTTAATATTTTCATCATTGAGCCAATGCTCCGAAATACAAACCACATCAGGCTTTAATGGTTGAGTTAGAAAGCTGTCAATCAACTCAGATTTACCCTTAATACCCTGAACATTTAAAAACCTAATTTTAAATGAGTCAGATGTCATACAATCATTGTTGTCATGCAACATATTATAATTTACACTGTAGCCACTTAACTCATTAGTATTTGAGTTGTTGTTTTGTCTAAAAAATGCTTGTTTACATACACTTGACTATGAATATTATGTAAGCTGTCAACAGTAACAGAACTATTTACATATGAATTGTTGTGTACACTAGTTGGTGATAGAATAGGTGGAAAATCTTCAAGGGATTGTACTAGATACTTCTGAGCCATGTTAGATGTTGAGTTGCTTTGCTCGTCTGCTTCATGGTCACATGGTCGTTTGCCAATGGTCACAGGATTGGCTTCATTTTCTAATGATGGATGTGCAGTACAAGCCTCTTGCTTCCGATACAAGTTGAATCCAGATGTATACATTTTGTTAATCTTCAGTGCTGTCTCACTCATTACTCTGCCTAGTATCTTGGACCCTTTTCTGTTTAAGTGCAGTCCATCTCTTCCAAGACAAGAGTTGTCAATATATTTGTCAATGTCCAAATATAATACTTGCTGGTCATGACAAATCCATCGGATGTTCGAGTTAGAGTGTTTGATTACTTTTGAGTGTATATCTCTTCTTTTAATTATGCTGTTAATAACTATAGTAGATTTAGGGAAGGATGTCTTTGCTGTACTAATAATACTCTTCATTCTCCCCATTACCTCGTCTGCACACTGAAGCTGTTTTAGATCATTTGTCCCAACATGTATAAACACTATTTTAGGTTGATCAATTTTGCTTTTATACCGTCCAATTTCTTTACTTATTGAGGTACAATTAGCTCCACCATGAACTTTTTTTAGAACATTCGGTACAGAAGCATGCCTAATCATTGAATCGCCAATTATTAAGTTTATTGTGTCCTTTTGGGGTCTGTTATTTAATTTGTTTGACTGTTCATGAGAATTTGTCCACAAAAATTTAGAATATGGTTTTGATATTTTCCAATCTGGTTTGTTGTCCTTTTTCTTGGATGTATTACCTGTAGCTTTACCGGGTTGTAGATTTTGTGACATGACTTTAGATTTATGATCATCTCCTTCGATTATCTCATTCAGAACATTATATTTATTTTGCAATGTAATTCTGTGGTCATAACCATCTTTTAAATGTTTAATATGGTTTACATTGAATTTATTGTTCTTAACTGTAGACCATGACATTTGGTCTTTATCTCGGTTAGACTGAAATTCTGTCCTATGTACACTCGTCACTTTGGGTTGGTTATTTGTAGCGTTTTCCCCATTGCTGTTTAATACCAGCCCTCTAATTGTTTCCAAATTCAATCCTTTACCCTGGTTATTATAACAGAGATAGCTTAATAGAGCCCTTTTTTTTATAATGTCTTGCTCTGTTATTTCGTAGTTGTTAGTGCAGTTTATTAGAGAGTCTGAAGATATAGGATTGATTAAAATTCTATGTAGTAGTCTGTCCACAAAAAGAATTAAGTAAACTCCACAGTCAACACCATTTTGTTGTTGAGGGCAATCCATGATTTTGAAATGGACTTCATGGTTTGATGGAGAGACATAACATTTTAACTTAGAATAAATCAGCCTGGCATGCTGAAGGTTAGTTTTATTATTTGAGTCAAAATAAAAAAATTTTTGTTCAGTTTTACTGTAAAACAATAAGCTCCAATGGGATCCACTTGACTCTCCCTCAGCATTATTTAATAGAATTACAATGTATGACTGTTTATCTAAATTCAGATGTTTTATTATAGAATATGAGTCATCAAGGCATTTTATACCTTGACTTATGGCTGGTGTTAAAAAAGAAATGTTATCAACAATTTTAATTAACAGATTAAAATATTGTGAAATAGAGTTATCCACAATCCACTGATTGCTTAGTAATGCCAAACATATATCTCTATTTACTGGCATGTGTAGATTGTGGTCATTAATTTTGTTTACATTGTTAAGTTTTTGTTCTAACGCTTTTACTTTGGTTGATAAGATGGTTTTAGTTTCATTTAGGCTACTTATCTGTTTTTTGAAGTATATTTTCTCCACTTCTTCTACTTTTATTAGGTCTTCCTTAATGCTAATGGTGTCTGTGCGCCTAATGAAACGGAGTGGGGCAGTGGTGTCGGAGTTTGCTTTGTGAAGATGAGTGGACCATTAGTGTAGGAGATTGTCAAGTGAAGCTGAGTGACAAGTATAGTCGGATGTTTCCTTGTGAAAAAAATGGACCACCGGTGACAAGGGAAGAGGAGCGGACCAGTGGTGACGGGCTGTGCCAAGTGAATGAATACGGACAGGTCATATCAGAGTGTGCCTAGTAAAGTGAAGTGGATTTGTGTTGTTAGAGTGTGCCGAGTAAAACAGAACGGACAAGTGGTGTCGGAGTGCGACGAGGGAAGCCGAGCGGATCAGTGGTGTTGGAGTGTGCTGTATGAAGATGAGTATACCAGTTGTGTTGGAGATTTTTAAGTGAAGCTGAGCGATCAGTATTGTCGGATGTCTTCTAGTGAACAAAATGGACCACCGGTGACAAGGAAAGAAGAGCGGATCAGTGGTGACGGGGTGTGCCAAGTGAAAACGTACGGACAGGTAATATAAAAGTGCGCCTAGTAAAGTTAAGTGGGTTAGTAATGTCAAAGTGTGCCTATTGAAGCGCAACGGACAATTAGTGTCGAAGTGCACCGAGTGAAGCAGAGTGGATCAGTGGTGTCGGAATTCGACGAGGGAAGCCGAGCATATCAATGGTGTCGGAGTGTCCTGAGTGTCGAAGAGTGCATCATTAGTGTCGGAGTGTGCTCAGTTAAGCAGAGTGACGAGTAGCTTCGGATGTTTCCAAATAAGCAGAGTGGACCACCAATGAAACCCGAAGAAGAGTGGACCAGTGGCATCTGAGTGCGCCTAGTGAAGCGGAGTAGATCATTGGTGTCGAGTTTGCTGGGTGAAGATGAGTAGACCAGTAGTTTTGAAGATTGTTAAGTGAAGCTGAGTGACCAGTATTATCGGATGTCTTATAGTGAACAAAGTGGACCACCGGTGACAAGGGAAGAAGTGTAAACCTGTGGTGACGGGGTGTGCCGAGTGAATGAGAACGAACAGTAATATCAGAGTGCGCCTAATACAGTGAAGTGGATTTGTGTTGTTAGAGTGTTCCGAGTAAAACAGAACGGACAAGTGGTGTCGGAGTGCGACGAGGGAAGCCGAGCGGATCAGTGGTGTCGGAGTATGCTATGTGAAGATGAGTATACCAGTAGTGTAGGAGATTTTTAAGTGAAGCTGAGCGATCAGTATTGTCGGATGTCTTCTAGTGAACAAAATGGACCACCGGTGACAAGGAAAGAAGAGCGGATCAGTGGTGACGGGGTGTGCCAAGTGAAAGAGAACGGACAGGTAATATTAAAGTGCGCCTAGTATTGTGAAGTGGGTTTGTAATGTCAAAGTCTACCGAGTGAAGCACAACGGACATTTAGTCTCGGAGTGCACCGAGTGAAGCAGAGTGGATTATTGGTTTTGGAATGGGACGAGGGAAGCCGAGCCGATCAGTGGTGTCGGAGTGTGCTGAGTGACGAAGAGTGCATCATTAGTGTCGGAGTGTGCTCAGTTAAGCAGATTAACCAGTAGCTTTGGATGACTCCAAATAAGCAGAGTGGACCACCAATGAAAACCGAAGAAGAGCGGACCAGTGGTGTCGGAGTGCGCCGACTGAAGCAGAGTGGATCAGTGATGCCGGACTTTGCTTGTGAAGATGAGTGGACCAGTAGTTTCGAAGATTGTTGAGTGAAGCTAAACAACCAGTATGTATCCTACTGAACAAAGTGGACCACTGGTGAAAAATTAAGCAGAGCGGACCAGTGGTGTCAATTTGTACGGCTTAAAACGGAAAGAACAATTAGTGTCGGAGTGCACCGAGTGAAGCAGAGTGGATCTGTGGTGTCGGAATGCGACGAGGAAAGCCGAGCAGATCAATGGTTTTGGAGAGTGCTGAGTGTCAAAGAGTGCATCATTTGTGTCGGAGTGTGCTCAGTTAAGCAGAGTGACCAGTAGCTTTGGATGTGTCAAAATAAGCAGAGTGGACCACCAATGAAAACCGAAGAAGAGCGGACCAGTGGTGTCCGAGTGCGCCTAGTGAGGCGGAGTGGATTAATGGTGTCGGAGTTTGCTTTGTGCAGATGAGTGGACCAGTACTGTAGGAGATTGTTAAGTGAAGCTGAGCGACAAGTATGGTTAGATGTTTCCTTGTAAAAAAAGTGGACCACCGGTGACAAGGGAAGAGGAGCGGACCAGTGGTGATGGGCTGTGCCAAGTGAATGAATACGGACAGGTCATATCAGAGTGCGCTTAGTAAAGTAAAGTGGATTTGTGTTGTTTGAGTGTTCCGAGTAAAACGAAACGGACACGTGGTGTCGGAGTGCGACGAGGGAAGCCGAGCGGATCAATGGTTTCGGAGTGTGCTGAGTGGTGAAGAATGCATCATTAGTGTCGGAGTGTGCTCAGTGAAGCACAGTGACCAGTAGCTTCGGATGTCTCCAAATGAGCAGAGTGGACCACCAGTGAAAACTGAAGCAGAGCTGACCAGTGGTGTCAATTTTTACTGAGTGAAACGGAAAGGACAATTAGTGTCGGAGTGCACCGAGTGAAGTACATGGAGATAAATTAATTGAGTTTAGTTAATTTCATATTATTACAAGATATTTGTATAGCTAATAATAGATTTGAGCGAGGCGAGTTGCTGTTGTTGAATTAATGAGTGAGGATTTATTTTTTGTTTTTTATTTATATCTTATATATTTATTTTAATTTTACTATTTCTGCTAATAAATAAGTAGATTCAGAATTGGTATATATACATAAACCAAATACCACTCACTCACTGATCACTGTTTCTCAAAAACCACTAAACCTCCGAGGCTGAACTGTTGTAAGATGATTGGTCCTATGTTGTAGGTATGCAATAAGAGATTTTGAAAAAATCTTCATAAGTTCCGAAATGGCAGACTTTTTTTACCCCCAAACTGCACCAATGTATTTCTTATGGGAAAATCACAAAAAAGTAGTATTTCTGACCTAACTTGAGGAAAAGCTTGAGTACAATTTTAAACCTTCACAGTTCTATCCGCTTAACAAACATGCACCGTATATATGAATTTCAGCTTAAAAACTTAAAACTTTGGGGTATCCGGGGCAAAACACAGAAATTTTTGAAAATGTAGAATTTTGTAATACTGATGTTATCTTCTCAAGTGAAGTATCAAATTAAAGTTATTTTTCTCCTGAAACCAAATATACTATCAGATTTGGAAAAGGGCAAATAATATGGGGAATATGCCCAAAAACAAAAAAATGTTTTAAAAAACCAAAATATGGTAGTGCTAAAGTAAGGCCAAATAGGATATCAAAATATTAGCAGGAGTAAGGTGGGTGAGCACCTTACTCCTGCTAATAAACTTCTACTAAGACAGTTAACCCTTTGAGTGCCGGGCAATTTTTGGGGTGATGTACTGAAAAGTGCCGGGTATTTTTCCATTGAGTGTACCGAAAAGTGCCAGGCCTATTTTGACAAATTTGTAAGCGTTTTTTTTTTAATTCCTCGTTTGGTTATTTATTGAGCTATCAACCTAATTTTTTTTTTTATTTTTCTTTACACACATTGCAGTTTACCAAAAAAATAATTTAAACTACCATGCAACTATATCTAGTAATAAAAAAATTGACTTACTAAAAAAATTCCAAATTTGTTTTGTTTTTCTATTTTCACATTCAATAACACCAATGTAAAAAATACTAGTCTTGTAACTATGTATATAAACTGAAAGAACATTTGTTTTTGAATACGTGTACAAAGTTTCACTTCAAAATCTTAAAAATTAACTATGTTATGTCACTTTTACCGAACTAATGTCAAATTTTATAAATCAGCTGTGGCAAAAAAGAATGTTCAAAGCTGTGATTATTGTTATTATAAACTAATAAAATTACAAAAAAAAAAATGAAACTCAAAATCCTCTTCTGTAATAATACAATAAACATTTTTCTTGGGTAATATTTACATACAGTAGGCTATATATACATAATAAACTTAGCAATGATGTTGGGGGATGCACTTTGCATGTAACCCCTTCTTACATTTTACACACATAAATGAGGATTTCTTCCTCTTTCCCCCTGCCTGTGTGCTCTCTTTGCTGCATTTACAGCAATTTTTTTCTCTTCCATCAGGAATTTTTCAATTAAACCGAACACAATGCCCGTATCTCCACCAGCACCCACTTTGCTTATGCGGTTTGGTGTAATGTTAGCGACGTCTGAAACACCAGGCCGGTTTTCTTGTAAAGCTAGCCAGTCTTGTGACAAATCTTCTATTACTGATACTGTATAGTTTAGTCTATTTAATGGTTTGTCAGTATTGTTATGGTAGAGAATATATGAATTCAACATCATGCGAGCAATGATATTAAATGTTACTTTTTTTCCAAATTTTCAGAGTTCTGCGGTCATCTAAATACTGGTAGAGCATTTGATCATTTCCATCAATGCCCCCCATAAAACTATTATAATTTCTGATCATTTTAGGTTTATCAGTTATGCGTAGTAAAGTTGCTCGCCTTTTGGTCTTCCGTTAATTTTCCGCTTTACATTTTGTTGATAAAAGAAGAACTTGTTTTTTTTTTGGCTCTGTTTTTCTCTAAATCCTAGCATTAATAGATAATCTTTCCTGAGGTACTTTTTATCTCCAACTTTAAACTTATTAATCATTGAATTTGGAATGCCTTTTCTGTTATGCCTAATTGTTCCGGTAAAAAATGTTAATTTAGAATACAGGTACTTGGCCAATGAAATTGTTGTAAAGAAATTGTCCACAAAAATATGATAACCTTTGTTTAGAAGATTTGTCATTTCCAACAACTTCACTACAACATAGTGACCTAATCCCTTCTTTTTTATCTCTGCCGTCTTCGTTATTTGCAGCCCATTTGTAAACAAATAAGGAAAGACAATAGTGAGTAAGGGAGTCACATATTGCCCACAATTTTACATCGAGGCGATGGCGTTTCTTTGGTAAATACTGTAAAAGCTGTGAGGGTTTTTTTGTGCTAATCATACTTTCATCTATTGAAAGATTCTGTCCAGGACTAAAATGTAACTTTGAAATTCTATTTGCATAGTCTACCAACGGTAGAAACCTTGCACATGGGTCATAACCAGGTTGTCCTGGTCTGGGCAGATTATTTGTATCAACCATGTAGAAAAAAGTCAATATTCCTTGAAACCTATTGCGGTTGAACATACGACCAAACCAGGAGATATATTGACTCGATGATGTGGACCAAAATGAATAGATGGTTGCCTTAGGGTTTAGGCTCATATTTATTAGAACTGCAAGAAAAGCAATGATTTCTAACCGTGTTACTGGTCGCCACATTCTTGATCTGCTGTTTGGTGGTAAAATACCATTATTTTTCCTCAAATAGGTGTCAGCATATAAATTTGTGTATTTTACAAACATATCTAATATTACTGGGGTGAAAAACAAGTTGAAGTAGCTAACTGGAGGTGAATTTCTATTAGGACAGTGTTTTACAGAGGGCTTATCATTACAAGAAAAATTATCACTGTAACCTGGGTCATTTTCATCATTTATCTCTATCCAACCACTTCCATCTTCGGAGTCTTCATCTGAACTGTCAGGAATTACAGTTCTAGGCCTACCTCTTGGCCTAGGTACAGGCCTAGGCCTAGGTTGAGGACTGACATCTTCATCCGACGATTCAGCACTTGAAACACAATGTTGTGTAGGCCTAGTTTGCACATTTAGATTACTGGGTCCA
The DNA here is from genome assembly GCA_035578905.1 of Stictocephala bisonia. Classification (NCBI taxonomy): domain Eukaryota; kingdom Metazoa; phylum Arthropoda; class Insecta; order Hemiptera; family Membracidae; genus Stictocephala; species Stictocephala bisonia. Next base: position 117,650 of record JAQJVL010000262.1, read on the forward strand.
GGTTGGTCCAAGTCAGAATTAGGTATGTAATTTGGATCGTCATCAGTATTGTCTCCAAATAAACAACTTTCACTACTATCACTGTCTTCTGAACATACGACATTACTTACAAAACTATCGTCAAAGGAACTCTTTATCAATAACATTTCTTATGGTATTTTCACTTAGAGGGGATCTAGAACGATCCATAATGACGGAAACAAGGATAATAAACTCGGAATATAAATCTAAAACTAATGTATACACACAAAATGATACTCAAAATAACCTCAAAGTACAATCCCGCAACGGGAATGACAGTAAACTGAAACACGACGTCATGAAGATCAGCTGTCAATGCTACCTAAATCATTCGTCATCTTTGCTATCGTAAATTGATTCTAAGGCAACTAAATCGATATATTATGAAAACAACAACTCTTTATGAACAAATATACGCGATAATAAGGTCAAAATATTAATATTTGGATTTTATACGAATATTTTTCCAAACGTCCGGTAAAATCGGACGTTGGCATTTTTAGGCCAACTTTCGACGTTCGACAGAATCGGACGTTGGCACTTCTCAGACATCGTTTTGACGTCCGACAGAATCGGACGTTGGCACTCAAAGGGTTAAAAGAGGTTAGTGAAGAGTTAAAGGTAGAATATGTATGGGCTAGGGATGGTAGGTTCTTTTCCAGGAAGAATGACGGTCAGAGATGTGTAAGGGTGAATAGTGTAGATGAACTGAAAAGAGTAAAATGGGAAGACATGAAATAGACCTTGTAGTCGTTACACTAACGAATGGGGAAAATGTATATGATCAGTTTAGGCTTGACAGGTTATAATTGTTTTGCTATTTTATTTTATTTTATTTAAAGAGATCACAAAATTCCTATTTATAGTACTAATTTATGTTTTTTTTATATTTAGGTAAACAAATGTTTGTAATGGGAATGTATTTAGTTTTAAAAATTCAGTCTATACTTTTTGTTTCAACAATGGAATGCTTGTATATTGCGAGTGAGAGGTTTAGGTTTACTGATTATATTTATAAACAAGCATGATAATTTTGTAATCATTTATATAATTTTATATTTTTAATTTATGCACACGCATGAGCGTTAATGAATTGTTTACTATTACAATAAATTTTTACAAAGTGGTTGCACGGAGATAGTTTTAAGCATAAATTTAATAGGTTTCCATAAATAAAGAAAATGCTATTGGATATTCTTACTGGTATATTGCTTAATGGCCGGTATGGGCA
>JAQJVL010000262.1:119400-386900 GCA_035578905.1 Stictocephala bisonia
ATAGTAGTGGATTTGTGTTGTTACAGTGTTCCGAGTAAAACAGAACGGACAAGTGATGTCGGAGTGTGACAAGGGAAGCCGAGCGGAACAGTGGTATCAGAGTGATTTTAGTGGTAAAGTGTGTATCATTAGTGTCGGAGTGGGCTTAGTGACGCAGAGTGACCAGTAGCTTCGGATGTCTCCAAATAAGAAGAGTGGACCACCAATGAAAACCGAAGGAGAGCAGACCATTTTAGTCGGAGTGCGACGAGTGAAGCGGAGTGTATCAGTGGTGTCGGATTTTGCTGTGTGAAGATGAGTGGACCAGTAGGAGTTTGTTGAGTAAAGCTAAGTGACCCGTATTGTCGAAAGTTTAGTAGTGAAAAAAAGTGGACCACCGGTTACAAGGGAAGAATAGTGGACCAGTGGTGACGGGTATGCCTAGTGGAATAGACCGGACAGGTAATATCAGAGTGCGCCTAGTAAAGTGTAGTGGATTTGTGTTGTTACAGTGTTCCGAGTAAAACAGAACGGACAAATGGTGTCGGAGTGCGACGAGGGAAGCTGAGGGGATCAGTGGTGTTGGAGTGTGCTGAGTAGTGATTAGTGCATCATTAGTGTCGGAGTGTGATCAGGGAAGCAGAATGACCAGAAGCTTCGGATGTTTCCAAATAGGTAGAGTGTACCATTAGTGAAAACTGAAGCAGAGCTGACCAGTGGTGTCGGAGTGCGCCGAATGAAGCGAAGTGGATCATTGGTGTCGGATTTTGCTATGTGTAGATGAGTAGACCAGTAGTGTAGGAGATTGTTAAGTTAAGCTGAGCGACCAGTATTGTCGGATGTCTCCAAATGAACAAAGTGGATCACCGGTGACAAGGGAAGAAGGGCGGACCAGTGGTGACGGTGTGTTCCTAGTGGAAGTCAACGGACAGGTAATATCAGAGTGCGCCTAGTAAAATGTAGTGGATTTGTGTTGGATAGTGTTCCGAGTAAAACAAAACGGACAAATGGTGTCGGACTGCGACGAGTTAAGCCGAGCGGATCAGTGGTGTCGGAGTGTTTTGAGTGTCGACAAATGCATTAATAGTGTCGGAGTGTGCTCAGTGAAGAGGAGTAATCAGTAGCTTCGGATGTCTCCAAATAAGCAAAGTGGAACACCAATGAAAACCTAAGCAGATTTTACTAGTGGTGTCAGAGTGCGCCGAATGAAGCGGAGGGAAACAGTGGTGTCGGAGTTTGCTGTGTGAAGATGAGTGGACCAGAAGTGTTGGAGATTGTTGACTGAAGCTGAGTGACCCGTATTGTCGGATGTCTCGTTGTGAACAAAGTGGACAACCAGTTACAAGGGAAGAAGAGTGGACCAGTGGTGTCAGGCAGTGCTGAATGAAAGAGAACGGAGAGGTAGTATAAGAGTGCACATAGTAATGTGAAGTGGATTTATGTTTTAAGAGTGTGCGGAGTAAAACAGAACGGACAAGTGGAGTTGGAGTGCGACAAGGGAAGCCGATCTAATCAGTGGAGTTGAAGTGCTCTGAGTGTCGTAAAGTGCATAATTAGTGTCCGATTGTGCTCAGGGAAGCAGAATGACCAGAAGCTTCGGATGTTTCCAAATCAGCTGAGTGGACCATCAGTGTAAACTGAAGCAGAGCGGACCTGTGGTGTCGGATGTCTCCAAAAGAATAAAGTGGACCACCGGTGACAAGGGAAGAAGAGCGGACCAGTGGTGATGGGGTGTGCTGAGTAAATGAGAACAAACATGTAATATCAGAGTGCGCATAATAAAGTGAAGTGGATTTATGTTTAAAGAGTGTGCCGAGTAAAACTGAACGGACTAATGGTGTCGGAGTGCGACGAGGGAAGCCGAGCGGATCAGTGGTGTCAGAGTGTTCTGAGTGTCGACGAGTGCATTAATAGTGTCGGAGTGTGCTCAGTGAAGCAGAGTAACCAGTAGCTTCGGATGTATCCAAATAAGCAAAGTGGACCACCAATGAAAACCGAAGCAAAGTGGACTAGTGGTGTCGGAGTGCGCCGAATGAAGCGGAGGGAATCAGTAGTGTCGGAGTTTCCTGTGTGAAGTTAAGTGGACCAGTAGGAATATGTTTAGTGAAGCTAAGTGATCAGTATTGTTGAAAGTCTAGTAGTGAAAAAAGTGGACCACCAGTGACAAGGGAAGAAAATCGGACCAGTGGTGACGGGGTGTGCCTAGTGGAATAGACTGGACAGGTAATTAGTTGGAAATGTCCAAAGAGACCTTGCTGCAATAATGCACGAATTGTAAAATAGTATACTCAACAGGATGAAACAAATGGGCTAACATATCCGAAATGTAAACAACACATAGATCAAATAAGGAATTAGCCAAATCAGAATTGTAGAAACCACGTAATAGTTATAGTTGAAAAACAGATAATAGAAAAACATGTAATAAGCTATGAAGACTACCTAAGAAAGATCGACAACGAAACAAAAATACAATTACTGAAACAGACAGGAAACCAAATAAAAGGAATAATCCAAAACCTAATAAAATATGAAAATATATCAAGAAAAAGTTTATTAAAAGAACATGTTATTTTTAAATCATAAACGAAAAGCAAGAGGAAGAATTCAATATTAACAGCGTTGACTACCTCGACAATATATTAAGAGAAAATAAGAAAAAAGACCAAAATTCTTCGCAAACTTCATATTAATACAAACAATATTCTTCCAAATCATTAACTGTTTCGTGCTTAAAGGAGTATCAAACACAGGTAAAAGTATGTTAACACAAATACTATTGAACCCTCTAGAACCAACGATAATATGAAGAGAAAAAGATAGGACTGGGTTCCACTTTGACCAACTTTCAAGCTCAACGTGTGTTATCTTTGAAGAACCACTTATAGATAACACCACTGTAGGTACATGGTAATTACTTATGGAAGGACCAACAATAATGATAGATATAAAACCCAGCGACAAATACAGATAAAAAGACTACCTATATTTATTACAACAAACGACCCACTTACTACTAAGAGAACCTTTGGAACAACGATTTATTCAATATACATTAAACATAAAAATAACAAGCTACATAAAAGAAGGTGTAATACCTAAAGCAACTACATTAATCACAAATAATGATGTAATTACCCTTATTACGAGATATATGTAAGAGATATTACAACAAATAGAACAAACAACACTAAATGCTACAGAAAGCAATGACTTCATCATAACTAGTAGTGAAATCATAGACGAACTTCTGTCATATAAATCAGACAACACAGTTAGATACAACATTGATTATTACCAAGAAACATTGGTTAAAGAGTTATTTGAAATTCCGGCACAGAACATAATAGAAAACCAAAATAATAACCAAGAAAACATAATCACAACCCAAGAAGAAATTAAAACACCTGAAAAATCAATAGATCAAACAATAACACAAGAACACAATGATATAACTAAGGCTCCAATTAAGAAACGTAAAATACAAAGTGAAAATAATAAAAGCAAAAAACAAAAACAGGAGTGGCCAAATTCGTAAGAAGAAGAAATTGAAACTGTACAATTATATGATTAGAAAGAATAATGTACAATCCTAATAGTTAAGAGTAGTAGGGGAAAAATAAAATATCCAAAAAAATAATAAAACAAAAAGTAAAAATAAATAGTTACGTAACAACCTGTACAGTGGAAAATTTTACCAATAAACCACTATAAAAAATGGCGTGGCTAGGCCTGTAATGGGGAACCACGTTAACCAAGCTAACGCCAAGGGCAGGAGAGTACCACCTCCTAAGGGAGCTCTGGTCTTGGAAGGAAACCTCTCTAGGTTGTTACAATAAAATAGAAATACTATTTAAGATGATTAATAAGAAGTGTCGGAGCATCATTAGTGTCGGAGTGTGCTCAGTGAAGCAGAGTGACCAGTAACTTCAGATGTCTCCAAATAAGCAGAAAGTACCACCAATGAAAACCGAAGCAGAGCGGACCATTGGTGAAGCGGAGTGCGCGAGTGAAGCGGAATGAATCAGTGGTGTCGGAGTGTGCTCAGTGAAGCAGAGTGACCAGTAACTTCAGATGTCTCCAAATAAGCAGAAAGTACCACCAATGAAAACCGAAGCAGAGCGGACCATTGGTGAAGCGGAGTGCGCGAGTGAAGCGGAATGAATCAGTGGTGTCGGATTTTGCTGTGTAAAGATGAGTGGACCAGTAGGAGATTGTGGAGTGAAGCTAAGTGACCAGTATTATTGGATGTCTAGTAGTGAACAAAGTGGACCACCGGTGACAAAGGAAAGAAGAGCGGACAAATGGTGACGGAGTGTGCCTAGTGGAAGAGACTGGAAGGTAATATCAGAGTGCGCCTAGTAAAGTGTAGTGGATTTGTGTTGTTACAGTGTTCCGAGTAAAACAGAACGGACAAGTGGTGTCGGAGTTCGACGAGGGAAGTTGAGCGGATCAGTGGTGTCGGAGTGTGCTGAGTGGTGAAGAGTGCATAATTAGTGTCGGAGTGTGCTCAGTGAAGCAGAACAACAAGTATTGTCGGATGTATCCTAGTAAAAAGAGTGGACCACCAGTGACAAGTGAAGCAGTGCGGACATGTGGTGTCAGAGTGTGACGCAGGAAACTGAGAGGAACAATTATGTCAGAGTTTGCTAAGTGTTGAACAGTAAATGATTAGTGTCGGATGGTGCTCAGTGAAGCAGAGGGACCAGAAACTTCGGAAGTCTCCAAATGAGCTGAGTAGACCACCAGTGAAAAATGAAGCAGAATGAACCAGTGGTGTGTAAATGCACCGATTGAAGCGAAGTGGATCAGTGGTGTCGGTGTTTGCTAAGTTAAGATGAGTAGACCAGTAGTGTAGGAGGTTGTTGAGTGAAGCTGAGCGATCAGTATTGTCGGCTGTCTTCTAGGGAACAAAGTGGACAACCAGTAAGAACGGAAGAACAGTGGACCAGTGGTTACGGGGTGTGCCTAGTGGAAGAGAATGGACAGGTAATACCAGAGTGCGCCTAGTAAAGTGAAGTGGATTTGTGGAGTTAGAGTATTCCGAGTAAAACAGAACGGACAAGTGGTATCGAAGTGTGACGAAGGAAGCTGAGTGGATCAGTGATATCGGAGTTTGCTGAGTGGTAAAGAGTGCTTCTTTTTTGTCGGATTGTGCTCAGTGAATCAAAGTAACCAGAAGATTTGGATGTCTCCAAATGAGCAGACTAGACCACCAGAGAAAACTGAAGCAGAGTGCACCAGTGGTGTCAGAATGCGCCGACTGTAGAGGAGTGGATCAGAGTTGTCGGAGTTTGCTGTGTGAAGATGAGTGGACCAGTAGTGTAGGAGATTGTTAAGTGAAGCTGAACGACGAGTAATGTCAGATGTCTCCTAGTGAACAAAGTGGAACACCGGTGACAAGGGAAGAAGAGCGGACCAGTGGTGATGGGGTATGCCGACTGAATGAGAACGGATAGGTAATATGAGAGTGCGCAAAGTAAAGTAAAGTGGATTTATGTTCTAAGAGTGTGCCGACGAGAAAAGCCGAGCGGATCAGTGGTGTCGGAGTGTGCTAAGTCTCTAAAAGTACATCATTAGTGTTGGAGTGTGCTCAGTGAAGCAGAGTGAACAGAAGCTTTGGATGCCTCCAATTGAGCTGAGTGGACCACCAGTGAAAAATGAAGCAGAACGGACCAGTGGTGTCGGAGTGTGCCGATTGAGATGTAGTTGATTAGTGGTGTCGGATTTCGCTGTGTGGAGATGAGTAGACCAGTAGTGTAGGAGTTTGTTAAGTGAAGCTGAGCGACCAGTATTGTCGGATGTCTCCTAGTGAACAAAGTGGACCACCGGTGACAAGGGAAGAAGAGCAGATCAGTGGTGACGGGGTGTGCCGAGTGAATGAGAACGGTCAGATAATATCAGAGTGCACCTAGTAAAGTGAAGTGGATATGTATTGTTAGAGTGTTCCGAGTAAAACTGACCGGACAAGTGGTGTCGGAGTATGACGAGGGAAGCCATGCGGATCAGTGGTGTGGGAGTATGCTGAGTGGTGAAGAGTGCATCATTAGGGTAGGAGTGATCATTAGCCGAGCGGATCAGTGGTGTCGGAGTGTGCTGAGCGTTGAAGAGTGCATCATTAGTTTCGGAGTTTTGCTCAGTGAAGCAGAGTGACCAGTAGCTTCGGCTCTCTCAAAATGAGCAGAGTGGACCACTAGTGGTAACTTAAGTAGAGCAGACAAGTGGTTATTGACTGAAGCTGAGCGACAAGTATTGTCGGATGTCTCCTAGTGAATAGAATGGATCACCAGTGACAAGGGAAGAAGAGTGAACCAGTGGTGACGGGGTGAGCCGAGTAGCTTCGGATGTCTCCAAAGGAGCAGAGTGGACCACCAGTGAAAACTAAAGCAGAACGGACCAGTGGTGTCGGAGTTCACAGTTTGAAGTGGATTGGATCAGTCGGAGTTTTATGTGTGAAGAAGAGTGGACCAGTAGCGTCGGAGATTGTAGAGTGAAGCTGAGCGACCAGTATTTTTGTATGTCTCCTAGTGAACAGATCGGAACACCGGTAAAAAATTAAGCAGTGTGGACAAGTGGTGTCAGATTGTGCCGAGTGAAACAGACCAGACAAATAGTGTCTGAGTGTACCGAGTGAAGCGGAATGTTAGGTCTAAAGGATCTTCACACCAGGGACCTCCAAATTAACGAAGACTTCAACGGCTTCTCACTCCACGGACCTCAGGCAACGTAGATTTCAACGGCTTCCTACACCACGGACCTCCCAGATAACGTACATACAACGATCCCCCACACCACTGACCTCCCAGCCAACGTAGATGTCAACTGCTCGTCACCTCATGGACCTTTCAACCAACGTAGATGTCAACGGCTCCTCACAGCATGGACCTCCCTTGCAATATAAATGTCAACGGCTCCTCACATCACGGAACTACTAGCCAATTTAGTTGTCAACGGCTCCTCACACCACGGACTATTCATGCAACATAGTTATAATGGCTCCTTACATCACTCATCTTCCAGCCAACATATATATCAACAGCTCCTCACACTCCTGACCTCCCAGCCAACGTAGATGTCAACAGCTCCAAAGTCTACTAATCTCCCAGCCAACATTAATGTCAACTGCTCCTCACGCCAAGGACCTCCCTTGTAATATAAATGTCAACTGCTCGTCACATCACGGACCTCCTAGCCAACATAGATGTCAACGGCTCCTCAAACCATGAACCTTCCATGCAACAACGATTCCAGACATCTTTGATCTTTCAGCCAACGTAGACGTCAACGGATCTTCACACCAAGGACCTCCCACCTAACGTTGATCTCAACGTCTCCTCACAAAACGGACCTCCCAGATATTCGTAAGTGTGTTAGATTATAGTAAATATTAAATTTTATAGTTGCATTTATATAATTTTTTCATTTTTCTATTGTCTTTGATTAGTAGTTTTCATTTTGTAAATTGAATTTTGTTCGAATTTTAGTTTGTTTGAAATTATATTTTATGTTGTTTGTATAGTTTTGTACATGCTTGAGTGTAAGAGAGGACTTCATAGTCCTAACTACGCCTTTAAATAAAGATATTTATTTATCATTTATTCATCCCACCCACCTAAAGTACTGTCCCACACCTAGGAACTCCCAGTTAACGTAGAAGTCAACGGCTCCTCACAACACGGACCTCCCAGCCAACGTAGACGTCAACGGCTCCTCACACTTCGGAGCTCCCAACCAACATAGATATCAACAGCTCGTCACACCACGGACCTACTGGACATCGTAGACGTCAACGGCTCACCACACCACGACTACTGACTTCCTGCCAACGTAGATCTAACGGCTTCTCACACCAGGGACCTCCAAGCCAATGAAGACGTCAACGGCTACTCAAAACACGGACCTCCCAGCCAACGTAGACGTCAACGGCTCCTCACACTTTGGAGCTCCCAACCAACATAGATGTCAACAGCTCGTCACACCATGGACCTACTGGACATCGTAGACGTCAACGGCTCATTACACCACGACTACTGACCTCCTGCCAACGTAGATCTAACGGTTCCTCACACCAGGGACCTCCAAGCCAACGAAGACGTCAACGGCTACTCACACTTTGGAGCTCCCAACCAACATAGATGTCACCGGCTCGTCACACCACGGACCTCCAAGCCAATATAGATGTAAACGGCTCGTCACAACACTGATCTTCCAAACAACGTAGATTTTTACGGTTCCTCATACCCCTGATCACCCAGCCAACGTAGACATCAAAGGCTCCTCACACAACGGACCCCCCAGTAAACGGAGACGTCATCGGCTTCTCACACAACTGATCTCCCAGCCTAAGTAGATGTCAACAGCCCCTTACACCTCGGACCTCCTAGCTAACGTAAACGTCAACATCTCCTTACAACACGGACCTCCGAGCCAACGAAAAAATCAACGGCTCCTCACACCACGGACCTCCAAGCCAATATAGATGTCAATGGCTACTTACAACACTGATCTTCCAGAAAACGTAGAATTTACGGCTCCTCGCACCACTGATCTCCCAGCCAACGTAGACCTCAAAGGCTGCTCACAACACGGACTACTCAGCCAACGTAGATTTCAACGGCATCTCACAGCACGGCCCGCCCATGCAAAATATCAATATATAGTACAACACAGATTTAGAACGATGGTCACTTAAGCGGACTGATTGATATCTTTCTACATACATCACAAAGCTACAGACTGCAACTCACGATGACTAAGTGCTGCTAGCAGTGTGACGTCTTACAGTCATATTCTAACTTCGCAGTGGTAAGGTAACACAATAGTAATAGTATTGACTTGTAACGTAAACAATTGTTTTCATGTTTTTGTACCTATCATATTTTTAGTAGTGATAACAGGAAATTCAAAATTTCCTGTTAAATACTAATAACACAAGGCCCACAAGGGTTTTATCATACTGGAGATTTTCCCTACTGAGTATGATGGAGCGTAATCTATATACAATATTAACTACATGTAGGTTACTTAGATGATGATTTACTTAAGTCACTTGTATAACAGAGAAAGGCACTAAGTTGTGAAAGTGAGATAGAGAACATGTGGATCTCAGATGGGCTGCCAAGATAGCCCACTTAATACCAATGGAGAGCTGCCATCTGAGGTGTGGCATAGCTGTCTGGATCAGCGCATTTGATGCAAACCTAGCATTAGCATTTAACTCAACCGCCCATCCAGACACGTACAGTGGTATTGGCCCACCCATACACGGACAGTAGTATAGACCCACCCGACCACACATACACGTACAGTGGTATTGGCCCACATTCCCATCCATACACGTACAGTGGTATTGGTCCACCCGCCCACCCATACACGTACAGTGGTATTGGCCCACATTCCCATCCATACACGTACAGTGGTATTGGTCCACCCGCCCACCCATACACGTACAGTGGTATTGACCCACCCGCTCACCCATACACGGACAGTGGTATTGGTCCACCCGCCCACCCATACACGTACAGTGGTATTGGCCCACATTCCCATCCATACACGTACAGTGGTATTGGTCCACCCGCCCACCCATACACGGACAGTAGTATAGACTGAGAGCGGACTGATTGAGACCTTTATACATCCGTCACAAAGCCGCTGAATGCACCTCATTTGTGATTTTGGCACACGCTGTTCCAAGAGCCCACTTCACTATAATTAGTTCCAGCCGTGTTTGCGTGTGTGAGTGTGCAATGCTAAACAGCTGTTTCTTGTATCTGATCGCTACGCTCTCTGCCTCCGCTTCTATTTTAGGTCACAACTTCGTGTCTCGCCATCGGCGTACAAAATGCAGAGTAAGGGTGTTGATGTATAACAGTGATAATAAACCGATATCATCTTTGGTCATTTATCTTGGGGTAAGGGGTGAGGTCCATAACAAAGAAAGCAAGTATTTATAACAATGCCAATTCCACGCTCATCAATTATGTTTTATTAATTAAATAATTAAGCAAATTCAAATCCAGATATTAAATTTTATAGTTTTAACTTACATAACCCGCAAATAAAATGATTAAAAAGCATTATCCTTTGAATGATTGTTTTTAAAAGAACAGCTGAACATTTTAAATTATAAAATAATTCTATACAACAAATTAGTCTACAACTTATAAATATATTTTGTTATTTCTATGCCAGTGGCATATTTTTTTTACTTAATGTACAAACGAACGACGATGCAAACCCCTCTAGCAATTTTTTTTCGCATGTATTAACACGGGATTTGAATGTGTGAATACATGCGAAGCATAAATTCTAACGGTTAGGCTAGCAAAAGGCCCAGTGATTAGAGATTACAATAATATGCTTTTATAATTTATTGTTCCCGAAGGCTTACTTCAGATTCATATATCCCTTACTAATGTTCCAGTCCATATTTCCTGCCAATATGTTTACTTTACTTGTTTGCTGTTAACGTTTGTTACATGTTCATGTTTATATACTTTTAACTTTTCTAACTATGTTACTAACTTTTCATGTTTGGATTACAATGTACTATACATAAATATACAAAAATAACGAGTTTTCGTTTGAATTTTAGAAAACCTAAAGAACAACGATTGGGCAATCCGTTAAAAAAAGCACCAGCCATGGAAAGAATATCTTAAACTGAAGTACCATAGAGAGCGATATAATCTCATAAGTAACTCCTTCCAGCATGATTCACCCGTCTCCATCTCCCACCCCACTTGCTCCATCTGAAGGTAAGGGGTTGGTTTATAATCATATTTCGCTTCAGGTTGAACTAATTTGCTGCGCTCACGTCGCCATTTTGGCGCCAAGGTTTCAATTCGACCGCGACAATAATTGCGTTCTAACCCCTGTAAACCACATGGATTCGAATGGGTTGTCGCTCGAACCACTCCTTCGTCAGTCGGAGGGGTGCGAGGTAAATAAGTTTTCATTTGACACTTACAAATGACACTGTTTCGTCAGCGTTAGGTTTAAAGCGTGCGAATTAAATTTAGAGTTGTAGATTGTCTCTTACAACTTATCACTTGAAACGTATGTTTTTGCTCAGTTGTAACAACTATATTAACTTATCGCCTATTTTATAACTCCAGAATAGAGACTACTGATGTGCCCCATAATTTAGAACGGTGATACTGAAAAGAAGATTGCTAAAAAGTAATTTTTACTAATCCACAATGAATATCTTTGCACACACACGAGGAAAAAGCTATTTTCATTAGATCAACAAATTTAAAATAAATATATCAAAATATCTCTAATTAACACCACACGAGCACACCTCGACGCTAAAACAGTACAAATTACATACTTAAAAAACCACATAATCACATTATGACACTAAAATAATATAAATTACATACAACACCACACACAAACACATTACGACATAAAGCAATACAAATGATATCCTCACAACACCACAAAAAAAACTTATGACACGAAAACAAATCAAATTTCATACTCACTACACCACAAAAACACTATGAAACAAAAAAATACAAATCTTATACTAACAACACCACAAAAATACATTACGACACCAAAAAATCCCGCCAAAAAACAAACAAAAACAAAACAAATTACATACAACAGCAAAAAACCATTACTTCACCTCACAAGCATACTAAGATACTACATCAGCCCAAGTTTGTACTCACACTATGAGCTCATACAATATACTCACAACTCTACAAGAACCCATACATATACCACACATAAAGACGACACTACGAAATTTTATTTCTTACTATTACATGGTCGCCGTTAGGAACCACGGTTTAGCTTGCACCAATAACTTAGTCTCGTAAGATAAATTAGCAAATAAGGTTGGAGGAGGGGTGAGAAGGGTGGAATTCTGAAAATCCAACTCGCACAAAGAATGGTAATAATTACGTCTGGAGTTGTTCTTTGTAGTTGCTTTAATAAAGGCTGACAGCGGCTGCCTGGAAGTGTCTTCACGGAATTTACATTCTTCCCTTGTGGGAATGTGGATGTATATTCCACGCTACACATGTCTCGACGGAATACATTCTATGAATATAAGTTAGCCGTCACAGCAGGACTGACTCACTGTATGAGGCCGTATATTTCTTATTTCTTTCTTTTAAACATTTCTCTATGGCTTTTTGAGTTTGATTATTATCATATGGACTTTATTGAATGGTTAGAACCTAAAATAATAACTGCTGATGCAATAAAATTTATTTAAACGTATAAATAATATTCAGTAACTGTCGTAAAACACTAAGACAATTCATTCGAATGGAGGAAGTTTACAACGGATCTTAAGTGTAGGAAAAATTCAAGAGAAAGTTAAGCATGTCGAGCGAGGATTATATTTCATATTTACGCGGATTACTGTATGAAACTTTTCTCGAATGCAGTTTCCATTCGAGCTGGTAAAATAATTATTTATAAACAGTGTGATTTCTGCTGGAGTTTTTTTTTTTAACACTTCTGTCAGATATTTTAATGAAATTCAAGTTTAATATTACCATTGATTATATAAACCTACAATAGATAAACCATCTAATAGGAATATTTGTGGCAGCAATTTTGTTAGTTTGTGTGACCCGCAACCACAGCTGGTTTAAACTGCATTACATTTACATGGGACTACACTAGCGCTCCACAATGGACCACAAAAACAGCTGATATTTTGAAACTCAAAATTTAACACTGAATGGGAAATATATTTGTGTATAAAATCAAAGATATTACTTTGTGAAATGTGCTCTTGAAAGTGTAAAATAGTTGCAAAATAATTTGATTAGCAGTTCCAAACCCGATTCAACTGTCGACCTAAGTGACGAGTACCAAGGAAGTGAAGTAAGTTTACGCGTGAACTGGTGAGAAAAGTTCAAAAATAAAATAATTTAAAAATATATAAAAACTGCAGAACAATTTGAAATGGCGAGCGAAGTTACAAAATATCCTTTCTTGAAGGACCTTTCTTGTTTCTTCAAAACAAATCTTGAACACTATAAACAATAGTGTACACTATTGTTAATAGTGTTCTTCAAGATTTGTAAACATAACATGGAGAATTAGTGGGCGAGTCTTTACTTGGTGAATATGTGGGGATAGTATAAGGGTCAGTGAACCTTAAAATATTAGTAATTTGGAATAATACATGCAAGAATATTGTTTTAGCGTATTTACTAAACCATCGTTACGTATTCTATGATTCATCTCGTTTCAATTATTATAAGAATAGCAGTAAAGTTGCTTTATTGTAATTATACTTAAGAAAGTTTACAGACATATTGTTAAGCAAATTATGGTATTATGTTGTATTTGATTAGAATTATTTGGCACATAACTTCTTTGTTCTTAAGATGTCGATCAAAATATGAGAAAATCAGAATTTCTAATGAATATAATGTATGCATATGATTCAATGAAGTCTCTACTGCAAACTAAAGCCGACTGTTCCTTTGTAATTTTTGGCCTAATAAATAATCAGTGGTTATCAGCTGATTCCTACCAAAGTGTATTTTGATTCTGATCGAATTGAGAACATTTAGCTTATGACGTTTCGTTTTAAAAACTACGTTACCATTTAAGAGGTCCTGTATGTAGCAGTCTAAAATTGTCTAATAATAGCCTGCTACTTTTATGGTGTTCAACATTTTTCTTGAAAACGTAAAAGAATTTATAAATGAAATATGTAGACCAATATTAATAATATAATTAAGTTAGCCAGACCATTAGAGTGTTAAGGACAGATTATAGGGTTAGAGAACAGTTACAATATTACTTTCACTGGAGTATCACATTACAGTTCCAAGGTGATAAAATTACTTCAATTATGGTAGTGAAATTGTAAAGCGAACAAGATCCTATTTACTGTAATAGTTTCTTCAGCTGCACGAACACACAGCGCCTTAACTACTTACATCTGCAATTCCCGCTATACAGTTCAATGCTGCATTTATTGCATTCACTAAATCAGCAGGCGTTAATCACCTTATATATATTCCCGCCTGGCTTCAGGACACCACAGTCCACAAATATACTCTCTGTCAAGCAAATGTTAAACTATCTCAATTTTAGTAAAAACAGTTCCACTGCTAATCCTTAAAACGTTTTTCACTAGTCAATTTTAACAATTTAAACTTTGAAAAATATTTTATAAATGCTTAGCGTTGGCTGCTTTTGATAAATCCATTTTGCTAGTATTTTATTTCAACACATTTTTTATACGAGAATAACTAATTTTAGGCTCGAGTATCACAAAAATTAGGATTAAACAATAACGTACGCTTGGCAATCAACATTATCCATGGCAATACCTACAAAATGACAAATAACGTACAATTTAATCGGAAAGTACGTAAAATATCGGCTTCTAATATTGATATTATGGCGAATAAATCCAAGATGACGAACCACTTCAACCCCCCCCCCCCTTCAATAAGCCAGCATTACCCACTGTGGTCTTGAAGGTGTCCCTTAACGCTTGGAATAGCAGTAAAAAATACATACATGAAATGTACGTGCATTAAATATATACATAATACAGTATTTTATAACTACCAGCAATTAATTTTTCATTGGGCTAAAATTAATGACACGTTGTAAGGAATAGTCGGGCTTAGTTTGTACAAGAAAAGACTACTTTTTCTCTTCTGCATTCGACCACAGAGTAGTAAAACAGAAGTTGCTTTCTTATGACCACAACGAACGCCCCAGTAGCAGTTGGCTTATACAAAGATTACAACTAATGTACATCCTTATACATGTAGTATTCATGTAGTAAGTTGTAGTAAACTTCTAATACAGCTGTCGACCTGTATTGGAAGTTGACTTAAACAGCTGATAATGGTAACAGTGCTGCCAACATCAATTTATTTGTGACAAAATAGTAGTAGGGCCTAACACATTAGTTTCAATTTATGTGTTATAATTTAGTACACCGTACACCATACTGTTAAATCGAGAAAAGAATAGCTAAATATACTTTTTCTAAATATATGTTGTAATGTTTGCAGAGTAGATAATTTTTTTAATGTAGGCTATATTAAAACATATGTTATCTCAATGGTAAGCTCCATAAGGAATCTGAAAATGTTGAGCTCTGATAACTACGTTACTAAGCAAAATATAAAAAACTACAAAGCATTTAAAACATTTTAAATTACTATTTTTTTCTAAAACAATCAAACTACATAGTGTTCCTTACGAAAAATAAAGTTGACCGCCATATTGGAAAATGGAGGCAGTTTTTCAAAATTTAAAATATGTATTTTTAAATGTCTCTAAAATCAAGGTGAGGTTCCCATTTAAAGTGTTTCCAATATCACAATGGAGGCCCATTAAAAAAAGACATTTATCAGGAACGACAACATTTTGACTGGTACTTTTTGACTGACTAAGGTGCGAGTACTGTTTAAATGGGAGGGGAAAGCAACATTAATTACATCATGACTATATAATTATATTAAGATTTAACATGACAACCATAGGCTTGAAGGGAAGATTTACCTAATATAAAACCCCAGAAAATAACTGTGGTAGTCGTATTTGGTGGTATTGAATGCACTAGCCCACCCAGCCGTATATGTACTGTGATACTGTCCCACCCACGTTCAACTAAATATACGGTGGTATTGACTCACTCACCCATCCAACCACACACGTACTGTCGTATTGGCACCACTGAAGGACGAGTATGGGTGGGGGAGAGGGTCATCACCACTAAATGACGTGTATGGGTGGGTCAATACTCAGATGTGCAGTCCACAATAATAATTATTACTTTATAGCATTTGTCAGGTGATCACGTGGCCGGTGTTGAAGAACAAATAGGTGTCTCGGAAGTGGTTGACACTGGACACCGACATCACGTGCGTGTCTGGTGCGGTTTGTGGGTTGGTGCCAACGGGCTGAGTCGTCTCGGATGATTTACAGGTTTTAGTTTTGTTTGTAGTACACTGACATCGAAAAAAATATGTTCTGCACAAGCAAGAAGCATTTCTGTGGCAATTTTATTTTTAACTTTTCCTTTACGTTTTCATTACCTAACACAAGAACTGTAGGCCTACAGGAGACGGTAGTGCCTGCATCCTTGGCTTTACCCCAGGTGATGAGATCACATAATGTGATGCTTTCAGGAGGTGAAATACACATGTTTCTGGAGTCTATCTGCGTATAAGTCTAAACATACTCGGTTCCTGAAAAAATAGTGATCAGCTGATTCCCACGGGAACCAGCAGATAACTTCTCATTTGGATATTAACTAATGACACTTCCTAAGAAATGGTCGGCCTTAGCAACAAAAACTACATTCGCTCATCTACACTCATTCGAAATCAATATTCGCCCATATCTTGACGATACGCGTTTTAAGAATAAATAAACATGATAATAAGATCATTTATATCAGGATTTTAAAATAATTATTTTATTTTATTTTATTTTAGTTTTTTTTTTTATTTTACATTTCAACGGACATCTCCATTTTTACAGTTTTGAACAATAATGAGTGAACTCAAGACACTGACGTACATGCGTAATTGTATAAACCAAAATACAATATGCGAGAGGTATAGAATGCGGGGTCCCCTTCTATCCTTTTCTTTAGCTTTTTTAATTTTTATTATTTTATTTTTATTTTTTATTTTTATAGCAATAACTATTATTGTTTATTTTAGTTTGTTTTTGCTTTTTTCGTTACTACAAGTAACAAACAAAACATTTTTTGTTTATTTTTGTTGTATATTCCTCTTTATACTGGTTGTTATACAAGTAAACACCAACACTAATCTTTGAAGTATAGATTAAGTTTACTTAAAAAATATCATCTATATTTATGTTGATGTTTGACTAAACGGTCGTAGGCTTGACTCCCTTCAGTACAGATAAATGTCCTGTATCGTTATTGCTTATGTTATAAGTACTTTGAACAATCATCAACAATTAACAAGTCATAAGGTTTTTTTTATTCTTACTCCCTTACATGTGAAAAAATTCGAATTTGACTGGATATTCTAAAGTATTATGTACAACACAGAACCAATTAATCAATCCTGAGCGCTATGGGAATTCTTTGGAGTTCTGGCAGCATTTGGCTGGCTCAGGAATGTAATTCCATCGGTTGGCGCTTGCTCTAAATCCTGGAGATGAGACTATCCTGCGCGACACGACTATCCTGCAGGACACTATTCTGCAATTTGGCCAGGCCAAATGTGTATGGTAATGCTGGCAAGAAAAATCACCTCCATCAGTTCGAACGACAATAATGTGCTTCAAGTTTCCTTCTCAACTTTGTCCGTCCAATTGTGAAGGGAATTTTTTGCTGAGCAGTTGGCAGCCGTAGCTGGCACAGGAATGCTATTCCGTCTGTCGGCGCGGCAATACAGACGGTAACAATGGTCCGGAACGTCTGGGCACAGAGTATATAGATAAACTTCGTACAGTAATACTCTGTGGTCTGGGTTTCGTGCTCCGCGCTGCCGATCTATACACTTGATCTTTTGTGAGCATTTAACTGGTTAATTAGTTAACTTTTTTTATCAGGAACGTGCAGTCGTGTAAATTGATTCGAACTGGACGAAACATTTATGTACTGTTGTCAATATGTGTATCATCTGACAGTTACAGAAGACTTGAAAGTTATAACATAGTTAATTATAGGCTAAACTTAAACTCGTGAAATGTTGTTAAGCATCTGAATAAATAATTATATTTCGGAATAACAGTACGAAAATCAGTATCTTACAGCAGGACAGATAAGCGCTCACTAATACGTTTTAAATTTTAAGCTAACCTAACATTAACCTTCCACTTACGAGGGAGACCAATTCAAGCTTAGTATTATTCTTTTAGTGTGAATAACTATGTAGCATGAAAAGTTGGTTTTTAATCAATAATTGAGATTTAATGTAAAAAAGTACCATATAATCACTTTCTTGTAATTATATGGTACACTATTTTTTTTTTATCAATATTACCCCAGTTTCAACAGTTAGTTTACGTCGATAACTATGCAGTTTCCACTCATCTAAAAAATTCTCTTTCAAAGTGTTTAAATAGAGTTAACAGAAAACTTGTTTTTAGAAGAAAATAATAAATAGTATAATTTTTAACCGTAATTTTTAACATTTTTAAAAAATAATATTTTTTTTTAAGCTGAACAAGAATATAATATTGGTTTTCAACATAATTATAATTTTTAACCATAAAAACACTTATCGAAAACTTAACCAAGCTTGACACTTCCCTTAAAAAAAATCGAGGGTAGGCCTGACAGGGTTGCATGCTGGTTGTCTCTCCGGCGAAAATTTATGCAAATACGTTTTTTGTGGTTAATAATTGCAGTTTAAGAGTAATCGCGTAGTCACCACTAATCAAGATTCAGTACGAAATTAACTTTTCCATCACAACTTGCGAAATATTGTCATAGATCCAAATACTTTTCAAATTAGTGTTCAGCGTAAGAAACACATAAAATCAAAACAGTTATTTGAAAAATCATTTAAAATAACGGAAATATGTTAAAAATACTGAAACTAGTGAAATTGATTTGTTAAAAACTCTTTACAATATTTCCGCAGCATAAAAAAATATATATCCAATTCTTGATCCCTTTCAAAACTTTTCAAATTTTGTTAGATAAGCGGAAACTGCATAATTACCGTTGAGTACTGTGTTGGTTCAGCTCTTGATCAGCTCCTCAGCAAGTTTGGTACACTTGACGGCATCCAAGGAGTGACCTGGGTGACTGAATCGTAAGTAGGTCCGTGAACAGATGGTCGTCTATGGACTACCGCTAGTGTTGCGTCATAGATGGAGAGAGAACAGCTCCCCGGGGATCTTGCATAAGTAATTGAGCCAGGGATATTCTCCGCTGTATTAACACAATTATTATAAATAAACTATAGACAGCTATACCGAGTCTGACGAGTGCGTAAAGTCCATCTGATGAAGTTAAATTGTATGGTTCAAACAAGTCGATTAACAAGAATTAACCCAAAAATTAGTTGCATGGAGACAAGTTCGGGTTTTATTTGCTTAAAGATCTTCAGATCCAATAGTAGGCTACATAAGGCACGGCGTGAAAATTAAAAAAAGTTATTAATTAGTCTTACTTTTGAAAAAGAGAGTTCTTCTCACAGTTTTAATTAATACCTGATTATAATACTTACCGAAGGGTTTAAGTGTACATTTATTCGTTTTCAAACGATTTAAGTTAGCTGTGATCATTTTAAAATTCTTATAAACCCATTTGAAAATTAAACTCATTGGAGTTTTGAAATTTTGATTAAACGTAAAGCTTGAGATTTGAATAAAAAGTAAATATTCTGTAGGATTTGTCCCCTACACAAACAATTTTCCCATAAAAAAAATAACGTATTTTAAACGAATGATGTGTAAATATTCGTTCTAAACACGAATATGACATCCATCTTCCAAAGACTGAGATATGTAATAAAACAGATAGGTTAGGTTAGATGGTTTAATTAATGTTAGGTGAGGCATGTTTGGTTAGATAACTAGTTTTTGGTGGGTACAGTCAACCATTAATGCTAGGTAACGAAACTAAATTAACCTAACCTACATAACAAACAAACCTACATTTTGCTGACTATCTCCCGTATTGTTTGTCGTAAGAAGACATTGATGTTTGATTCGTGTTCGTGTAGGTTGTGAAATGCTAAATATTAACGTTGTATATGTAAAAAAATTTTTAAAATGTATATCAATAACCGGTATTTCGGGAGGAAAATTCCAATAGATTCGTGTCCAACGACTTATTAATTACTAGTTTAAAAAGGCATGAAAATCGAGGATCCCTATTTTTCATATTTACCAAATAACATTAATTTTAGTATTTTAAAAAGTAAATTTATAACTTATTAACAAATTTAAACAACGAACGACTTATTGTGTAGTTTTCTAACCAACTCGTCCTAATGATTTATGTCGTCAATATCAATAGAAGCCGATTAATTATTCATGTATCAAACATCAATAGTATCTTACGATCTAATTGTGTTCGAAACATCGATTGTACCCTACAACAACATTATGAATTACAAGTTTACATTAAGAATACAAGTTTCATTATTTAATGTTTGTTTTATTTTTGAAGGCAAGTTGTTATTTTTACATGTATTTACCCTTACCATTAGAAGTTTATTTTTAGTTCAGCTAAATTAATAAATTTATATACGTCGAGCGTTTAGTGATTTGGAAGCAGCAGAATTAATGAGATCATTATTTAAAAAAAGCACAGGCCACTTGTTAGCGATCCTGCTTCCAATGCAAAGATTCACGGGTTCGAATCCCTGTAGGTCCACTTAAATTTGTCATAAGGGTTTGAACCGCGGTCTCTCAACAACGTTTGAATAACCTGTTAAAAATGCCACGGTGTTTTAGAAAGCAAAACGTAAAACAACATAAAGCAACCTCAAACATGGTTTACCCTTTATAATGTGAATAATTGATAAAGAACGAAGTACGCAGTGTTATCGGTAGAAAGTCATAAAGGCAATACTTATTACCTGCATGTCAGCACATGATGTTCTGCTGAAGCCATGGAAGTGAAGTTGTAAACCTAGAACCATAAAGGGTCTGGAGACCTCGGTGTCGTTATTTCTTCCCTTTCCTCTACATATAGATCTCTCCCTTCTTTCCATTCGTTGCTCTTTATCACGTTACTTTATGACGATGGAAATAGATTTCAGTAAACGTTGTAACTGTTATTACAACGTTTTATGAGTACATTTCCTAGATCAGTTACAATTTTGTTGTTTAAAAATTAATGACAATTTAGTGACGTTCAAAAGTCGTTTTGGTATGGTAGTCCTGTAGGCCCTACTTTTGTTTAGTATTTTTTTTTACTAATCAGTGGTGTATTAAATAAAGTGATAGTGTTTAAAGAATCGTATATTTAATACAGGATTGAGGTTAATAGTCAAAGGTGAGTATGTTGTAAAATAGTGCGTTGTAGGTGACGGCGCAACTAGTCGAGATACACGTCTCGTAAACCCAAGTCATTCGATGATACGATCGATAGGTAGAATTGATGGTTCAGTCATATATCGTTCGTTGAGTACGATCCATATTTAGAATACGATTCAGTTGTAGGGTACAATCGATGGTTCAGTCATATATCGTTCGTTGAGTACGATCGCTATTTAGAATACGATTCAGTTGTAGGGTACAATCGATGGTTCAGTCATATATCGTTCGTTGAGTACGATCGCTATTTAGAATACGATTCAGTTGTAGGGTACAATCGATGGTTCAGTCATATATCGTTCGTTGAGTACGATCCATATTTAGAATACGATTCAGTTGTAGGGTACAATCGATGGTTCAGTCATATATCGTTCGTTGAGTACGATCGCTATTTAGAATACGATTCAGTTGTAGGGTACAATCGATGTTTCGAACACAATTAGATCGTAAGATACGATTGATGTTTGATACATGAATAATTAATCGGCTTCTATTGATATTGACGACATAAATCATTAGGACGAGTTGGTTAGAAAACTACACAATAAGTCGTTCGTTGTTTAAATTTGTTAATAAGTTATAAATTTACTTTTTAAAATACTAAAATTAATGTTATTTGGTAAATATGAAAAATAGGGATCCTCGATTTTCATGCCTTTTTAAACTAGTAATTAATAAGTCGTTTTAACCGAAGTAAATAATAATTTTTTACATTTTTTAGTTTGTGGACTGTTCGCTATGCAGCGCGTCGAGCGTTTATGGACTGAGCGTGGTTGTTGACCTTATTAGTCCAGTTCATATAGGACTTAAACTTCTGTATAAAAGTGTATGCGTCTTTGACACCGCGTTCATTATGGCAACGCCGCACACATGACCTGCAGATATAGTCTCTGTTCCGGGTGAAAACGCGACAGTTTCCTCTATACCATGAGCGATCTGTGTATAGTTTGTTAGTTGTGATCCTAGTGGATCTATACACCTCTCCTAGTGTGTCAAAATGCGTGATCTTATCTCAAGATTGCTGACAATTTACAACCTTAAACAGATAATATGGACCCCCAAAAGGTAGAATTATCATAATGTTGATAATTCTACCTTTATTGTAGAACTTTTATGAAATACATTTAATAAAACTTGTATTCATTAAATAATGAAACTTGTACAACGATACAACGACACAAATGAGGCTGAGTGGCCGAGGTGGTTCGGTACAACAGTACGCCTATGTAACTTGACCTTGAGATGGATCTGATGATAACCACGTGGCCAATAAGACGAGCGCAGCGAACGGCCACATATTTCGTGCCAATGACATAATTTGAAACTGGTTTGCAACAGACTGCAGATCCAGAACGTGGCGGGCGGTATGTACAGGAGAGGAAGAACCGGTCACCCACGCCACTAACCTCTACTGAACTCAAGTCCTTTTAAGGAACTTGTTAGAGATCTCGCTATTTGCGATGTTAATGCACTCAATTTGTCAGGTTACTGCAAGAAAAAGTTGACAGGTACTTTACAATGATATGTAAATTTATACATACCTCAGACAAGAAGGAGGCCGTGGAAATGAATGGTATTGGTATCGAGTATCCAGCTATGATTGTAATGTTTTGCCAACCACCTTTGACAGTGGTTGGCTTTGCAAATCCAGTAAATAAACAATAAAATGGTAGTTACAACATATACTGAGAAAGATCAGAGCATATTGTTATTTGCTCGCGTTTGTTAGTTTATTGGAAGTTTTACAACTCAAAGCGATTAAAACAATGAAACATAACCATAATTACAACAGACACCGTTACATAAATCCATTTATACGTAGTACCTATCGTAACATAACCAGCTATTATGTCATCGTGAAACTGGCTGCCGTGTAAGTTGGTACCACCTGAAGTTGAGATGTGTTTTACTAGCTGCTACAGTTCTCCTGTGACGGATGGCGTAACATAACCAGGCACTACATCATCGTGAAACTGGCTGCCGTGTAAGTTGGCACCACGTGAAGTTGAGATGTATTTTACTAGCTGCTACAGTTATCCTGTGACGGATGGCGTATCATAACCAGCCACTACGTCATCGTGAAACTGGATGCCGTGTAATTTGGCACCACGTGAAGTTGAGATGTATTTTACTAGCTGCTACAGTTCCCCTGTGACGGATGGTGTATCATAACCAGCCACTACGTCATCGTGAAACTGGCTGCCGTGTAAGTTGGCACTACCTGAAGTTGAGATGTGTTTTACTAGCTGCTACAGTTCTCCTGTGACGGATGGCCCAACATAACCAGGTACTACGTCAAGATCTGTAGTACTAGCTGCTACAGTTTCCCTGTGACGGATTGCACATAATAACCAGGCACTGAGTCATTGTGAAACTTACTGCTGTGTAAGTTGGCACCACGTGAAGTTGAGATGTATTTTACTAGCTGCTACAGTTCCCCTGTGACGGATGGCACATCATAACCAGTCCCTACGTCATCGTGAAACTGGCTGTCGTGTAAGTTGGCACTACCTGAAGTTGAGATGTGTTTTACTACTTGCTACAGTTCCCCTGTGACGGATGGCACATCATAACCAGTCCCTATGTCATCGTGAAACTGGCTGTCGTGTAAGTTGGCTTCACCTGAAGTTGAGATGTGTTTTACTACCTGCTACAGTTTCCCTGTGACGGATGGCACATCATAACCAGTCCCTACGTCATCGTGAAACTGGCTGTCGTGTAAGTTGGCACCACCTGAAGTTGAGATGTTTTTACTACCTGCTACAGTTTCCCTGTGACGGATGGCGTATCATAACCAGTCCCTACGTCATCGTGAAACTGGCTTTCGTGTAAGTTGGCACCACCTGAAGTTGAGATGTGTTTTACTACCTGCTACAGTTCCCCTGTGACGGATGGCACATCATAACCAGTCCCTACGTCATCGTGAAACTGGCTGTCGTGTAAGTTGGCACCACCTGAAGTTGAGATGTTTTTACTACCTGCTACAGTTTCCCTGTGACGGATGGCACATCATAACCAGTCCCTACGTCATCGTGAAACTGGCTGTCGTGTAAGTTGGCACCACCTGAAGTTGAGATGTGTTTTACTAGCTGATACAGTTTCCCTGTGACGGATGGCACATCATAACCAGTCCCTACGTCATCGTGAAACTGGCTGTCGTGTAAGTTGGCACCACCTGAAGTTGAGATGTTTTTACTACCTGCTACAGTTTCCCTGTGACGGATGGCACATCATAACCAGTCCCTACGTCATCGTGAAACTGGCTGTCGTGTAAGTTGGCACCACCTGAAGTTGAAATGTTTTTTACTACCTGCTACAGTTTCCCTGTGACGGATGGCACATCATAACCAGGCACTGAGTGAAGCAAAATAACTGAATACCATCCAAACAAACAAGTTCCACTTTTGGAATTGCTTCTTGTTTTATATTCGACAGTAATTTTCCGTTCATAAAACTGTTTTGTAAAGCTGAGATAATGTAATTTTCTACTTATTGTAGTAACCAACAATTTGCTCACTTTGCTAATTATAACAACAAGTAAAAGCGACTTTTAAATCTCGGAAGAGGCCTTGGGGTAACGCCAGGAATAAAACTCGGGACGAAGGTGTAGGGAACCGCCTTCTCAGCCCCTTAGCTACATTCGTTCCAAAGAACAAATGAAATCCCTCGGGTGCGCCTTACGTATTCGTTACGTATGATGGAGATTTATTGACAAGGAGAAAACGACATCACTGCAATTGTCCACAGCGACTCCCAGACTGACTGACTTCTGCGAGGGTGTGACTGTCACCTGGGGCTCGTTGACCAGCCTATCATCCCCATAGGGAGTCGTTCTCCGAGACCTTGGAGTTGAGGAGGTGAGTCGACAAGGTTTGGCTGAGTTGGATACCGACAATCTGACTACACCATTACGAGGTATCGAAATTTGGTATATCCCATCGACTTTCTAGCATTTGAATATTTTATGTTATTTATTTATGAAGAGACAACCCAGTAATCTTTAAGTATTTGAAAGTAAAACTAGTAACAACTCAGAGATTTTCTTAAAACAATTTCTTTAACTCTTACACGATATCACATCCGTTGTACGACGAACGTGAATTTTAAGTAAATATACAATAACGCATGTTAAATCATGCTAAATATAGCATCTAATCACAGATTTAAACTTGTGAATAGTGACGATTTACTAACGTGATTTGTATGACTTTAATCTTAAGGATAGAATTGTAAGGACTAAACATTATTTTAATGTAAATTTACATACAAATAATATTAGATTCGATCTTAAAAGTAGTTACATTTATCGTAACGAAAAGTGAGTCAGCTTTCCGACAGAGTAATCCACCAAAATAAACCGTCTACTAAATGAACTGAAAATAGTTTTTTCTCCGCTCTCGTTAGAGTAGGAGACGGAACAAATCATCGGGCCGTGAAGGATGCTGGTGTAGAAACAACGGCTGGTTGGAGCAACAAGTCGGATACGTCATCAATCTTGGTCACGTGACTCCGATGTAAGGTCGACTCATCCATCATGACGTCACACCCTTGCCCTCACCTCCGTAAACAGTGGAAATGGGGTTTGTAGAAGGAAACTACATGCAGAACAGTTAAAAGCGGTAAGTAGTACATTCTAGGAGTTAATACAGCGATTTACAGGGTGAGTTTTAAGTCAGTTATGCTATCACTTGATTCCACAATTTATAAAAGATTTCTTTTGGAATTTGCCATTAAATTAATACTAAAACCCACTACATTTAGAATGTTTAAATTTTATTAGGTACCAATTATTACCAATTAAATAAGATAATAAATAACTAAGGAAAAACATAAATTTTCTTTTTTAATTCTTATAAACATTACTAAACAGAAAAAAATATTAATTTAGTTATCTTAAGCCATTTTAAAATGATGGCCACTTAAAGTTGTTAACTCCTAAAATGTTGTAAATT
The DNA here is from genome assembly GCA_035578905.1 of Stictocephala bisonia. Lineage (NCBI taxonomy): Eukaryota > Metazoa > Arthropoda > Insecta > Hemiptera > Membracidae > Stictocephala > Stictocephala bisonia. The sequence goes on from JAQJVL010000262.1 coordinate 145,326, forward strand.
TAAACTCATTTATACATTTTAAATGGCTTACCTTATGAAATGGTAAAGATTACTCAATGGCAGTTTCTTTACTGTTTTGTAATGTTTGTATAAAGATGTGTGCAAAATTTTAAATCAGTGGGGTATTGATTTGACTTTGTACAAACACTGGAAGAGAGATAGATATTAAACGGGACGGAATTCGAAAAAAATTTTGCCATTTATTTTTTCCCCTCTAAATTAGGTGTACAGTTCGAAAATTAATAGCCGGAACTCCTTTTTTGTGACCCTTACAAAAATAAGTCAATGCATAATCAGTCATATAATATATAAAAACCATACTAATTAAGCTCACACTGTTTCAATGTTAGGAGTATACAAGTGCAAGTTTTAATCGTGCAATAAGTAGTAAATAGATAGGTTAATGAGTGTGGAACATAAAAGGCTTCTGGTGAAAAGAGTGCTCGAGCATGCAAGTACGAGTGTAAGGTTGCATTTGATCATTTCCCTCCCCTCGCCACCCCACGCACTCGAGCGTACACCCCTTCGTTGCCGTATTCATGAACAGCCGTGGTGCAGTTCCCGAGGCCGAAACATCACCAATTTTAACCAAATTCTGTGTTATCTTAATTAAGCCTATTTTTGTTATGATATTTGCTGGAGATGATTATTGAAATTGAAATTTGTCTAGTATGAAACGTATGATGTATTTTACTTGGTTTAAAAAACGATTATTTGTTATAATTTATTTTAAAAACATCCCAACTTGACGTCAGAGTGCTCTTACAAGGAATGCTGGAACTACGGGGAGTTAGGTAATGCTACAACCAATGGCTTGACGGTGTAAGCCAGCTGCGACCAAAACGACGCCTTTGTATCTTGCATTGTTGCCACGTTTCAGTTTTTTGATACGTGGCATCACATGTTATATAACCTACTGGTTTGATATTGTGAATTTGAGCAAGAGTAAATATAATATAATCGTGGAAATTCCATGATCGTCTCCTATTATATTATTTACAGATTATTCTTATTGAGTTTTTTTTATATATTTTGCTGTTGTATTATTGTTTGAACCAACTGAAACTCTCTTCAAGCATATTTCTAACTCAAAAAGTTATTACTGCCTGTCGTATTCTTGGCAACACTGTGCGTCGGGGCTACTCTTAAATGCCAATAAGAGCACCATTGGCATTTAAGAGTCGGAACATCCGATAAAATAAAGTTCGTATGATTCTGTAAAGTTGGCAACGTGTTTTTAAAAAATCTCAATTTCGAGACGTGTTTATTGTAAAAATTCACACCATTTTGTATTGTTTGAGAGAAGTTGATTTGGTTCCGACGTTATCGTAAGATAACAGAGTCAGGCGACATCGAGCGTGGCTGTCCCTTGGATGGGTGACCGTAGAGCGATCATCCCATCCTTGCACGCAGCCCGCCACTGTTCACTGGTAGTGGTTCGGAAAAACCCTTAAGCCGTTGGTCCCCAAGTTGTGTTAGAGAGGGCTTGTTAACCCTAACTTTAGCTGGTAAAATAATAAGACCTTAATAATAACCTTAATAATAAGACGATCTGTTTTTGACAATTTCCTGTGTGAATAAAATCAAAATTAATATGCTATATTTTCTGTATATGTTCAGTATAAATGATGTTTTAACATTTTTGTAGTCTTTTAAGATGCTTGACGTGCTTTGCCTCTATTCTAAATCGAAATATTTTGATGCTGCTGACCCCCTCCGACTGAATTTTTATAAAAGTCCAAATTATCGTAAATAAAAAAATTGCATTGTTCTTCTTGCACCAGTAATTACTTTAATTTCTTTTACTATAAAATATTCCACCAGTGGGTTGATAGATTTGTATTTGTTCTTCGTTTAATTCATATGGTTGATTTATATATGTATTGATATAATTAATTTGATAAAATATATATATATATATATATTTAGTTTGTTTATCTTTATTACACTTGAATAGGTCTTATCGCTAATTTATTACTAGTTTAAAATTAATGCGATAGCTAAATAATAAAATAAATGTACGTTTTTACGGTAATCTATTTGCTAATTTAAGTAATGTAATTTTAATGTTAAGAATGTAAAAGAATAAATAAAACAGCAAATAATATATTATACAATATTATCTTCAGGGTACTAAAGTTACTACAACTTTCTGCAATTTTGTGACTGATTCTTATATTATATCTTTATAACTTTCTTATATTAGACGGACGTATGAGAGGAGGCCGTTCAAAAAAACACACGAATAAACATATGAAAATATAACAAAAACCAGTTACATTACTTTTCCATTGTGTGCTACAGGCATTTGTATGGGATTTTTATAATTTCGTTACACTGACGCTTGAGACAACCAGATGCCACTTTAAATATACATCTTTGTTAATAAATACTATTATGCGTTTAACAGGAGAAAGTTATTGTCAGCAATGGGAAAAGCGTGTTGCAGTAGACCCGCTTGTCACGCCAAGGGAAACACTCGCGTGTACGTAAAACCTGTTGTTTGAAACAATTTTCAGTTAACTTCGAGAACAGTCTGACAGAATCTATTTTTATCTTTAATGTTAAATTAAACATAACCGCTTGTATTTCTTATATCGTAATGTTTTAATAGTGTTCACAAATGTTCATTTTCTTTAGAAAAAGGGGAATCCCTTTAAAATGTCAATCCCTTCTGATAACCGTTAATAAAATACTGTATCAAATATTGTGTAGAGATATTGAGTAAAACTACACCCGAATGTGAATATGTGTATTTACTTTGACAGTAGTTAAAAAAAAAAAAAAAAAATACTATTAGTATCAATATATGGGTAGAAATGTTGAAAAAGACATGATTCTTTTTCAGCAAGTAACCGTCTTATACTGAGGATGGACTATTTAATATTCATTTTACTTCGTTATACTTATTATTAGATTTATGCGAGGAAATCAATATTCTCTATGATTAAAGCTTGCAGATATTGCGCCTAAACCAAGCGAACAGAGCATATATCTGTGCCAAAGGCTCAATACTACAGAGAGGCAAAATACAGAGGATTGCTTCTCGAAAATACACGTTAGACATTAAGCCAGAATGACATTACCTTTCTAAGCACAGTGGTATTTTAAGTTATCGCTATCTTTTCTTCTAATTGTGTTCTTTCTAGTTGTCTTTCTATCTAAAATAACATAGATTTAATAATATTCTTTTTTAAATATTACATATTATTCCATTTAAAATAGTATTATTCGTTCGGTAACAGTTATATTCTTATGCTAACGTTGGTGTTTTTTATTTTCATGCAAATATTGAAGTTAGCGATCACTATTCTGTTAATAAAAGAAACTACATATATTTTCTTTATATCTTATATTTATATTAGTACAACTGACCACACAAATTGTTATCGTGGTCAGTCAATTTCCTAGTTTGCACTTTCTTTGATCTATTATATATATATATATATATATATATATATATATATATATGCGGAAATAAATTTCATTTAGTGATATTTGGTGTAAGAAAGGACAATTAGGCCCTAATTTCACCTAAAAAGAAGTTATTGTATTCTATTGCATAGTTTCATTTTGAATGGACATTTTAAAACCTCATCTAACGACAGTATAGTAATAAAAAGTATTTTAGAAAATAGTCATAAAAACACAATTTAACAATCATTCCTAATCGTCCAATCGATTTGTCAACAAAAGTCTTTCATTAAGTCAGCACACCAGAGAGGTCCCTCATATTAGGGTCGAGTGGTGGGGGTTACATATGTGACGTCACATCCCCTTGTAGTACGCGCAATTATTCTGCAAGGGTTGCGGCCCATTGTCTGCAATGTACGCACACGCCGGCTGTGAACCGGTAAACAAACCAAACGCCATTGTTCCTCATACCTCACAATCTAAGTATGTACTCCACTTCACTTTTTTATGGATGCATTGCACAACGTATTTGACAAGCTTTTTTTAATGCAGTGGCTGCTGAATTGAACTGCTGACGGTTGTGACTAGTGTTTATCTCCTTAGTTTTGTTTATTAATTACAGAATAATTTCTTAATTAGCGTATTACAAATGTTGAAAGAAACTAAAAACAGATAAAATGTCACCACAAAACTATATCACAGAGTAATTACAAGAAGGTATATGAATTGTGTGATATATAGCGTATGGTTTGCTCTTAGCTACAAAACTAATTAATTTAAAAAATTTAAAGTTGTAATATATATTTGGAGCAAGTTCCAAAAGTTATGTTATTTATTAATAAACATATAAAGTGATCTCCTGTCACAAAGCTCCCATCAAATAGACCTGCCTCGCTGATTCTATTTATGCTATCTAATTCTTCCGAGTCATCCCTAAATTACTTAACGCTTAAAAGAAGGGAGGGGGGATTGGTAGCGTTATATACCGTTACGGGGAGGGGGGTTTCTACACAGCGTTGCGTAACTATTACGCCTCAACAATTTGTTCAGATTCAATCACTCAATTTGATCGTTTTCCTCCAAAATACTATATAAAAAAATTACTAAAGTTAGTAGTATACTCTCCCCCCCATTAAAAAAATTAACAGTCTAAAAAATGACTAACATAAATCAAAAAACCGCATGAAAGTGGATAGAAAAAATTAAAGGGGGAGGTTGCTGACAGCATTACGTAACTTTTGAAGGGGTTAGTATTAATGTTTAAAGTCCTACTTTAAACACGGGGGGGGGAGAAGAGAGGAGGGTCTGAAAAGACCAATTTTAGCGTTACCAATTTAGATATAGCCCCTGCCCGTAAAAGAACGCTGGGGACAATCTGAAACTAAGTGATCCATTGTTTGGATAGACTGTTCTCAATCACATGTCTGATCTATTGTCAATCCCAATTTATATATTCAGTAGTTACATCTACCTACGCCAGTTTGGAAACGATTTCCTACGAGGAAGGTTCATACCACCGATGACGGTCATAGGTTGTCCTTTATACATCATAAGGATGGTCTGCCACAGGGGTCAATACTTCCTCCACTTTTGTTCAATGTGCATACCACTGACATAGCAATCACAGAGACTATAAAAATTATATATGCAGACGAGACGATATTGCTTTATCTTATAAACACAAGGACGTCTGAGCTACTGAAAAAAAATACTCACAAGTGACCTTACAGCCCGCGAAGAATATGTTAGAACGTGGAAGCTAAATCGTGGCTCATCAAAATCCAAAGTACTCTACTTCCACCTAAGTAATCGACTAGCAAATAATAAATGTTGATCGATTTCCATAAACAACATTTAGCATCTTCAGACTGCCGGATTCAAACGATAATCAGATACAAGGGATTCGCAAAAGGTGCATTTGAGAAGATGGGCTGATATCAGCTCTAAAGAGACAACAAACTGAGCCGAAACCATAATTACCACATAAGTCAATTGACTCCTCGACTTAATTTTAAATTGTTATTGTTTATCCAATTTAAACGTATTATGACTGTATGTAGCTTGGTATATCTTGTTTCAAATACTGTATATATTACTAACGAGTCGAGGACTAATCAAAGATTCGATTTTAGTAAATTGTGGTACATGGATTGGGAAAAATGAAGAGTTTCATTAAAGTGAAAATTTGAGACCTTAATTACTGGATTAAACTAATTAACATCTTATATCTTTAATAAGTTTAAAATAATTAGAAAAGAATTAATAGCTCACTGGAACACATAATATAAGTCTCTTAAAAACTGGCGTTTCGCTTTTAAATTTATATGTACTTTTTCGGGACTTTGATGCCTATGTATTAAATTAGATTCAGAAGTATTCTCGTTTTTAATTTTCTATTTGTCCTTATACTTCTGATAAATCCAATACCCCTTCAGATCGCTAATATAAGCAAAAGGCAATCCACACTTCATGTTCCGTGCAGGTCAAAAAGCAACAAATAAATAGTTCTTTCTAAGACAATAGTTAATTATGCTGAATGGAAATACAACTCCATTTGTTCTACTATTTATTGGAGCACACGAAGGTCATCGGCCAAAATGAATGTTTCGGTACAGTGGAGCGCCGGCAATATGTCCTGCGTTTGGGGTTTGGGGTCGCGGTCAACCCTTTGTGACAGGGAACCAAACCCCTTTCGGGCTTTAATTTACTCGGCCACCACCCACCAGTTTTACTGCACTGCAGTGCAACTTCATGTATTTCACTGAGTAATGGAGCACACTAGGGTCATCGACCAAAATGAATGTATCGGTGCAGTGAAGCGGCGGCAATATTACCTGTGTTTGGGGTTGGGGGTCGCGGTCAGCCCTTTGTGACAGGGAGACCCCTTTGTGGCTTTAATCTACTAAGCCTTCACCCACCAGTTGTTCTGCGATGACGAAAACCAAACCCAACCCACTACATCTGTTATACAACCCCCGGACCAGACGATAACCAGACCCAATTCACTAATTTGTTCTACAACCCCCGGACCAAACGATAACCAGACCCAATCCACTACATATGTTATACAACCCCCAGACCAGACAATAACCAGACCCATTCCACTACATATGTTAGACAACCCCCGGACCAGACGACAACCAGACCGAATAAACTACATCTGTTATACAACCCCCGGACCAGACTATAACCAGACCGAATCCACTACACCTGTTATACAACCCCCGAGCCAGACTATAACCATACCCAATCCACTACATCTGTTATACAACCCCGCACCAGACTATAACCAGACCCAATCCACTACATCTGTTATACAACCCCGCAACAGACTATAACCAGACCCAATCCACTACATCTGTTATACAACCCCCGGACTAGACTATAACCAGACCCAATCCACTACATCTGTTATACAACCCCCGGACCAGACTATAACTATACCCAATCCACTACATATGTTATACAACCCCCGGACCAGACTATAACCAGACCCAATCCACTACATCTGTTATACAACCCCCGGAACAGACTATAACTATACCCAATCCACTACATATGTTATACAACCCCCGGACCAGACTATAACCAGACCCAATCCACTACATCTGTAATACAACCCCCGGACCAGACTATAACCAGACCCAATCCACTACATCTGTTATACAACCCCCGGACCAGACTATAACCAGACCCAATCCACTACATCTGTTATACCACCCCCGGACCAGACTATAACCAGACCCAATCCACTACATATGTTATACAACCCCCGGACCAGACTATAACCAGACCCAATCCACTACATCTGTTATACAACCTCCGGACCAGACTATAACCAGACACAATCCACTACATCTGTTATACAACCCCCGGACCAGACTATAACCAGACCCAATCCACTACATCTGTTATACAACCCCCGGACCAGACTATAACCAGACCCAATCCACTACATCTGTTATACAACCCCCGGAACAGACTATAACTATACCCAATCCACTACATCTGTTATACAACCCCCGGACCAGACTATAACCAGACCCAATCCACTACATCTGTTATACAACCCCCGGAACAGACTATAACTATACCCAATCCACTACATATGTTATACAACCCCCGGACCAGACTATAACCAGACCCAATCCACTACATATGTTATACAACCCCCGGAACAGACTATAACTATACCCAATCCACTACATCTGTTATACAACCCCCGGACCAGACTATAACCAGACCCAATCCACTACATATGTTATACAACCCCCGGAACAGACTATAACTATACCCAATCCACTACATCTGTTATACAACCCCCGGACCAGACTATAACCATACCCAATCCACTACATATGTTATACAACCCCCGGAACAGACTATAACTATACCCAATCCACTACATCTGTTATACAACCCCCGGACCAGACTATAACCAGACCCAATCCACTACATATGTTATACAACCCCCGGACCAGACTATAACCAGACCCAATCCACTACATATGTTATACAACCCCCGGAACAGACTATAACTATACCCAATCCACTACATCTGTTATACAACCCCCGGACCAGACTATAACCAGACCCAATCCACTACATCTGTTATACAACCCCCGGACCAGACTATAACCAGATCCAATACACTTCACCTGTTATACACAAATTACCAAACAGAAGGTTACCCGATCCAATCCATCAGTTGTGGTCATATGCAATTTATTTAGGTTTTGCAGTGTCCGAATGAGCGACGTTGTTTTGGCTTAATGGATTACTCGTTCTGCCATGAATAAAAATGTCAAGCTAATATATACCCTAGCTTAGCTGTTAAGAATAAGAGTATTAACATATCTATTCGATTGTTTTAAACGTATTAAGATCAATATTAGTAAATTAAAATAACAATTAGTTTTCTTTCATTTATTTATTTGTAATAAATGATTTAACCTAGTCTCTTTTAGGTTTTAGGTATGTCAGTGAGCTGTACGGTTCAACATGTTTTTTAAGCTAAGTCTGATCAAATTAATGGCTAAACGATTAAATCAAGTCCATACTTAGAATACATAGGTCTAGGGTTGTGCTAGTTAAATATATTATACCTTCAAAGAAATATTTGTTTCATATTCATCTTTCTTTAATTTTTGAAACTGATCATGCAAAAACAAGTACGAACTGTTGATATTTAATTTGTACTCGATATAATATCATTTTGGCGTGATTAATACTTCATTACTTATTTTAATATACATGTTAATACATTCTAACTGTTAGGACACTAGTTTCGTGGCATAATTTAAATTTATACTCAATCCACATTGCAGCATGACATTTTTTTAGTCTTTACCTGTAAAGAGTAAAAAAAGTATTCCTAAATTTGGAGTCAGGGTTGAAGGAAAAGTTCGCTACAAATCTCCCACCCCTCTAAGACAATGGGCCAAAACCATTGCGAGATAATCGCTAGCACAAGTTGACAGAGGGGCGCCTATTGCTGACAACGCGTCAATCCTGGCCCATTGAGTACGTGCTAGTAGCTACACATTACTTCTACCGTTAACGAGAAAAATACTACTATCCTTGACGACAAACTTGTATTTCTTAAAACGAAATCAATTTAAGTTTTACAAATATACTACTACCGTGTATGTTCATGTGGTAGGTTGCGAATGTAAATAATAACCGTACATGTTCATGTGGGAGATTGGGGACGTCAATAATAACTGTACATGTTCATGTGGGAGATTGAGGACGTCAATAATAACCGTACATGTTCATGTGGGAGATTGGGGACGTCAATAATAACTGTACATGTTCATGTGGGAGATTGAGGACGTCAATAATAACCGTGCATGTTCATGTGAGAGATTGGGGACATCAATAATAACCGTACATGTTCATGTGTGAGATTGGGGGCGTCAATAATAACCGTACATGTTCATGTGGGATATTGGGAACGTTAATAATAACCGTACTCGTTCATGTGGGAGATTAGGGACGTCAATAACAACCGTACATGTTCATGTGGGAGGTTGGGAATGTAAATAATAACCTTACTTGTTATGTGAGAGATTGGGGACGTGAATAATAACAACCGTATATGTTCATGTGGGATATTTGGGACGTCAATAATAATAATACATATTCATGTGGGAGATTGGGGACGTCAATAATAATCGTATATGTTCTTGTGGGAGGTTTAGAATGTAAATAATAACCGAATATGTTCACGTGGAAGGTTGGGAATGTAAATAATAACCGTGTATGTTCGTGTGGGAGGTTGGGATAGTGAATGAAAACCGCTATGTTCACGAGGGAGGTTTCGAACGTCAATAATAATCGTATATGTCCATGTGGGAGGTTGAAAAGGTCAATATACTACAAATATGATTTTATAGGGATTCTAAAGTTAAAAAATTAATTACATTTACCTTAACATGTCATATAAAACGATATAAGTAGCTAGTTATAGAATTCTTGGAATATTATCTTTATGTTAACAGTTTTATATTATCATTATTTGCTTTGTTTTGCAACCAAGTTTTGTGTAATTAAAATGTTAGATTAAATGCTTCTTTGTACTGTATTAATAAAATGTGAACCAAGGTCAATTAACAGTAATTGACTGTTTAGTTAAAAATTCGTGTAACATTCAAGTAACGGCATGCACAGAGGCTCAGTTATTGTTCTGTTTTGCAAGTGTTAAAACATATAAATACTCAAATATACGGAAGCTTAAACTTGTGCATATTTTATCCCACACTAAACCATCTAAATCACTTGGTTCAAGGATATTCAATGAACGCTTCACATCAAAAAGACCTTTGACAGCTTCGCTTCTTTTCAACAGCGTGTTTAATTCCCCAGCCAAGCTGACTGAAACCTAGTTCGAATTAGATTATACCTTTATCAAAGGTCCCTCTGTGTGTGCTCTGACAAACACGGGAAGCTGTTCTAGCACCAATACTCACGGTTGCACTATTTTGAAGCGTTTAATAATGTTTCACACATAAGGACTAATTCAAATTGAATACAATTTTGTTTACCCCGGTAAAAAAAGAAAAGATTATTATTAACATAAAAAGGAGATGCCGATGTCTTCTCCAACCTTACTCTACCCATTCCTAATAGACTATATTGATATGTTAGGGGATATCAATAGTATATGATATATTAGCGCACGTGTATGGGTGGATGGGTGAGTTAGTACCATTGTACGTGTATGGGTGTGTGAGTGGGTTAGTACCATTTTACGTGTATGGGTGGGTGGGTGGGTTAGTACCATTGTACGTGTATGGGTGGGCGAGTACCATTGTACGTCTATGGGTAGGTGGGTGGGTTAGTATCATTGACGAATATATAAAATATCCGATAGTATTATTTCAGTATATTAAAATTTCTCAATGGAATTTGTATCAAATTGTCAAGAAAGGAATTTATCAAATGCTATGTTTAGATCTTCACATAGCATTAAATCATCATAATCATAATCATCATCATAATCTTGTATCAGTCAGAATAAGGGGGAGAACCAGTACAGTACAATCCCTTTACAATCAAAATATTATTTTACAATAAATATCACATATGGGCCCAATTTGACTACGTTCAGTTCAGTCAAAGCTATCTGATGAGTTATCTTTTTTGTGATCAAACGTGTTTCATTGTTTTGGAAAGAGCTCTCTTTCTTTCACAAGACCAGGTTGTTCCAGTTACTTTTTATGTCAGTTTCTGGAAAATATTTTTCATGACTGTGTTTCGGTTTGAAGTACCAGTTTGTGATATACCTCTTGGTTTTTGTTAAACTAGTGGTTTCATTTCTCTATATTTTTAGGAAGTAAAAATTTCAGAAATAAAATTAGCCTATTAACGATGTTTACACAATTCTAAACAAGGTTATTGTATTACTTAAACATTCTAATGAATGTCGACTTCACGAAATGCTGTTTTAGCACGTTTCTTAACTTCTTCTATCTTACATACCCAATCTACTTTAAGGTGTATTCCACAAAGAGTATACGTCATAATAAACCTCACAATCCATACTTTAATGTGTTGAGATTCTTTGGTTCTGGTCATTAGCTAGTAATGAATTCACAGGTTGCAATGACTTATTGCGTTCTGCCACGCGCGGCGTGGAACAGCGCGGACATATTAACGGCATTGTTGTTAAAGCAAATTGTTGGACCAGAAGTCAATTTATACAACAATGCATCGCTGCTACTACACACACGCACACACACGCACGCGCGCGCGCGCACGCACTGACAGTTCTGTCATACGATTAATATGTTTTCGCGAGAACACCATTGAGTTTTAAATTTCAACTTAAAAAAAACGTCACTCACCAGTTCACATGGGCCTGCAGGCCTGTAAGGGAACTTTATTCAACGAAAAAGTTACCGACCGTTAGCTCAGTTGGAAATTCGAACCTTGGACCAAGCCATACGCAGTTCGAAGCCTCATACACTGAGCTATTTATATAATTTTAGATATAAAAACATATTTCTAAATTAAGCAACCGTAATTTTACAAAAGACAAATGTGATTACTGATTGCACCCGTAGATCATTTAACAAAACGCTATTATTAGGATAAAAAGTGATACCCGTACGCACACCGAATCTACGTTTAGTAACAGAGCTGCCTCCCCTCTTTATATGAAAGAAAAGAAATAAAAAATACCCTTCATCAAACAATACTTCTTAACTAGAGGCTAAACTGTAATAAAAAAGTATGGATCTCAGGATTAGTTTTGGTACTATAATATCATGGCTAACAAACACGTTAGTAAATTTATTTTAAAATGAATTTATGTACGAGTTCTAACTGGAGACTGAAATGATGATTAAACATAGTGGTAACATTACGGTTGGTAATAGTGACTAGGTAGGTTGGTAGTGATAATGGTGTAATAGTTGTTTCCGGTAATGTTCAGTATTAGAGAGTAGTGTAATAATCTAATTTTATTGTAGAATAATAATATGTTGTTCAGTTAATACGTACTCCAATGTAATTTTAATACATCCATTTTAATCTTTAGTTGTGTTTAAATTAGATTTTTAATATGAAATGAAAGTTTTTTATAAATCAGGTTTGTAAACGTTATTTTCCTTGTAAAATAACTGTGTAATAGGACGAACAGATGCTTTTGGTATGGTTATGATAGTACATGCCATGCAAATACATAATAATGGAGATCTGTTCAACAGGTCGGCCAGGAAAGGGATCGTTCTCCAAATTGTGTCGGTCGGGTGGAGTTTACTACCGATCCTAAAAACATTCCAGACAAATTGGCAGACCCATTACAGTTAACCTGCATTTCAGGCTTTTCTTACCTGCATCAAAGATATTTCATTGCATTTTACACGTTTAGCATAATAATATCAAATATTTTTACTATACGTAAAATACTAAACAGTGTTACAAATACAAGTACATTGCATTGAATTTTAAACAACTCTTACATCTTTAAAATAAAAATGTTATCTTATTCTCAGATATGAGACGCCAACACAACTTTGTGCGTATTTTAAGGCGAATATGAATGCTTACATGATTGTGGACGACCTATGTTGTCTGATTAAATTTACTTTTCATTATGCGTAAAAAAGATGCCAACAACCTCTCTCCGCCTTCCGCACGTATAACGATATGCTGGTAATTGGAGCTATTTATACACAGAGTGTGTAAATTGAAAAACACTGTTTGCTTAATTAACTTATATTGTCTAAATGCATACCAACAAGGCTTAATAAGATATCTTATGTCAAATGTATGTAGCCTATATTTAAACAAATTAAAATATAAAACGTTGACATGATAGTAATAAATACACTTTATTAAAATTAAACTAACTATTTTCAGTTAGGTACGAAACGTAATTACATACGATGGAGCGCAAAGTGCACTTACATCACCAAAATGAATATCTCTGTAAAGTGAAACAGAGGGAAAATATCCTGGGGGTGCGAGTGTCCCGGTCACCCCTTTGTGACTGTCACAAGGGTTGAACCAGTGAGCAAGTTATATCCGTCCCCCAGGCACATGTTGGAAGATTGAACTTTAGTTGTAGCTTGAGCGGAGTAACTTCAATGTACGGAGTTTGTTAACATTAAAAAAAAATATATTTATCAAATAATTTATAACCTGTAAACAATAAAATGCATGAATGAAATTAGCTCTTTAGCATAGCCAAAAAATTGTCCAGCAACGATTTTTAAACGAAATTTATTGTAACTGCACTGCACTGTTTTTTTTTTCACTTACCATTTTACATGAGCCTTCATGCCTGTGCGTTAACTTCATTCAACGAGTGAAGTACCGACTGATGGCTCAGTTGGGGATTCGAACCTTGGACCTTGTCCACCACAGAACGAAGCCTTAGCTCCACCACTCTCAAAAATTAACTTGTATACTAGTTTCTTTTACGTACTTACTTTAAAGGTAGACAATTGACAACGTACCTGCAACAGAAATAAAAACTTTTAAATATACTTCAAAACTACGAAACAACAATACAAGTCCTGATTGGTTGAAAATATTCTTCAAGTGTTTAAATGAACAAAACAACGTTTCAAATAGTATGAAAACTCTGGTCTATAGTTAGTAACACCTGACGACGACACCACTAAAAAGAAATATACTTAATTGTCTCCTCTAAATTAGGTGAAGAATTTAAAAATTAACATCCAGGACACATTTGACTATATAACCGTTTATATATTTATATGAATAAATTTTTCAGTTGAAAACGAACTGGAAAGAAGAAGAATAACTTAATAAATCTCTATGAAAAACAAACATGGCCTTATTAAGTTATTAAACGTATTTTCATTTTATCTTTGGATTTGGATAGTAATAATTTACCAGCCGTTGTTTAATTTCGAGTAGTTAATTATAAATAGAATCTATTTGAATTTGTTTTCGTGTATATGTCCCATTGTAGACTTAAATTACCTACAAGGAAGTTAAAGAATTTAAACCGTTCGTAGTTTATGCACACTACAAGAGCATGTACTCATGTGAAACGTAGTAAAACAAGGTGCTCCAATAAACCCGAGTGGTACTTAGATAACATTATGCTGTATTATACTAACATGAGTGCGGACGGGCCATTTTGTAATTGCATTTGCAACGCAAGTGACGTCACTGTCTAGACCAGTGCTAAGCTGGTGTCAGACGGGGGGGGGGGATAATACTTCCCGAGGATGGTAAATTTTGTACCGGATAAAAGATTTCATTTAGAACTATATCGTCTTCATAATATAAACTGTTTTTGGTTTTTTTTTTTTTTTTTAAAGTAAATTTTGTATTACTGCTTTAGTTGTTCAAATAATATATCTTATATGAAATTAATATTTTGCTTACAATTTTAATGAATAATTTCAATTTAAAATTACAACGCATTTGCTCTGATAAAAAGCAATTGAATTTTAATCAAATCCACTTTTACATTTTAATACCATTATATATACCAAAGTTTAAGGTTTACTGTCGATATCTTAGTTAGAAGCAGGCCATTCAGTGTGTAGTCTAAGCTACGAAATGAACCACAAAGTTTACAAAATGTAATTGGTTATACAGTGATTGGCACCAAAAGAGTATTTTTATGAAAGAAGGCTAAGGTTGGCGACACTGATTTTAAAATTAGTTACCAAAATACTTAAAAGCGCATTTAACTGTTTGTATGTAGTTGCTTCCAAGCAAAGTGCACACGCTTTAAGCAGAAAACAAATATATTGCAGGTAAGCTGATTCTTTATACTTTCTAATTGGATTGTTTAGAGCCATTGATTTAGATTTTGTAATTTTCATATTGATAGTCTGCAAATATCCCAAAATGTCAAATACAAATTCAATGTAGTTTACTTGAACACCGTTTTGTTATAGGTTATGTAGACATAACCTTAAAACATAACTTGTAGAGGGGGTGCCAGTGACTATATATTTTAAATGGCTGATTTACTTACAGTTATTGTCAGGGGGTGCCAATGTTTGTATTTTTAAGGCAGTGATGTTATTTAACTATAATTATTTTTTGAGTGACATAAATATGCCAAAACCACATCTAAGCTTTGTATAAGAGATTAAAGTTTCCTCTTAAAACAGTTATTAGCCCCCATATACATTTCTGACTGGCATGCCAATAACAGTAAGTGATTGTCAGTATGACAAATATACATCCATTTTATTGCAAAAAACCACAACAGCTTTATTAAAGATTTTGTGTTTTTTCAGATCACTCACGGAGCAGACAGCTAACATTTCCCTATAAATCCGTCTCACTTGAAGCAACCTTAATTGATGTTCGAAATGGAATGTCGATATGTGTTATAGAGTGTACCATATGAAATGCGCACAAAACATTTCATTGGAGAATAATAACATTGATGAAAACCATCTTGTATTTGTTTGCAAATTGTGTGTATATTTTGAAAATTAAATAGCTAATGAGTTACAGATTACACAAATTTGTACCGTAATCCTTTTATATTTCGATTATAAATTTAAATAAAAATTCTAAGTTTAGATTTATGTGTATTTAGATCCCAATAATATTGCATAGAACTAGCAATCGATTCAATGTCACTGAATCTTGTTACAGTATAAAATGAACTGAGTGCCAATGACTATCGAAATGTATAACTGTAACTGTAAAACTGGTGCCAATCACTACACACATTATAACATGTTACAAAAACAAGTGTTATTATTACTACTTAAGTGCTACAAAATAGTTTTGGTTATAGTATTAAAGTTTTATGAATCCAATAAATGATAAACATTATCAATTGTAAAAAAGATGTTTTTTTACACTGACAGTAAATTCCCGAAAATATGAGAGTATTAGTCGCTTACTGTATGGCTTACCCTATTTGTTATCGGCCACGCGAAAAAGTTTGTTTACTATTTTACATTTTTTTATGGAGTAAAAAAAAGAAAAAAAATAGAGACACTAACTCTATGGTAGTAGTTTTTCGAGATACATAAAATAAATTATTTGCAACAGAAATGTTTGTATGCTATTTGAATGAATACCTCTACAAAACTAAAATACGCAAAGAAACGAATAATCTACAATTATGCAATAGAGAAAAAACGATATATATTTTTCTAGATAAAGATTTAAAATTGTTAAGTAACCCAAACTCGTAAAGTTTAATCATGTGATATATTGTACATTTCAACAAGATTTTAATGTAAATTTACAAAATATCCTGTCCAAACACGTGAATCGGGCACATCTTGAAACTATAGTGGAGAAAAGCCAACTATACTGATACAGTCATCGGTTGATACAGTCATCGGTTGACTTATTGTAAGGTTTTAAAGAATTCAGTTTCGACCTTTTCTTGTAATATTACTTGATTACGAGTTTGAATAGCTCATTCTCGTAGGGAGGGTATTATTTGGGTTTATTTTCAAGAACCATACATAAGGGTATATGGAGTACAATACACCGTTATATGTTTGAGGCTTTTGACCAATCAAAGCATTCTATACGTATGGATTATGTCAAGGAGTGGCCACAGCTTTGTTAGCCTACGTTTGCTGATACAAAATGTAAAAATCAAGGAATATTATATACAGCATTATATACATAAAGTAGATGGCAAGTGATATGGAAAGAAAAATTCCTAATTGTATATATAATTAAGTAGCTATGAGAGAATATAATCATATTTTTTATAAGCAACTTGGTTTTACTATTTTTGTTTTTCATTCATAAGGCAGCAAACACTCAAATTCGCTGTACAAATTATATTTATTAATTTACGATACAAGCTTAAATACGATATATCTAGAGATTAGTGGCAAAAATAACCTTCTCATTGTAAAAATAGTAAAAAGAGCATCAGAATCGGCCGTAAAACAAATTCTATGACGTAAAGTTTCCAAAAGAGCAAGCTAGATGTACTGCCAATATTGTAAGAGGAGTTGCAGTTCGTTGAGCTAAGCGAATCTGAAATCGATGTAGACCAATCGATGAGTCGCGACTCTTGTACACAATAACTTCGCTCTTCGGATTAGAGGTTCGGAAATTCTAGACGAAAACAACTAAAAATTATTTTTGGTACGTGATTGTGAATTAATTTAATATTTGTGGTGTAAACCTTAACTGAAATTCCCACGAGAAAACTATATCCTATATTAAAATAAGTATGAGATTTATCTTTTCACAATACAGTTTAAAAAATTTAACAACATTAATCAATTCTGTGCGGGATTAACAGTCCTAAATATACAAAAAGTGGAGTTTCAACTTAACTCAATTTTTAACGGTGTCAAATATTATTTACATAAAGAAGCTTACTTTTTTCTATAAACAGGGTGTCTCGCAGCCGTTTGGACTAACTTTACCACATTGTTAAGTAGATCATTACTGACAAATGATACAAAATTACTATCTCGATTGGTATTCTATCTCGATTGGTTATGTATCTGTGGTAATTTTTTACAAACATCTTAATATCCAAAATAATTCAAAACAAAGTACTGATACTCGGTAAGATTATTTGCCTAAAAATCGTGCATTATATTGAACATTTTTACTTCCCTCGAAAAATCCGTTAAAAATAATGGTGACAGTTTAAAAAATGTCATTGCTTTTTTAGAAATTTAGCAATGACATTTTTGTACTGTCGCCATTTTGAAACGAATTTATTCCAGGAAAACAAAAAGTTTTATTAAATAATGTATCTGCTTATATAAATATTCTTACTGAGTTTCAGTATTTTTAAACAGTTTTGTGGTTTTGACTTTTGTAAATTTCTCAAATAGACACAGACATATAACTAGAGCTAGGTCACGTGTTACATTGTACAATTTGTTAATATTGACCTACTGAACAATGTGGTAAAGTTTTATTTTCAAATGGTTGCGGGATATCCTGCATACCGTATATATAAACAAGGATAGTGTATAAAAACGCATGGCATTATTCTTACATTGTATTGTAATAAATGCATTAAAATGTTCAATTCCTCACATTTGATGGATTGATTACGTATTTCAGTTCTACGAGTCTTATCACTTATTAATTACTACACTTCTCCTAATGCCTTACTAACACAACATCAATTAGCCGATAGTAGCCTTTATAACAAATGGACCACACAAGGGCCTAATGTAATGTTACTAATCGTTCTAGCAGACAAATGAATTACGAGAGACCATTAGGTTGTTAATGAACGAGGGTTAACTTGCATTTGTTGCACTCGGAATTAAATGAGGGATGGAGTTTAGTGCAACGACAGTTAACACCCCACGTGCTACATTCTATGAACATGTTGTACCATAACTAATTAGTGCAACGACAGTTAACACCCCACGTGCTACATTCTATGAACATGTTGTACCATAACTAATTAGTGCAACGACAGTTAACACCCCACGTGCTACATTCTATGAACATGTTGTACCATAACTAATTAGTGCAACGACAGTTAACACCCCACGTGCTACATTCTATGAACATGTTGTACCATAACTAATTAGTGCAACGACAGTTAACACCCCACGTGCTACATTCTATGAACATGTTGTACCATAACTAATTAGTGCAACGACAGTTAACACCCCACGTGCTACATTCTATGAACATGTTGTACCATAACTAATTAATATTAAACTTGTTTTTTGAATAACTAAGTCATGACAGGTTTTTTGAAACCCAATTATTTTTTTAGATCATTATTCATTCATTAAGACACCGATCGTAGATATATAGGCGAATATGAGGGTTGAATGAGTGTAGATGAACGAGTGTAGACATTGTTACTAAGGTCGGCTGTTCTGTAGTAAGAGCTAATTATCAATATACCAGCAGCTAGATAAATTAAGGAACCTACAGCTTTACGTGGAATCCGAACCACGCTGTATTTACAAGCCAGATACTCAGTCTCATCTCTAAACAACACGAACTGCCAGGCAGTAACCCAACATGGCACAGTAGACTTCTCTAGTAGTGATCCACGTCGATGGCAACCATTGAGCTGACGCCATGTCAGTATTAAGAGGACCGAACATAGAACCTATTGCCTAAAATCCCCACAACACACAGTTCCAAAGTAGTGCCACTAATGACAACGATAGGATATCACTTACAATACTATTACGATATAAAAATTTTGTATTTTTTCATTTCACATATCACTCGTGAAACATAACATTGTCCTTATGTTAAGTGGTTGTAAAGTGGTTACTCGGAAAATATTAATATTGAAAAATGTATCAAAACTGTACACTTTATTTCTCCCAAGTTAATTGTTTCAAAAAAATCAAAATTTCCAGTTTTAGTTGTGAAGCTAATTTAAAACACCCATTGAACGCCCAAGGGTTTTAAGAACGGTCTTAAAAATGCTTGTCTCAACTAGCATTTTATGGCATAGAGTTCTTTTCATGTTATTGGAAAACGACTGAGTTTTAAAAAAATGATACCAGAAGAATTTGAGGAAGTAAAAAAATTGTAAGAATAATTTTTTTCTTCATATTATGAATGCTTGGGAAGAGTTATTTATTTTAAAAGAAACATGTAAGGATCGTAATAAATTAATGAATGAACAGGTTAATTTTGATTCCGAAATAGTTTTTAATAATGTATTTTCAGTGACTAAAAGAACAGAAGTAACAGCTAATAGGAATCAACCAATAATATCACAGCAGCCGCCATTTTGATGATTTCAGTCCATGGGGGTCACGTGATCATAGGCCTATAAATTGAGTTGTTGAACACCATTTTCCACTCTTTTGTGAATCCCTCTGGTCTGAGGAAGGTGAGCGTGGTTCACCGAAATCGATCACCATAATATTTGTGCATTTTGTGTTTATATTGTAATAAATTTGTGCTGTGTGACGTTTACTTGTACTGTATATGTACCAACACGTACTATGCTTATTAAAAAAACAATAAGTATAACTGGCTGATTAATGGGAACTTGGACGTATGAACAATAATGTTTGTTTGAAAGAACAAATTGTAATGGAATTTAATTTTTATATTTTAATACGGACTATTTCGATGCGGTTTTATGAATAATTGAGGCTTATGAAATAATAACATATTATTATTGCACAATCGGGCTTCTTAAATACGATCAACCTCTCAAACTGAATTTTTTTTTTTGTTTTTTTTTTTTTTTTTACTTTCAAGTTCACATTGATTAGTTACATCTTTATTATTGATGTAATGTGTCAGTTTTTCTTCTGATTTTTGTAAATTTTTTGCTTTTTAAAACACATTTATTTTAAATTGCAATTTTAAAAACACGTTTTTTATAAAAGTATCAGTAAGATTAGGCTGTAACGATTATTTATATGCTACAATTTCCTCAGTAATTGGGTATTTGGCCGGTTGAGGGAGCTTTTGCAGTAATTTAAGTAATTTAAATTTGAGTTGCTTGATTATTGTTAGTTCACATTAACAATTATTCACGTACAATTATTTTTTAAATTGAGTATTACGTTAATTTTCAAGTTGAACGTTCGCTGCGTTTGTTCATACTGCTTCTGCTGCCATAAAGAATCTGTCTATTTATTTATTTATATGAAAATCACGAATTTATCCTAATTAATTGCAATATATGTCAGTACCTCTGTGTTTCATTGAGCTACAACAGTAATGCCCCCCCTCCCTCCCTTATTCACAACAAACCACGAGAACAGATCAAATTGGCCGGCCACTTTAGGTGGTCAAAACGCTGATATTGCCAGTGTTCGGCCACTAGGGTCCCGTGTAGTGGCACCCAGGACAATAACGGGCTCTGGGCATCGGTGCGTGAACAGCCCACGATACGATACGGGGAAACAACGCTTTTATCTGCGTGCTATCTACTCCCGCACACAGGTCCTTTTACAAAAGGGTAATCTAGTATAGAACTAGGTTACAGAGCGGATAAAGCACGTAGATGAAAATAAATGTATTTTTTTTAGAGATTAAAACCTTCTTTGGACATAAAAATGAAACGCTGGGTTTTCTTTTGATTTATTAAAATTTCTTTGAATAAACCCTCCAATTGTATTATTTTGGTGATTTAATCTAATATTTAGTGTAAAAAACATTATTAATGAAACTGACCCACCCACTTTCCCGTCAAAAATAGCTTTTTCATTTGGTACTTAGTGGAGTTTAGGTTTTATTAAAACATATTTAATACTACGACAAGCTTTTAAAGTTATAGTAAATATATTTTCACCTCTTATGTGGCATTAGGTAATAACTTGTATAAACATTTTAAGTTCTCCAGTAACGAGTATCTCTGTAAACTACACGGAACACACGGAACAAGCACAAATTATGAAACCTTCTGCGATGTATACATTACATAGAAAATGTAACTTAATATGTTGAAGCCGACACAGGCGAAAATGCATTTACTCTTCCATAACTTATAACTCCGTCAAATTCGTCTTGCATGTTTAACTCACACTCCCTTCCATCGGAGGAACACAAACGACCATACTTTTCTTAATGGCAGAATATTATTTTGTTATGTGTCTAAATTAAAATATTGCATGTTCATTTAAGCAAATTTTGATAAAAATGTACCATATATGCCAAATATTATTAAGTATAAATAGCCAGTCACAACTAATTTGAAGAGACTTTTCTTAAGAAATTTACTTTATTTGTTTTTATGGGACTATGAAATGAAAGAGTTTTGTAAATCACCTATTTCATAAATATCATAATAATAATTTGGAGATTTACATTAATGAGGATCCAATTTAATAGTTTCTTACAACTGAATTCATTTCATAAATACGAGCTCGTATATTCATGAAACAAAGCCATAATTTTTATAAACATTATTTAAAAAGTATTATAAACTAAATTATTTTAATGAAAATGTATTACTGTTCTTAAATATATACTGTATAGCCTATACATTTTCCATTTGTCAGTGTTCATCACTTGTAGCTGTTTTCAGTACTCCGGTGCTCTCAATGAGTCGACACGAGACCTTTTTACTCACAACTCGTATTCGAAATTAATCCCCAAGGGTTGTGGCCCATTGTCTGAAGGGTGGCTGGGGTTGTACAGAAATTCCACCTCCGACTCCACAAATCAGGGAAGTCATTGTTTATTCTTTACAACATAGGAATAGAAACTCGTTTTTTTTTTTTTTCTTTACGCAAACTGCACATTTCATAAAAAGCACGAGTCACGCATTAAAAACTACGAACACGTAGAGGTAATCAGTAATATTATAAATATACATATCAGCTTCATAACTTTACGAAAATTAATTCACTACTTAAGTATTAAAATAAATTGCACACGACTTGCAAAATGTTTTCCCGTATAAGAGATAGGAGAAATTCTGAACGAATAATTTGATCTTGGAACATCACATCCTGGTTATGACATTACGGAAGGCAACACGGATTGGTTTTATTTTTACTGAAAAAATTTTCCTCGGTGTAGGCAATTTCCTTATTTAAATCAAACATGACAAATTGCGTCAATTGAATTGGTAAAATACATGGAATCAAATTGTTCAATTCCATATAAATAATTGATCTATTTCACAATTTGATTCTGTAAGCACTAAACCTCGACGCACGAAGACGGACTCTCATAACACATGAGGTGAAGGTCAAAATAATCGATATACCTATCGTCAGGATAAAACATTTAAACCACGAAAAAGTTTTTAATAAGGAAATGAGCCCAACAAATATTCCACCCAACGTGATTGCTTGTATTAACTTGCATATTGTCAAATATACACTTAATAATGACAAAGTTATGTAGTTTTTAAAAATTAGTGGAGATGAAGAGATATATGAAATTAGTCTTTAGGATTATTCATTCGTGGTTAAAACTACTTACGCCGTTGATAGAGAAATCATTCTATGGCAAAATACAGAATATTTCTAAAAAGTATACAACTTAGATCCAAAGGTATATGAGGAGTTTACAAAAGTAATCACTACACAAATAGTTGGCTACGAGTTTATGAAGTTTTTTAAATATTAGAAAACAACTCGAGATTGTACAGCAGTTTATACAGCCTACTCTTACGTCATCCAAATAAGGGAAGAAATCGTATGTTTCAGGTTTTACTGCCACATTCAAAACTAAACTCAATCACCAACCCTTACTGATATACCCTGAAATACTGTAATAATTTGACGATGGCTACCAAAGCATCAAGGGAGGGGACGGATAGAGATTAATTCCTGCAATAGTGGCTAGAGTAACATCTATTCTGCCACAGATAAGAAACAACAGAGGTCGCATCCAATAATGTGCTAAATGTGTGTCGAGTGGTTATTTCTGCACTTTCCGTGGGCATGGCGATACCAGCAACTTGTCAGTCCCTTTCTTATTCCCCTAAAATCCTAAAGGATAAAGATAGTAATTATTACTACAGATGTATATAATGTACATTAGTTGTAATCTATTTATAACTTCCACTGAGGCGTCCGCTGCGGCCATAAGAAAGCGACTGCTGATTCTTTCTCCTCTGTGAGTCTGCATAGTGTTAAACACAAACGAAATTTTATACTATTTGTGAAAAGATAACTCTCAGCGATTTTGCAGTAAATCAGTTGTACAGATGGTCTTACGAGATCAAAATAGATTGTTTTCATTAAATTCTTAAAAATTGCTAAGCGTTATTCTTTCAAATATAAAATAAATTTAAAGCAATAGAAGCTAAAACTGTCGGAAAAAATGAAATGTTACACCAGTGTAAAAATTATACGAATACACAGTAAATAAAAAATTTGACATTTATTTTTGTTTATTGTTTAGCTTTTCAAGACCAAAGAACGAATTGTTAAAGTACAAATTTCTGATTTCCCTGAAAAGTAAATAATGTAAGAATATACTGAGTAGGAGCCATACACAATTTTCCTTCAATAACTAGCAGAACGTTATTACTTTGAGCACTGGCAGTTCTGCAAATATTTATTACTGTGGAAAGGGTAAGAGAAACACTGAAGGAAGAATTTGATCTCCGAACATCACAACCAGGTTATGACATTAGGGGAGGCAATGAAGGTGGATTTTATTTCTCCTGAAACAACTTTCCCCCAGAATATGGACAATTTCGTAGTTTTACAGCCAAAATGTAAAATTTCGGCTGTACGAGAAGAACGAGAACATAATCCTACACATTTTATATGGTCCATACCAATTGAGGGAACACTTTTTTTTTAACTAACATAAAGATTAACCCATTTTAGATTAAAAATAGATCCAAAGATTGTTATTCCTAAATATATACACATACAGTAATGTAACTGTCAGAAATAAATATAGAAACCATGTTGATATTCTAAGGCAGGGCCAGTTTTCTGGAGACGTGACTATCCCCGGGTCCAGTTGTAAACAGCGAGTGTACGCCATAAACATGCCGCAGGGCGTGTGCATGCCTGCGGAGACACGTAGTGCGTGCCAATAGCCAATACGTCACGTCACCCTACGAATTCATTACATCTAATGGACGCATTAAAAACGAAAATACTGACACTCAGAGGGGATACGAGCTCATAACTTGGAGGACACCTAGCAAAGGTGAAAATACTGAGTTCATAACTTAGTGAACGCCTAGCCAAATTGGACGTACTGAGCTCATAACTTGGAGGATGCCTAGCCAAGGTGAAAATACTGAGTTCATGACTTTGTGAACGCCTAGCCAAATTGGACGTACTGAGATCATAACTTGGAGGACGCCTAGCCAAGGTGAAAATACTGAGTGAACGCCTAGCCAAATTGGACGTACTGAGCTCATAACTTGGAGGACGCCTTGAGGATATAGGCTATCAAGCCATAATACGCTGTCATCAGAACCTGAATGAGGCAGCATCTGACTAAACTCCTCAAAACAAATATGACTGATATTAATTTAGCAAACACAACGTCAGTATGTACGTTCCATGTTAACCCTCGATTCAGGTGTATTCCAAGAAATTTCAACGTGTGTACATCTAGCATGGTGTCTTCCAGTATCACACTGGAGCTCCATTCGAAGCTACAAGGACGTGAGGAACATTTTAAAACGTTCGATTTTGAAGTGTTTGTTTTTTGATTGAGGCTATTGAATTGATGAAAGCATTTATTCAATTCTATAAATGCTTGTTGTTCTACAGGTGTCTGTCCGTTGTCTCTAAAACACAGAGTTATTACATCCCCCCCACATGTTGTACGATTTCCCCTGTCGCAGTGATGCTTCAATGTTATTGACATAAGCTAAGAACATGACTGGGCAGAGAATTGATCCTTGAGTAACACCATAGCAGAGTTTGATTCATTTAGAAAAATCATTTGATATTTTAACTATCGAGTTTATGATCAACGTGGTAAAAAGCTTTGGATAAGTATAGAATTGGTTTACAGCTTATTGGACGTCTAGAATACTGATTTTATTACTTAGAGGCAATCCTGAGCTTACAATTCACCTCTTCTTTTAATATCTCAACTTCAAATAACTAAATTATATACAAAATAAAAATTATTCTTTTAAAATGCTTTGTGCTTGAAAGCGTATTTTTAACAGTCAGAACCGTGTCGATCCGTCAAAGTTAAGCCACGGTGTAATGGAATAAGCCGTTTAACGGCGACCAAGCCGTCGTAATCAAGCAGAGCGGATCTCCGTGCTCCACATGCCGGGAGTTCCAATAATGAGGTTCTGAGTAGTTCGACGTAGCTTGGAGAGCCCTAGACAGCCGGCATCGATGGCTCTTACTTATCTACCAGACCTTCAGGGCTTTACTGTGAATGAACACATCAAGATGGGTTTGGTACATAAACTTTGTACTGAAGAAATATAATATGTTAGACGATGGGACGATTTAGTAACTTAATGATGTAACTGTTAAACCCGATAGTCTAAATATAAATATTGACGTATTAGCTGGGCAGATATGGATTTGTGTGAACATTCAACTAACGAAAAAAATTTAAAATATAACAGATTGTACAGGAATGTATAAAAAATTAAGGTGATTTGGCAAATTATCACTTTTATTATTTTTTTAATTGCAGCATAGAATGTATATGAAAATTGTACAAAGAACTGTCTAATCAGGTTTTGTTTAACATTAAAAAAATCGCTTTCAATAAATGAAGTCGGTAATACACAATTAATTATTTAACAAGTTTTAAATGTTAATGGAATTACCACCTTTCGAAAAAATTGTTTTACGTATTAATTTAGATAAAAATAGTAGGTAATATTATTTTTTTAGAATCGAAAAGTCAGTCACAAATATTTTTTTTCAAAGTAACGTATCATAAAGCTATTTAGAAACCATTTATGACATTCTTTCCATGATAATATTACAATTTCGAACTCATGTGCATATCTTAGTGGAAATGGTTGGGAAAATAGTAAGGGGAAAATAAGGGACACAAAATTTTTGGAAGGCAGTGAGTAGGACGAAAGTACAATTAGTGGAAATGAGAAGGGAGGGGAGGAGTAACCAACAAATATATTTTATGACTGATAAAATATTATTAACTGATTGGGGGAAAAGGTACACTGTCATTATAATGATTGTTGAACATAAAGGAGAGCCACATAAAAACATGAGGGTGATTTTGAACTATTTTTAAAACGAAAAGTGTTACTCCTAATAAAATGTACTAAACATTGTTAGTTTATTAATAAATCACTGAATAGTATACTTCATTTGAATAAAAACTAGCCATCTAAGACATCAATATCATGATATTTAAGCATAAACTAATCTGTTTGCAAGATTAATATTTATGTCAAAGGGAATTATTTCACCAACGATAAAAGCAAAATATACGGAAACTAATATTTAAAAATAAATCACTATAATAATCAGTGCATTAACAAATTGTTTTTTCAGTAAATACAATTCGAAATTTAATTAGATGAATAAAGATAATGGCGTTGTTCTGTTTTCAACTAGCCTAATTAAAAACTACCAATTAACGTAATGTATTACAATATTTAATATAACTAATGATGTGATTACACGTTCATAATATAATATCAACTGTGCTGAGTATTTACCAGATTATTAGTTGGGTAACAATAAAGAAGTACATAACGGAGATAACGAATAGATTAGCAATATCGGTTTTGTAAAAATAAGTGACAAGCTCGTTACGACCCCAAACCTTGTCAATACACAATTAGTACGATCGTAAACATCCTCAATACACTGATATGACTAAAAAAATTTTTATGATTCGGAAAAAATACTGACGTTAGGTGAAACGTCTGATACATAATATACAGATTTAATATTTGAAAAGCCCCCATTACAGTCGTTACTTTTCTACACAAACAAAGCCAAACATTGTCAACAAAGGTTCAAAGCGTTGAATTACAGAGGAGACAGGATTTGTAACACGCGAGAGAGAAGGGCCAATTTGATTAGACCTACTTTCTGACAATTGGAATAATGAGATGTCTGCTCAAAATTTATCTCCATAAAACAAAATTTCATTTACCTTCAACAATTATTCTGGGAAATGTAATAAACATCGCAGACATGTGAAGGTTCAGTTCTTCGCTTCATAAAAATGTGAGTTTGATATTCAAAAACAATTTAAACTATAACAAGTTAGCTGGCATCGTTACTCTACTCTTTTCATTTGTTACTGCAATAACATTGTGAAACCACAATAATATCAATATTTTCTTTATTATTTTCCATTTTGGGAAGTAAAGGAGGATCGACATTTAATTATAAAACAGTTTACAATTAAATTTAACAGTTTTTATGAATTAAATGTTTTCATCTTGAGTAGTATGACATCTAGGTTATGGAATGTTTTTAATGGTGAGGATATGGTAAAAAAAAATAAATAAATTTACCAGTGATATTATAGGGTGTTGGGTGAAGCGGAGTGGACCAAATGTGTAGGAATGTACCGATTGAAGCAGAGTGGACCAGTGGTGCCAGAGGGTGTCACGTAAATGAGAAAGGACCTTTGGTGTCGGAGTGTGCAAAGTAAAACAAAATCGTCCAGTGGTTTTGGAGGTTGCCGAGTGAAGCAGAGTGGACCAGTGATATTGGAGGGTGCCGAGTGAAGCAGATTTTTTAAAGTTTATATTTTTTATGGGTGTTTCTGGTAATTTTCTTTTAAGTATGGGGTTTTAAAGTAATTCATCACTTTGTTGTTCCAATTAGGAGCCGCCCAGTTTTGATCCGCACAATATCGGTGATTATCAATTGAAATCTTTTGTTTAGTTTTTTTTAACTTTTCCAAATTAGCCTAAACTTCTAAATGCCTTTTGTTGCCCTTGGCGTTGTAAGTTCTGCTGCGATAGAAAATTTAAAATTGTCTAATAATTGTATAATCTGTTTAATGTTTAAAATCTGTCTTGTCCGCAAGTTACGTGATTTATACATTTACTACAAGCACTTTGGACTAAAATTTGATTCTATGGAAGGTAGCAATGTGGTTACCAACGTAATAAGCGATGGATGGGGCTTATTACAGGGTTTGTTTCTCCGTACCACAGGAGTATATGTGGGAGTCTCTTTGTTTACCCTTTCAAAAAAAACCAAAGAGTGGCCTCTGAGCTGGTAGAGGAGTTTGATGTTCCGTTGCATTTTTTGCTGTAGTTTTGGTTTTTTCCCCTTTTGATGTGTGCCTATAAAAAAAACAGCCTTTTTCTTTCTTTTTTCTTTTTACCGCTTCCAGAGCCAAGACAATTACCAATCTCTACCAAGCCAAATTACCACCCACACAAATTGGTAAACAAAGCGGAGTTGATCAGTGGTGTAGCAGTGTGCTGAGTGAAGATGAGTGGACCAGTAGTGTCGGAGGGTGTTGAGCGAAGCACAGCTTACCAGTGTTATTGGAAGGTACCAAGTAAAACGGAATGGACCAGTGGTATTGGAGTGTGTCAAGTGAAACAGAAAGGACCAGTGGTGTTGAAGTGTGCCGTGAGGAGCACTCTTCGTGAATGGACTAGTAGTTTCGGAAGGTGCTCAGTGAAGTAGAGTGACCAGTAGTGTTGAATGGCTCCTTGTAAACAAAGCGCATCACCGGTGAAATCGGGTGTTGAGTGAAGCAGTGAGGACCGTGGTGTGAGAGGATACAGATTTAAGCATACAGAACCAGTGGTCTCAATGTTTTCTGAGTGAAACAGAAAGAAAAAGTGGTGTCGGAGTGCGCCGATGAAGCTGAGTGAATCAGACGTTTTGGAGCGTACACTGATAACGATCATCACTCTTACCCCTTCACGTACATACACGGAGGTTTTGACCCTTTCACCATCCTATACCCTACGGTGGTATTTCGACACACACACACACACACACACACACACACACACACACCTTATCATACAGTATTTTTTTACAATATGTCATCTACCCCACCATACCGTGGACAGATTTTAAACTTGTTTTTATTTTCGATAAAATTTTCGGTAGTAAATTTGCTCTAGAGGCAATAGTTGATTTTTAATTGGGAATACTTTAAAAACTATGTTTGCTACCTATTCCACCATCAGGATGGTAGATGTCGTTCATTTTAAAGAGGAGGAGGGAGAATATAAATCACATTAAAAGAAATTGTATTTATTTAATGTTTACAATCATGTTCACAAGTTACATGATTTATACATTTTACTACAAGCATATTGGAATAAAATTTGATTCTATGGAAGGTAGCAATGTGGTTACCAACGTAATAAGCGATGGATGGGGCTTATTACAGGGTTTGTTTCTCCGTACCACAAAAGTATATGTGGGAGTCTCTTTGTTTACCCTTACAAAAAAACCAAAGAGTGGCCTCTGAGCTGGTAGAGGAGTTTAACGTTCCTATCAAAATTTTTTGTTGTAGTTTTGAATTTTTCATTTTTGATGTGTGCCTATGAAAAAACCAGCCTTTTTCTTTCCCTTTTTTTTACTTCTCTCTCTCTCTCTCTCTCTCTCTCTCTCTCTCTCTCTCTCTCTCTCTCTCTCTCTCTCTCTCTCTCTCTCTCTCTCTCTCTCTTTCTCTCTCTCTCTCTCTCTCACACACTCTCTCTCACTCTCTCACTCTCTCTCAGTGAAGCAGAAGGGGCCCAGTGGTATTGGAGTTTCACTCGGAGTGAAACGAAGTGGACCAGTGGTGTCAACAGCTGCCGAGGGAAACAGAACAGGACCAGCGGTCCCGGAGGGTGCCGAATGAAGCAGAGTGGACCAGTGGTGTATGAGGGAGCCAAGAGAAGCAGAGCGGACTTTTTTGACGGTATGTGTCTAGTGAAGCAGAGTGGACTAGTTGTGTCGGAGGGTACTTAGTGAAGCAGAGCTACAAGTAGTTTTCAGAATGTGCTGACTGAAATTTAGCCTACTTGTAGTGTCGGATTGCTCCACGTGAACAGAGAGGACCGCCGGTGAGACCGGGTGCCGAATAAAGCAGAGTGGACCTGTTGTGTTCGAGGGTTCCGAGTAAAACGGAGTGGGCCAGTGGTGTCGGAATGTGCCGAGTGAAGTAGAGTAGACCACATGTGTCGGAGGTTGTCGAGTGAAGCAGAGAGACCAGTAGTGTCGGAATGAGCTGATTGAAGTTTAGCGGAATAGTGGAGTCGGATGTCTCCAAGTGAACAGAGCGTACTATCGTTGACAGCGTTCGCCTAATTAAGCAGAGTGGACCAGTTGTATTGGGGGATTCCAGGTGAAATGGAGTGGGCCAGTGGTGTCGAAGTGTGCCGAGTGAATTAGAGTGGGTCAGTAATGTCGGAAGAAAGCAAGAGCAGCAGAGTGGACCAATAGTATTGGGGGGTGAAGAGTGAAACGGAGCAGATGAGTCATGTCAGACTGTGAAAAATTAAAGAAGGTCGGCCAGTAGTGTCGGAGGATGCCAAGTGGAGCAGAGTGGATCAGTACTATATGATGTTGCTGAGTAAAGAAGAGCGACCAGTAGTGTCGGATGTCTACAAATGAACAAAACGGACCCCTGGTGACAAGGGAATCAGAGCGGACCAGTGTTGTAGGAGTGTGCCGAGTGAAACAGGACGGATAAATAGTGTCGGAGTGCGCCAAGTAAAGCGGAGTGGATCAGTGATCGTGACATCGGGTATTGAGTGAAGCAGTGAGGACCGGTGTGTTAGAGGGCCCAAAGTTAAGCATAGAGAACCAGTGGTCTCAAAGGTTGCTGAGTGAAACAGAAAGGAGAAGTGGTGTCGAAATGCGATGTTTGTATCTGAGCGGATCAGACGTTTTGGAGCGTGCCGATTGAAGAAGAGTGTACCAGTAGTGTTGGATGGCTCCAAGTGAACATACCGCATCACCGCGGACATCAGGTGTTGAGTTAATAAGTGCGAACAAAAGTGTCAGAGGGTGCAGAGTGAAGCCTAGAGGACCAGTGGAGTCGGAGTTTGCCAAGTGAAACAGAACGGAGAAGTTGTGTTGGAGTGCGCCGAGTGAAGCGGAGAGGATCAGTGGTGTCGGAGTTTACAGAGTGAAGATAAGTGGACCAGTAGTGTAGGAGGGTGTTGGGTGAAGCTGAGCGTGTATTAGTGTTGGATGTCTCCAAGTGAAAAGAGCGGATCTCCGGTGACAAGACAAGCAAAGCTGTGAACGGGTGTCCCGAGTGGGACAGAACGGAGAGTAGTATTGGAGTGCACCGAGTAAAGCGTAGTGAATTAGTGGTGTCGGAGTGTGCTAAGTGAAGGTGAGTTGGACCAGTAGTATCGAAGTGTGCCAAGTGAAAATGAACAGACAAGTTGTGTCGATGTGCGCCGATTGAAGGGGGTGGAAAGTAATTTTGAAGCGTGCCGAGTGAAGAAGAGTCCCCACTAGTGTCGGATGTCTCCAAGTGAACAGAGTGGACCACCGGTAACAAGTGAAGAAGAGCGGACCAGTGGTTTCGTAGTGTCCCGAGTAAATCATAACGCACTAGAGGTGTTGGAGTGTGCGAGTAAAGCAAAGTGGACCCATAGGGCCGGAGTGTACTCAGTGAAGCAGAGTAACAAGTAGTGTCAAATTTCTCCAAGTGTACAGAACAGATCATCAGTGAAAAGTGAAGGAGGGCGGACAAGTGGTGTCGGAGTGTGCTGAGTGAAACGTAATGGACCAGTGGTGTCAGAGTGGGCCGAGTAAATCGGAGTGGATCAGTAAGGTCGGAGTGTGTGGAGTGAAAATGAGTGGACCAATAGTGTCGGAGTGTGCCGAGTGAAAATAAACGGACAAGTTTGATCAGAGAGAAGATAGATTGAAGCTAAGCAGAAAGTTGTTTCGGAATGTGCCGAATGGAAAAGAGTGCACGAGAAGTGTTGGAGGTCTCCAAGTGAACAGAAAGAACCACCGATGACATTTGAAGCAGAGCGGATCAGTGGTTTTGGAGTGTGCTGAGTGAAATAAACGGACAAGAGTTGACGGAGTGCACCGAGTGAATCGGAGCGTATCAGTGGTGTTCGGAGTGTGCCGAGAAGAAGAGTAGTGTCGAAGGATGATAAGTGTAGCAAAGCGGACCAGTGGTATTGGAAGGTACCGAAAAAATGTTTTGACCAGTGGTATTGCAGTGTGCCGAGTGAAACAGAACGGACAGGTTGATTCAAAGTGCGCCGATTTGGAGCGTGCCAATTTAAGAAGAGTGTACCAGTTGCTTCTGATGTTTCGAAGTGAACAAAGTGGACCAACGGTAAAAAGTGAAGCAGGGCGGACCATTGGTGTTGGATTTTTCGGAGTGAAACATAACGTACTAGTGGTGTCTAAGTGTACCGATTGAAGCAGAGTGGACCGGTAGTGTCAGAGGGTGCTGAGTGAAGATGAGTGATCAGTAGTGTCAGATGTCTCCAAGTGAACAGAGCGTATCACCGTGACATCGAGTGTCGGGTGTAGCAGTGCGGACCGATTTGTCAGAGGGTCTAGAGTGAAGCATAGAGGACCAGAGGTGTAGGAGTGTGGCGATTGAAACAGAACGGACTAGTGGTGTCGGAGTGCGCTGAGGGGACGGAGCGGATCAATGATGTCGGAGTGTGCTGTGTGAAGAGGAGTGGACCACTAGTGTCAAAGGGTGTTGAGTAAGCACATTGAACCGTGATATTGAAAGATAACGAGTAAAACAGAATGAACCAATTCTATTAGAGTTCTATTAGAGTGGGCTGAGTGAAGATGGGTGGACCAGTAGTATCATTGTGTGCCAAGTGAAACAGACCGGACAAGTAGTGCCTTGTATGCTCAGTGAAGCAGAACGACCAGTAGAGTCGGATAGCGTACAGAGCGAACAACTGGTGACAAGTGAACCAGTGCGGACCAGTGGTGTCCGAGTGCGCCGAGTGAAGCTGAGTGGATCAGTGGTGTCTTAGTGTGCCTAGTGTCAAAGAGTACATCATTAGGGACGGGGTGTGCTCAGTGAAGCCGAGTAATCAGCAGCTTCGGATGTTTCCAAATGAGCAGAGTGGACCTCAAGTACAAACTGAAGCAGAGCGGACTAGTGATGTCGGAGTGCACCAAATGAATCGGAGTGCAATTGTGCATTTGGAGTTACCGTGTAAAGATGAGTGGACAAGTAGCGTCGGAGATTGCTGAGTGAAGCTAAGCGTCCAGTATTGTATTCTCAGATGTTTCTCAGTAAACAAAGTGGGCCACCAGTGACAAGGGAAGAAGAGCGGACCAGTGGTGACGGGGTGTTCCGAGTGAAAAAGAACGGAGAGGTAATATCGGAGTACTCCTAGTTAACCGACGTGGATTAGTGTTGTAAGAGTGTGGCAAGTGAATATGAATAGGCAAGTAGTGCCGAAGTGCGACGAGGGAAGTGGAGCGAATCAGTGGTGTCGGCGTGTGCTGAGTATCGAAGAGTGCACCATTAGTGTCGGAGTGTGGTCAGTGAAGCGGTGTTACCAGTGGCTTCTGATGTCTCCAAATGAACAGTTGGACAACCAGTGAAAACTGAAACAGAGCAGACTAGTGGTGTCTAGGAGCGTCGTGGGAAGCGGATCGGATCAGTGGTATCAGCTTGTGCAGAGTAGACTGCATAATGTGTCAAAGTGTGCTAAGTGAAGCAGATAAACCAGCTAGCTTCGTATGTCTCCTAATGAGCCGAGTGGCCCACTGCTAAAAATGAAGCGGAGTGAACCAATTGTGTCGGAGTGTGCCGAGTGAAACGGAACGGACAAATAGTGTAAGTGTGCACCAAGTAAAGCAGAGTGGATCAGTGTTATTGGAGTGTAGTGTGTAAAGATGAGTGACACAATAGTTTAGGAGTGTACTGTGTAAAAAACACCGAAAAAATAGTGTTGGAGTGTGCTTAGTGAAGCAGAACGATCAGTAGTGTCAGATGTCTCCAAATGTACAGAGCGGACAACCTGTGACAAGTGAAGCAGTGCGGACCAGTAGGGTTGGAGTGCGCCTAGATAAGAGGAGTGCATATGATGAGTTGGAGTGTGCTGAGTTTCGAAGAGTGCACCATTAGTGTCGGAGTGTTTTTTGTGAAACCGAGTGACTAGTAGCTTCGGATGTCTCCAATTGAAAAGAATAAACTACAAGTGGAAACTGAAGCAGAGCGAACCAGTGGTGTTGGAGTGCGCCGAGTGAAGCGAAATGGCTTAGTGATGTCCGAGTTTGCCGTGTGAAGATGAGTGGACAAGTAGTGTCGGTAGGTGAATGTTGAGTGAAGCTGAGATAACAGTATTGTAGGATATCTCCTAGTCACCATAGCAGACCACAGGTGTAAAGTGAAGCAGAGCGGTACAGAGGTGTGTGATTGTGCCGAGTGAAATAGAACGGACAAGATGTGTAAGTGTGCACCGAGTGAAGCAGAGTGGATCAGTGGTATTGGAGTGTAGTGTGTAAAGATGAGTGGACCAGTAGTTTAAGAGCATACTGTGTAAAAAAAACCGAAAAATAGTGTGCTGAGTTTCGAAGAGTGCACCATTAGTGTCGGAGTGTTTTAAGTGAAACCGAGTGACTAGTAGCTTCGGATGTCTCCAATTGAAAAGAATGGACTACAAGTGGAAACTGAAGCAGAGGGAACCAGTGGTGTTGTAATGCGCCGAGTGAAGCGAAATGGATCAGTGATGTCCGAGTTTGCCGAGTGAAGATGAGTGGATAAGAAGTATCGTTCGAAGAATGTTGAGTGAAGCTGAGCGACCAGTATTGTAGGATATCTCCTAGTGACCAGAGATGACCACAGTTGTAAAGTGAAGCAGAGCGGTACAGAGGTGTCTGATTGTGCCGACTGGAACAGAACGGACAAGTAGTGTAAGTGTGCACCGAGTGAAGCAGAGTGGATCAGTGGTATCTGAGTGTAGTGTCTAAAGATTAGTGGATGAGTAGTTTAGGAGTGTACTGTGTAAAAAAGACCGAAAAATAGTGTCGGAGTGTGCTTAGTGAAGCAGAACGATCAGTAGTGTCGGATGTCTCCAAGCGTACAGAGCGGACAACCAGTGACAAGTGAAGCAGTAAAGAACAGTAGTGTTGGAGTGCGCTAAGAAAAGGGGAGTGCATAAGTGGAGTTGGAGTGTGCTGAGCTTCGAAGAGAGCAATATTAGTGTCGGAGTGTTTTTAGTGAAGAAGAGTGACTAGTAGCTTCCGATGTCTCCAATTGAAAAGAGTGGTCTACAAGTGGAAACTGAAGCTGAGCGAACCAGTATTGTTAGAGTGCGCCAAGTGAATCGAAATGGTTTAGTGATGTCCGAGATTGCCGTGTGAAGATGAGTGGACTAGTAGTGTCGGTAGGAGAATGTTGAGCGAAGCTGAGCGAACAGTATTGTAGGATATCTCCTAGTGACATAGCGGACCAAAGGTGTAAAGTGAAGCAAAGCGGTACAGAGGTGTCTGATTGTGCCGAGTGAAACAGAACGGACAAATAGTGCAAGTGTGCACCGAGTAAAGCAGAGTGGATCAGTGGTATCGGGGTGTAGCCTCCAATTGAAAAGAGTGGACTACTAGTGGAAACTAAAGCAGAGCGAACCAGTGGTGTTAGAGTGCGCCGAGTATAGCGGAGTGGATCAGTGGTGTCGGAGTGTAGTGTGTAAAGATGAGTGGACAAGTAGTTTAGGAGTGTACTGGGTAAAAAAGACCGAAAAAAAGTTTCGGAGTGTGCTCAGTGAAGCAGAACGATCAGTAGTTTCGGATGTGTCCAACTATACAAATCGGACAACCTGTGACAAGTGAAGCAGTGCGGACCAGTGTTTTCGAAATGCACTGAGTGTAACGGAGTGGATCAGTGGTGTTGGAGTTTGCCGAGTAAAGATGATTGAACAAGTAGTGTCGGAGATTGTTCAGTGAAGCTGAGTCACCCTTATTGTCGGATGTCTCCTAGTGAACAGAGTGGACCACTGGTGACAAGAGAAGAAGAGGGGACCAGATGTGATGGTGTGTGCTGAAGGAAAGCGAACTGACAGGTAATATCGGAGTGCGCCTAATAAAGTGAAGTGGATTAGTGTTGTGCCAGGTGCTAATGAACGGACAAGTATTGTCGGAGTACGACGATAGAAGCGGAGCGGATCAGTAGTTTTGGAGTGAGCTGAGTGTCGAAACATGCACCATTAGTAACGGAGTGTACTCAGTGAAGCAGAGTGACCTAGTAGCTTCAGATGATTTCAAATGAGCAGAGTGGACTATCAGTGAAAAATGAAGCAGAGCGGACCAGTGGTGTCAGAGTGTGCCGAGTGAAGTGGAGTTGCTCAGTGGTGTCGAAGTTGGCCGTATAAAGATGATTGGACCAGTAGTTTAGGAGTGTACTGTGTAAAAAATACCGAAAAAATAGTGTCGGAGTGTGCTTAGTGAAGCAGAACGATCAGTAGTGTCAGATGTCTCCAAGTGTACAGAGCGGACAACCTGTGACAAGTGAAGCAGTGCGGACCAGTAGTGTCGGAGTGCGCCGAGATAAGGGGTGTTGCATAGGTGGAGTTGGAGTGTGCTGAGTTTCGAATGTGCACCATTAATGTCGGACTGTGTTTAGTGAAACAGAGTGACTAGTAGCTTCAAATGTCTGCAAATAAAAGAGTGGACTACAAGGGGAAACTGAAGCAGAGCGAACCAGTGGTGGTGGAGTGCGCCAAGTGAAGCGAAATCGTTTAGTGATGTCCGAATTTGCCGTGTGAAGATGAGTGGACAAGTAGTGTAAGTAGGAGAATTTTGAGTGAAGCTGAGCGACCAGTATTGTAGGATATCTCCTAGTGACCATAGCGGACCTCAGGTGTAAAGTGAAGCAGAGCGGTACAGATGTGTCTGATTGTGCCAAGTGAAACAGAACGGACAAGTAGTGTAAGTATGCACCGAGTGAAGCAGAGTGGCTCAGTAGTTAAGGAGTGTACTGTGTAAAAAAGAACAAAAAATAATTTCGGAGTGTCCTTAGTGAAGCAGTAGTGTGCGATGTCTCCAATTGTACAAAGCGGACAACCTGTGACAAGTGAAGCAGTAAGGAACAGTAGTGTCGGAGTGCGCCAAGAGAAGAGGAGTGCATAAGTGGAGTTGGAGTGTGCTGAGTTTCGAAGAGTGCACCATTAGTGTCGGAGTGTGTTTAGTGAAGAAGAGTGACTAGTAGCTTCGAATATCTGCAAATGAAAAGATTGGACTACAAGAAGTGGAAACTGATGAAGAGCGAACCAGTGGTGTTATAGTGCGCCGAGTAAAGCGGAGTGGATAAGTAGTGTCGGAGTGTAGTGTGTAAAGATTAGTGGACCAGTAGTTTAAGACCAGTAGTTTAAGTGCTATATTGTCTTTGAAACCCAGTACATCTACAGACATTCATGACATATCTCCCAAAATTCTTAGAGCGGTGGCTGTTCCTCTTACCACTCCATTGACTATTCTTTTTAATAACTCCATTTCACAAGGTATATTCCCCTCATATATGAAACTGGCCAAAATTATTCCAATATTTAAGAAAGGCTCTAGATCATCTCTCAGTGACTATAGACCTGTCTCCATTCTCCCAACTGTAAGTAAGGTTTTTGAACGCCTTATCTGTACCAGGTTAACTGAATTTTTAAGTAAATATAATCTTCTGAGTCCTACTAAATTTGGATTTATTAAAGGAAAGTCTACTTCTGACGCCATCAATGAATTTCTTCAGAAAGTTATTACAGCCATCGACAATAACCAGTCTACTGCAGGAATTTTCTGTGATCTTAGTCGAGCTTTCGACACTGTAAATCATGAGAGACTTCTCTACAAGTTGGAGGCGTATGGTGTTAGAGGAACGTCCCTGAAGTGGTTCAGATCCTACCTTTCAGATCGCAGTCAGCGTGTCCAAATCACAAATAGCTATGATCGAGTTCTCTCAGCTTCCTTGCCAGTCGATTCAGGTGTCCCACAAGGCTCAATACTTGGGCCCATCCTGTTTTTGCTCTACGTCAATGACTTAAGTAGAAATATTGTGGGTCATGTAGTGCAATATGCCGACGATACTAGTGTGGAATTGCAAGCAAATCACCTGCCACTTCTGGATATCCAAATAACCACTACATTGAACTCTCTCAGTGAGTGGTTTTCACAAAACTATATGTCAATGAATAAAGAAAAAACACAAATTCTAAAATTTTCCTTACTTGGATATTGACGACATTCATGGAGGTTCTGTTCGATTTTTGGGTATTTATGTCGATTCAAACTTAAAATGGGACACTCAGATTTCAAATGTATGCTCTAGGATGAGCTCTTGTTTGTTTTCACTTAGATATCTCTCTGGCTTCCTCAACACATCTTTTTTAAAGATCATATATTTTGGATACGTTGTTCCTGTTTTGTCATATGGAATCATGTTCTGGGGGACGGCCCCAGTAACATCATTTAATAGAGTTTTCAAGCTTCAAAAACGGGCAGTTAGGATTGTTTTCGTCTGAGATTTAGAGACAGCTGTAGGCAGGTGTTCCGTGATCAGTCTATTTTAACCCTTCCATCCTTATTCATTTACACTTATGCTCTGTTTGTTTTTAAAAATCAATATCTTTTCCCTACCCATAGTCATCCCTACAATACAAGAAATAAAAATAATTTTATCATACCTCTTCATCATAAAGCCATATTTCAGAAATCATCTGCATATCTTGGCCCGGTCATATTTGGCAGCATCCCAGATAATATTAGAAAAAGTGATAGTGAGAGGGTTTTCAAAAACAGGTTAAAACAATATCTTTTAGACAAGGATTATTATTCAATAGACGAGTTCTTAAGCAATCAATGATTTTCACTGATAGGTATGACTGTTATATTTAATGATGTTCTTATATATATCATTGTATTTTAAATCATTTTAGACCATACAAAAACACTGATTGACTATGTTCCAAACATTGTTAAATGTCAATGAACAATAAACGATTTGATTTGATTTGATAAGAGTGTATTGTGTAAAAAAGACCGAATAAATAGTGTCGGAGTGTGCTCAGTGAAGCAAACGGATCAGTAGTGACAGAGTGGTACAGAGTGGTACAAAGCGGAAAACCTGTGACAAGTGAAGCAGTGCGGACTAATGTTTTTGAAATGCACCGAGTGAAGCGGAGTGGATCAGTGGTGTTGGAGTTTACCGAGTAAAGATGAGTGAACAGAGATTGTAACTGAAGCTGAGTCACCATTATTGTCGGATATCTCCTAGTGAACAGAGTGGACTACTAGTGGAAACTGAAGCAGAGTGAGCCAGTGGTGTTAGAGTGCGCAAAGTAAAGTGGAGTGGATCAGTGATGTCGGAGTGTAGTGTATTAAGATGAGTGGACCAGTAGTTTAGGAGTGTACTGTGTAAAAAAAAAACCGAATAAATAGTGTCGGAGTGTGCTCAGTGAAGCAAAACAATCAGTAGTGTCGGATGTCTCCTAGTGTACAAAGCGGAAAACCTATGACAAGTGAAGCAGTGTTGACCAATGTGTTTGAAATGCACCGAGTGAAGTGGAGTGGATCAGTGGTGTTGGCGTTTTCCCAGTAAAGATGAGTGAACAAGTAGTGTCGGAGATTGTTCAGTGAAGCTGAGTCACCATTATTGTTGGATGTCTCCTAGTGAACAGAGTGGACCACTGGTGACATGAGAAGAAGATCGGACCAGATGTCATGGTGTGTGCTGAAGGAAAGAGAACGGACAGGTAATATCGGAGTGCGCCTAATAAAGTGAAGTGGATTAGTGTTGTAAGAGTGTTCCAAGTGATAATGAACGGACAAGTGTTGTCCGAGTGCGACGATAGAAGCGGAGCGGATCAGTGGTGTCAGAGTGAGCTGGGTGTCGAAACATGCACCATTAGTAACGGAGTGTACTCAGTGAAGCAGAGTGACCTAGTAGCTTCAGATGACTCCAAATGAGCACAGTGGACCACCAATGAAAAATGCAGCTGAGTGGACCAGTGGTGTCAGACTGTGCCGAGTGAAGTGGAGTTGCTCAGTGGTGTTGAAGTTGGCCGTGTAAAGATGAGTGGACCAGTAGTTTAAGAATGTAATGTGTAAATATACCGAATAAATAGTATCGGGGTGTGCTTAGTGAAGCAGAACGATCAGTAGTGTCAGATGTCTCCAAGTGTACAGAGCGGACAACCTGTGACAAGTGAAGCAGTGCGGACCAGTAGTGTCGGAGTGCGCCGAGTGAAGCGAAATGGCTTAGTGATGTCCGAATTTGCCGTGTGAAGATGAGTGGACAAGTAGTGTCGGTCGGAGAATGTTGAGTTAAGCTGAGCGACCAGTATTGTAGGATATCTCCTAGTGACCATAGCAGACCACAGGTGTAACGTAAAGCAGAGTGGTACAGAGGTGTCTGATTGTGCCGAGTGAAACAGAACGGACAAGTAGTGTAAGTGTGCAACGAGTGATGCAGATTGGATCAGTGGTATCGGAGTGTAGTGTGTAAAGATGAGAGGACCAGGAGTTTAGGAGTGTACTGTGTAAAAAAGACCGAATAAATAGTGTCGGAGTGTGCTCAGTGAAGCAAAACGATCAGTAGTGTCAGATGTCTCCAAGTGTACAAAGCGGAAAACCTATGACAAGTGAAGCAGTGTGGACCAATGTTTTTGAAATGCACCGAGTGAAGTGGAGTGGATCAGTGGTGTTGGCGTTTTCCCAGTAAAGATGAGTGAACAAGTAGAGTCAGAGATTGGTCAGTGAAGCAGAGTCACCATTATTGTCGGATGTCTCCTAGTGAACAGAGTGAACTACTGGTAACAAGATAAGAAGAGAGGACCAGACGTGATGGTGTATGCTGAAGGAAAGAGAACGGACAGGTAATATCGGAGTGCGCCTAATAAAGTGAAGTGGATTAGTGTTGTGCCAGTTGCTAATGAACGGACAATTGTTGTCGGAGTGCAACGATAGAAGCGGAGCGGATCAGTGGTGTCGGAGTGAGCTGAGTGTCGAAACATGCACCATTAGTAACGGAGTGTACTCAGTGAAGCAGAGTGACCTAATAGCTTCAGATGACTGCATACGAGCAGTGTTGACTATCAGTAAAAATTAAAGCAGAGCGGACCAGTGGGGTCAGAGTGTGCCGATTGAAGTGGAGTTGCTCAGTGTTGTCAAATTTAGCCTTGTAAAGATGAGTGGTCCAGTAGTTTAGGAATGTATATGTAAATATACCGAATAAATAGTGTCGGAGTGTGCTTAGTGAAGCAGAACGATCAGTAGTGTCGGATGTCTCCAAGTGAAAACAGCGGACAACCTGTGACAAGTGAAGCAGTGCGGACCAGTAGTGTCGGAGTGCACCGAGATAAGGGGTGTTGCATAGGTGGAGTTGGAGTGTGCTGAGTTTCGAATGTTCACCATTAATGTCGGACTGTGTTTAGTGAAACAGAGTGACTAGTAGCTTCGAATGTC
Organism: Stictocephala bisonia; assembly: GCA_035578905.1. NCBI lineage: Eukaryota > Metazoa > Arthropoda > Insecta > Hemiptera > Membracidae > Stictocephala > Stictocephala bisonia. Next base: position 187,406 of record JAQJVL010000262.1, read on the forward strand.
TGCAAATAAAAGAGTGGACTACAAGGGGAAACTGAAGCAGAGCGAACCAGTGGTGTTGGAGTGCGCCAAGTGAAGAGGAGTGCATAAGTGGACTTGGAGTGTGCTCAGTTTCGAAGAGTGCACCATTAGTGTCGGAGTGTGTTTAGTGAAGAAGAGTGACTAGTAGCTTCGAATATCTGCAAATGAAAAGATTGGACTACAAGTGGAAACTGATGAAGAGCGAACCAGTGGTGTTATAGTGCGCCGAGTAAAGCGGAGTGGATAAGTAATGTCGGAGTGTAGTGTGTAAAGATTAGTGGACCAGTAGTTTAAGAGTGTATTGTGTAAAAAAGACCGAATAAATAGTGTTGGAGTGTGCTCAGTGAAGCAAAAGGATCTGTAGTGACAGAGTGGTACAGAGTGGAACAAAGCGGAAAACCTGTGACAAGTGAAGCAGTGCGGACTAATGTTTTTGAAATGCACCGAGTGAAGCGGAGTGGATCAGTGGTGTTGGAGTTTACCGAGTAAAGATGAGTGAACAAGTAGTGTCAGAGATTGTAACTGAAGCTGAGTCACCATTATTGTCGGATATCTCCTAGTGAACAGAGTGGACTACTAGTGGAAACTGAAGCAGAGTGAGCCAGTGATGTTAGAGTGCGCAAAGTAAAGTGGAGTGGATCAGTGATGTCGGAGTGTAGTGTATAGAGATGAGTGGACCAGTAGTTTAGGAGTGTACTGTGTAAAAAAAACCAAATAAATAGTGTCGGAGTGTGCTCAGTGAAGCAAAACAATCAGTAGTGTCGGATGTCTCCTAGTGTACAAAGCGGAAAACCTATGACAAGTAAAGCAGTGTGGACCAATGTTTTTGAAATGCACCGAGTGAAGTGGAGTGGATCAGTGGTGTTAGCGTTTTCCCAGTAAAGATGAGTGAACAAGTAGTGTCGGAGATTGTTCAGTGAAGCTGAGTCACCATTATTGTTGGATGTCTCCTAGTGAACAGAGTAAACTACTGGTGACAAGATAAGAAGAGAGGACCAGATGTGATGGTGTGTGCTGCAGGAAAGAGAACGGAAAGGTAATATCGGAGTGCACCTAATAAAGTGAAGTGGATTCGTGTTGTGCCAGGTGCTAATGAACGGACAAGTGTTGTCGGAGTGCGACGATAGAAGCGGAGCGGATCAGTGGTGTCGGAGTGAACTGAGTGTCGAAACATGCACCATTAGTAACGGAGTGTACTCAGTGAAGCAGAGTGACCTAGTAGCTTCAGATGACTCCATACAAGCAGAGTTGACCATCAGTGAAAAATGAAGCAGAGCGGATCAGTGGTGTCAGACTGTGCCGAGTGAAGTGGAGTTGCTCAGTGGTGTTGAAGTTGGCCGTGTAAAGATGAGTGGACCAGTAGTTTAAGAATGTAATGTGTAAATATACCGAATAAATAGTATCGGGGTGTGCTTAGTGAAGCAGAACGATCAGTAGTGTCAGATGTCTCCAAGTGTACAGAGCGGACAACCTGTGACAAGTGAAGCAGTGCGGACCAGTAGTGTCGGAGTGCGCCGAGTGAAGCGAAATGGCTTAGTGATGTCCGAATTTGCCGTGTGAAGATGAGTGGACAAGTAGTGTCGGTCGGAGAATGTTGAGTTAAGCTGAGCGACCAGTATTGTAGGATATCTCCTAGTGACCATAGCAGACCACAAGTGTAACGTAAAGCAGAGTGGTACAGAGGTGTCTGATTGTGCCGAGTGAAACAGAACGGACAAGTAGTGTAAGTGTGCAACGAGTGATGCAGATTGGATCCAACTACTGGATCCGACTAAATAGTGTCAGAGTGTGCTCAGTGAAGCAAAAGGATCAGTAGTATCAGATGTCTCCAAGTGTACAAAGCGGAAAACCTGTGACAAGTGAAGCAGTGCGGACTAATGTTTTTGAAATGCACCGAGTGAAGCGGAGTGGATCAGTGGTGTTGGAGTTTACCGAGTAAAGATGAGTGAACAAGTAGTGTCGGAGATTGTAACAGAAACTGAGTCACCATTATTGTCGGATATCTCCTAGTGAACAGAGTGGACTACTAGTGGAAACTGAAGCAGAGTGAACCAGTGGTGTTGGAGTGTGCCGAGTGAAGCGAAATGGAGTTTTTGAGTGAGCGAGTGAATCAGTGATGTCCGAGTTTGCCGCGTGAAGATGAGTGGATTAGTAGTGTCCTTCGGATAATGTTGAGTGAAGCTGAGTGACCAGTATTGTAGGATATCTCTTAGTGACCAGAGATTACCATAGGTGTAAAGTGAAGTAGAGCGGTACAGAGGTGGCAGATTGTGCTGACTGAAACAGAACGGACAAGTAGTGTAAGTGTGCATCGAGTGAAGCAGAGTGGATCAGTGGTATCGGAGTGTAGTGTGTAAAGATGAGTGGAACAGTAGTTTAGGAGTGTAATGTGTAAAAAAGAACAAAAAAATAGTGTCGGAGTGTGCTTAGTGAAGCAGAACGATCAGTAGTGTGGGATGTCTCAAAGTGTACAGAGCGGACAACATGTGACTAGTGAAGCAGTAAGGAACAGTAGTGTCGGAGTGCGCCGAGATAAGGGGAGTGCTTAAGTGGAATGGAGTGTGCTGAGTTTCGAAGAGTGCACCATTAGTGTCGGAGTGTGTTTAGTGAAACAGAGTGACTAGTAGCTTCGGATGTCTCCAATTGAAAAGAGTGGAATAAAAGTGGAAACCTAAGCAGAGCGAACCAGTGGTGTTAGAGTGTGCCGAGTATAGTGGAGTGGATCAGTGGTGTCGGTGAGTAGTGTGTAAAGATGAGTGGACCAGTAGTTTAGGAGTGTACTGGGTAAAAATACCGAAGAAAAAGTGTCGGAGTGGTCTCAGTGAAGCAGAACGATCAGTAGTTTTAGATGTCTCCAAGTGTACAAAGCGGACAACTTGTGACAAGGGAAGCAGTGTGGACCAGTGTTTTTCGAAATGCAACGAGTGAAGCGGAGTGGATAAGTGAAGTTGGACTTTGCCGAGTAAAGATGAGTGGATAAGTACTGTCGGATATTGTTCAGTGAAGCTTAGTCACCATTATTGTCGGATGTCTCCAAGTGAACAAATTGGCCCACTAATGACAAGAGAAGAACAGTGGACCAGATGTGACGGTGTGTGCTGAAGGAAAGAGAATGGACAGGTAATATAGGAGTGCACCTAATAAAGTGAAGTGGATTAGTGTTGTAAGAATGTGCCAAGTGATAATGAACGAACAAGTGTTGTCGGAGTGCGACGATAGATGCGTAGCGGATTATTAGTGTCGGAGTGAACTGAGAGTCCAAACATGCATCATTAGTAACGGAGTGTACTCAACGAAGCAGAGTGACCTTGTAGCTTCAGATGACTCCAAATGAACAGATTGGACCATCAGTGAAAAATGAAGCGGAGCGGACCAGTGGTGTCAGACTGTGGAGTTGCTCAGTGGTGTCGAAGTTGGCCGTGTAAAAATGAGTGGACTAGTAATTTAGGAGTGTACTGTGTAATAAAGACCGAAAAAATAGTGTCGGAGTGAGGTTAGTGCAGCAGAACTATCAGTAGTGTCAGTTGTCTCCAAATGTACAGAGCGGACAACCTGTGACAAGTGAAGCAGTGCGGACCAGTAGTGTCAGAGGGCGCCGAGATAAGGGGAGTGCATAGGTGGAGTCGGAGTATGCTGTTTCGAAGAGTGTTACATTAGTGTAGGAGGGAGGGAGGGAAGGAGGAATGGAGGGATGGAGGGATGGGAGGATGGAGGGAGGGAGGGAGGGAGGGACAGGGAGAGGGGAGAGAGAGAGAGAGAGAGAGAGAGAGAGAGAGAGAGAGAGAGAGAGAGAGAGAGAGAGAGAGAGAGAGAGAGAGAGAGAGAGAGAGAGAGAGAGAGAGAGAGAGAGAGAGAGAGAGAGAGAGAGAGAGAGAGAGAGAGAGAGAGAGAGAGAGAGAGAGAGAGAGAGATGGTGTAGTGTTTAGTGAGGAAGAGTGACTAGTAGCTTCGGATGTCTTCAAATGAAAAGAGTGGACTACAAGTGGAAACTGAAGCAGAACTAACCAGTGGTGTTGGAGTGCGTCGAGTGAAGCGAAATGGTTTTGTGATGTCCGAGATTACCGAGTGAAGATGAGTGGACAAGTAGTGTCGGTAGGAGAATGTTGAATGAAGCTGAGATAACAGTATTGTAGGATATTTCCTAGTGACCAGAGCGGACCAAAGGTGTAAAGTGAAGCAAAGCGGTACAGAGGTGTCTGATTGTGCCAAGTGAAACAGAACGGACAAATAGTGAAAGTGTGCACCGAGTTAACCAGAGTGGATCAGTGGTATCAGAGAGTAGTGTTTAAAGATGAGTGGAACAATAATTTAGGAGTGTACAGTGTGAAAAACACCGAAAAATTAGTGTCGGAGTGTGCTTAGTGAAGCAGAACGATCATTAGTGTCGGAGTGCGCCAAGTGAAGGGGAGTGCATTAGAGGAGTTGGAGTTTGCTGAGTTTCGAAGAGTGCACCATTAGTAGTGTCGGATATCTCCAAGTGTACAAAGCGGAAAACCTGTGACAATTGAAGCAGTGCGGACCAATGTTTTTGTAATGCACCGAGTGAAGCATCCAAGCGTTTACCGAGTAAAGATAAGTGAAAAAGTAGTGTCGGAGATTGTTCAGTGGAGCTGAGTCACCATTATTGTCGGATGTCTCCTAGTGAACAGAGTGAACCACTGGTGACCAGAGCAGAAGAACGGACCAGATGTGATGGTGTGTGCTGACGGAACAGAACGGACAGGTAATATCGCAGTGCGCCTAATACAGTGAAGTGGATTAGTGTTGTAAGAGTGTGCCAAGTGATAATGAACGGACAAGTGTTGTCGGAGTGCGACGATAGAAGCGGAGTGGAGCAGTGGTGTCGGAGTGAGCTTAGTGTCGAAACGTGCACCATTAGTAACGGAGTGTACTCAGTGAGGCAGAGTGACCTAGTAGCTTCAGATGACTCCAAATGAAGCAGAGCTGACCAGTGGTGTCAGAGTGTGCCGAGTGAAGTGGAGTTGCTCAGTGGTGTCGAAGTTGGCCGTGTAAAGATGAGTGGACTAGTAGTTTAGGAGTGTACTGTGTAAAAAAGACAAAACAAGATAGTGTCGGAGTGTGCTTAGTGAAGCAGAACGATCAGTAGTGTCGGATGCCTCCAAGTATACAGAGCGGACAACCTGTGACAAGTGAAGCAGTGCGGACCAGTAGTGTCGCAGTGCGCCGAGATAAGGGGAGTGCATGGGTGGAGTTTTAGTGTGCTGAGTTTCAAAAAGTGCACCATTAGTGTCGGAGTGTGTTTAGTGAAGAAGAGTGACTAGTAGCTTCGGATGTCTCCAAATGAAAAGAGTGGACTACAAGTGGAAACTGAAGCAGAGCGAACCAGTGGTGTTGGAGTGCGTCGAGTGAAGCGAAATGGTTTAGTGATGTCCGAGTTTGCCGTGTGAAGATGAGTGGACAAGAAGTGTCGGTTGGAGAATGTTCAGTGAAGCTGAGATAACAGTATTTTAGGATATTTCCCAGTGACCAGAGAAGACCAAAGGTGTAAAGTGAAGCAAAGCGGTACAGAGGTGTCTGATTGTGCCGAGTGAAACAGAATGGACAAATAGTGAAAGTGTGCACCGAGTAAACCAGAGTGGATCCGTGGTATCAGAGTGTAGTGTTTAAAGATGAGTGGAACAATAATTTAGGAGTGTACTGTGTAAAAAACACCGAAAAAATAGTGTCGGAGTGTGCTTAGTGAAGCAGAACGATCATTAGTGTCAGAGTGCGCCAAGAGAAGGGGAGTGCATTAGAGGAGTTGGAGTTTGCTGAGTTTCGAAGAGTGCACCATTAGTGTCGGAGTGTTTTTAGTGAAACAGAGTAACTAGTATTTTCGGATGTCTCCAATTGAAAAGAGAGGACTACAAGTGGAAACTGAAGCAGATTGAACCAGTGGTGTTAAGAGTGCGCCGAGTAAAGCGGAGTGGATCAGTGATGTCAGAGTGTAGTGTTTAAAGATGAGTGGACCAGTAGTTTAGGAGTGTACTGTGTAAAGAAGACCAAATAAATAGAGTCGGAGTGTGCTCAGTTTAGCAGAATGGTCAGTAGTTTCGGATGTCTCCAAGTGTACAAAGCGGACAACCTGTGACAAGTGAAGCAGTGCGGAAAAATGTTTTAAAAATGAACCGAGTGAAGTGGAGTGGGTCAGTGGTATCTGAGTGTAGTGTGTAAAGATGAGTGGACTAGTAGTTTAGGAGTGTACTGTGTATAAAAGACCGAAAAAATAGTGTCTGAGTGTGCTTAGTGAAGCAGAACGATCAGTAGTGTCGGATGTTTCCAAGTGTACAGAGCGGACAACCTGTGACACAAGGGAAGCAGTGCGGACCAGTAGTGTCAGAGTGCGCCGAGATAAGGGGATTGCATAGGTGGAGTTAGAGTGTGCCGAGTTTCGAAGAGTGCACCATTAGTGTCGGAGTGTGTTTAGTGAAGAAGAGTGACTAGTAGCTTCGGATGTATCCAATTGAAAAGAGTGCACTACAAGTGGAAACTGAAGCAGAGCGAAACAGTGGTGTTGGAGTGCGTCGAGTGAAGGGAAAGAGATGAGTGATGTCCGAGTTTGCCGTGTGAAGATAAGTGGACAAGTAGTGTCGGTCGGAGAATGCTGAGTGAATCAGAGTGACCAGTAAATTGGGATATCTCCTAGTGACCATAGGGGACCACTGGTGTAAAGTGAAGCAGAGCGGTACAGAGGTGTCTGATTGTGCCGAGTGAAACAGAACGGACAAGTAGTGTAAGTGTGCACCGAGTGACGCAGAGTGGATAAGTGGTATCGGAGTGTAGTGTGTAGAGATGAGTGTGGACCATTTATTTATGAGTGTACCGTGTAAGAAGGACCGAAAATAGTGTCGGAGTGTGCTTAGTGAAGCAAAACGATCAATAGTGTCGGATGTCTCCAAGTGTACAAAGCGGACAAACCTGTGACAAGTGCCGCAGTGCAGACCAATGTTTTCGAAATGCACCGAGTGCAGTGGAGTGGATCAGTGGTGTTGGAGTTTCCCGAGTAAAGATGAGTGGACAAGTAGTGTCGGAGATTGTTCAGTGAAGCTGAGTCACCATTATTATTGGATGTCTCCTAGTGAACAGAGTGGACCACTGGTGACAAGAGAAGAAGAGCGGACCAGATGTGATGGTGTGTGCTGAAGGAAAGAGAACGGACAGGTAATATCGGAGCGCATAGAGTAAACCACCGGTAAAAAGTGAAGAAGAGCGGACCGTTGGTGACGGACTATGCCGAGTGAAACAGAGTGGACCCGGAGTTTCAGAATATGCTCAGTGAAGCTGAGCGACCATTAGTTACAGATGTCTTCTTGTGAACAGAAGAGACTAGTGGTGTTGGAGTGTGCCAAGTGAAACAGAACGAACTAGTGGTGTCGGAGTGCGACGAGGGAAGTGGAGCATATCAGTGGTGCCGGAGTGTGCCAAGTGAAACAGAACGGACAAGTTGTGTCGGAGTGTGACGAGGGAAGTGTAGCAGATCAGTGATGTCGGAGGGTGCTGAGTGAAGCGGAGTGGATCAGTGGTGTCGGAGTGAAATTATATTTGCTGTGTGTCGAAGAATGTACCAATAGTGTCGGAGTGTAATCAGTGCAGCAGAGTAACCAGTAGCTTAGGATGTCTCCAAATCAGCAGAGTGGACCACCACTGAAAACAGAGAGCAGAGGTGTCTGAGTGCCCCGTGTGAAGCTGAGTAGATCAGTGGTGTCGGATTTTGCTGTTTGACGATGAGTGAACCAGTAGAGTCGGAGATTGTTGAGTGAAGCTGAGCCACAAGTATTGTAGGATATATCTTAGTGTACATAGTGGACCACCGGTGACAAGGGAAGAAGGGCGGACCAATGGAGACGGAGGACGCAAAGTGAAGCAGAGCGGACCAGTGGTGTCGGAGGCCACCGATTGAAGCAGGGCGGACCAGTGGTGTCGTAGAGTTCTGAGTGAATAAGAGCGCTCCAGCGGTGTAGGTGGGTGCCGAGTGAAGCAGATTGGATCAGTGGTGTAATGGGGTGCTGAGTGAAGCAGAACGAACTATTGGTATCGCAGGGTGCCGAGTGGAGCAGAGCGGACCAGATGTCAGGAACGGGAGAACATCATAAAGAATGCATGCTGAAATCAGCAAGTAAAAACACAGGGGAAAGCTAGCTTTATTGGATAACGGAGAGGTAAGCTTTCCTATCTCCGTCTGTATTATTAAAAAACTACCTTAGTGTTAATTTGATTTATAGTTTATTGTTTTTGTATTTTTCATGAAGACCCACAATGGACACTTTATTTAGTAGTACTGCTTTCATTGTAATTGGGTTCAACCTGTAATGAAGCAAGTAAATAAAATAAAATAAAAATAAATAAAATAACATGAATAAGTTGGTATTTTAAATATCATAGGCTCCTCAGTATATAAATATAGCATTGTATTTATCCAAATATTTTTAAAATGAACAATCAAATTCAAACTTTTCAGTAGTAGAAACGAACGAATCCCAAGAATGTTATTGCCCGAGCATTCCGAAGGATAAATCTGAAGAAAGAAGCTGGTTTGGAATCTGATAGTGTTTTTAATCAGATGCATTCTTCGATAACTCGATATCAGTCTTATAAAATCATTTTGTGACGTAGATTAGCCAAAAGATATATTTCATAAGATGATAGTTTTAATTTTATCCAATTTGTTAAAATGCCAACTAAAATCGTGTATTTAAGTCATATTTGTATCAATGTTAAAAAATAACTGTCGTAATTTTGAAGAATTTTAAATTTATGAAATAAATTATGCTGCGTTATTGCAATATACATATTTAACTAGTCTATCAATCCTTATAAAAAATACATAAAGTAGTTTTATTGTCAACGAACTCCTCCCTTATTTCCTGATCAATTTAACCTCTTACTGCCTAAAGTTTCGATTTCGCAACAAAACTATTTTAATTTTATGTTGGTATGAAAACATCACTCCAGCCTTTGTCGCCTGTTGTTCCGTTTTCGCAAGATCCCGTGGGTCAATTTTATGTGGGAGTGGTGGCAAAACTGGTTGAATGAAGTTGCCTGGGGGTCGTTTTCATTTTGTCAGGTCACATTAGAACGTTTTAAGTGGAGCGACTTATTGAGTTTCAAAAAGAATATTTTCATAAAACAAGGTTGTGCTATAAAAAAATATAGCCTATTTCTTTGTTTACTAAGCTTCATTTTAGTATAGTTTTGAATGCTTTGATTTTAAACATATTGGTATTATGACGTAAAATCGGTTTGTTACTTTTTTGCAACAACAGGCAACTATGGAACACTAAATCTATTAGAACCTAATTTATAAATTATTCACTTTGGCATACCACTCCATCCTACATTAGTTTTACATAATGATATTCATGTACTAGATTAACTCATATGTATTTTTCAGAAGCGGTGGTCAAGTAGAGCACTCAAATGTGCGGAATCCCTGAGAAAGAGCTGTTGTTTCCAGACTCCAGTGAAGTGACCAAGGCAGTGACAGTGACAATAATCCAGATTTAATCCAGCAACAGTGGGAATGCGTATGCTGGAGGGATTTCAGCAAACAGCATTTATAAAATATCTAAAAAACCTCATTGTATGTCCATACTCTTTTAAATATTAAAATAAAAACTTTTCATACTTTTAATAAACACTTTTGTATTAATTTAAATAGTCTCAAATATTCATTAATGCCTATTGTTACGTGTTTGTAACAAACCATAAAAAATTATTTTACTACAAAAATATTTTTAAAAGTATGTAACATGCTATTTAAGGTGTAAACATATTATTTTAATGCAACAAAACTGTTTTTAATATAGAAAATAATTCAGCCACTAAACGGTTCAGGTATCAAAAAATTTGCCTCTGTTCGTGGTTGTGCAATAAGGTTTTATTCTTCAATAGTTTCACACTGAATCATACGGGAAGCCATCAAAGTACGTTTTTCGACCATAAGAATAACATGGAGGAAGATTTAAATGAGTCGAAAAGTAACAGCTGTTCAAATGTAAATAATGCTTTCCATACAGAAACAGCTGTGGAGATGTGAAAAATTGTGTTTGTAATTTTGAGGAGGTTGGGTCATTCGTAATGTTAAACCATCGAAGGTACTAAGCATTACAGTGGTTTTATCCACCTTCGATTGTAGGGCTCTGCTCTACTGGACTTGAACGTTTCAATGGTAATATAATGCAGGAATTTTATTTATTTAATTACTACTGTTGAACAAAAACAGTTGCAATAGTTTAAGTAATATCAATGGGGGTGTCCACTAGTAAATAGGTAGCTACGCAAGTAATGTGAGTGAGGTAAATTTACATAATACTGTGATATTACAATATATGGATAACTTACTATTATTTGATAACACACTGGCCTGGGCCGAAGGCCGAGTTGTAACGAACGCAGAGAGTAGCGGGGTTGGCACGCGAAGAGTGCTGGGGTGTCCCATAGTATAATATAATAAATCTGAACACAAGAACCATATTGAAGGAAAAGGAAATCCAGACAGACAACATTTCCTTTAAGCACCCATTAACAATAATAACATAATATAATTAATCCTTTGCTTTTATAAGTTGTTCTTAAAATTCTGAAGAACTCATCTATTTGCCGCAATAGAACGCACTAATATATACTTTGAAATAAGTGATTGAATACATGGTTTCAGCAGTAAAAGTAAGTATATTATTTAACCAAGAATAAGTAGGGTTGGATCACCCTTTGAGTTGTTCAATATTTGTTATAATTCGAATCAATTTGATTATTTCCTTATAGCTGATAGAAAATTCAGCGTAACGCTCTACAAGGTAGATTTGTAATATTTATATTTTTTAGGAATGTTTCAAACTGTCTTTAATTGTCTATTTAAAGAAGATAGATCATTTGAATAATGGTAAACATTTCATAATTTTTGAGCAATTTTTATTAAAATGTTCAGTTAATGTACACAGTATTACCTGAACATTGAATATCGACATTTTATTTCGATAGAAACTAAAAAAATTAAGTAAATATAATTTGATAAAAACAAACACACGAGAAACCTAGAGACAATATTTTAGCTGGTGAACCTAATGTATTGTTTCCATTCCAGTGTAATATTTATCTCTGAGCTCTCTGTTGACACTACTGGTGAATTCTAAGTATCCGTGCTTTATACAAAACAGGTTATTTCATTTGCTTTATGAAATATCGCACAATTTAACGGTGAAAACAATAATTTGATTAATTACATTCATACCAATAGGAATGGAATTTAAAAAATTAAGTTACCTATGAAACCTTTCAAGCAACCTATTAGCTTTTACCAACATGTTTTTATATTTTTCATGTGTGTTGTCTATAAAGTCTGGGTACGGCTTAGTATTTAATAAACCATAGCAGATAACATGTATAAACTTTGCACTGTGTTATTTGGATATGTACATAACTTTTCCTCGCTACTACCTTGGTAAGTCTACCATAGGGGGACGGCCCACAGAGGATGTCATACAAATCTTAAATGCAAGCATGGGTCGAGTGATACCTCATTTTAAAGAGCTTAGTTAGTAGAATTTAATGCCGCAATCTGCATGTCAATACGACGATCCAGTCAAAAATGGCAGCGCAAAATGTACTTCACAATATGTACCTAAGAAACCTCGCCAACTCTGATTGGATAAACCTTTTTAAATGCGGACTGCAGTGTTTAACTCTACTAATTGAGCTCTTTAAAATTAGCACTCGCTTGCATTTAAGATTTGTATGACTTCCTATGTGGGCCGTCCCCCTATGGTAGGTATGTCATGGTGGTGGCAAGGAAAAATAGTAATATAGTTACATAAACAGTGGAAAGTTTATACATGTTATCTGCTATGGTTTATTAAATATTAAGCCAGACTTTATAGACACCCAGTCTTTTTAATACTTCCTTTATTAATAAAATAATATAGTTTTAGCAATAGTTTGGCGTAATCAGTTAGCCGTAAATTAGGCTTCCAGGCAGGGCCCCCGATTTGCAAATTTGTACAAGTTTTCAACATAAAATTACATCAATGATCAAATATAAATCCCTGAAACATGCACCTAGGATCCAGATGTTCCTAAAGAAAGTGTACAATTTAACCGAAAGTAATTTTTTTAATTGTCTTAAGAAAATTATTTAAAGTATTCTGTTACCATACCTTATCTGGTCAAGTAAGGTTTCCTTAATTTCTAGCATTGTTTTGCATACAATTATACATTGTATATTTTAATCAATATCTTCATGATAACAGTTATTAGGAATACATTTAAAACACTAATAAATATACGAGTATATACAAAAATAAATGTCAGACGGTACAAGTTTCTCTAAATAATGTATAAGATAAAAGAAATATATACTTCAGTAAACCAGGTTTATCAACTTGGGAGCAAAGGAATTTTGGCCTGAGGAGGACAAAGTTGTTCACCGAAATCGATCAACATACTTATATTGTATTGAATTTTGCTATGTGAAAATTTACAAGATTGTAATTTAACAATTTACTTGCACGTAATAGGCTACCTAAGAAATAACTGATAAAACAGATTTAGGGAAAGCGGTTTAACCAATAACCAACAAATTACTGTAATGTATAATTAGCATATACTTATTCTAGTAAATCGTGAGCGTTTAAAACTTCTTTGAAAAATGTGTTTCCAGCGCCTTTCAAAATATTTGATGGTTTATCTTAAATTTGTCCTTTAAGGGAAAGTATTACTGTACTTTCAAAACAGTTGAAAAATTACTTTGTACATTATTTAAACTTCATTTTAAAATTAAAAGTTAAAAATTTCTACTTAAATACAGGTTTTACTGTATTAAAAAACCTCCTTTAACCCCTAGAGTTGTTATTTTTATAGAAATAGTAATTAAAAAAATAAAAACAATGTCTGAATGCATCGGTTGAAATTTAGTTTTAACGAGATGTGTCTGTCGGCATCAGTGTGTGTAGGGGTGTGAGTGAGTACGTGCGTGTTTTGCAATTACGGTACAATGCAGTGAATATTCCCCGAGGCCGTACAGTGCATCAGGGACCACGTGATCCGACTATGCTCTCACCTGATTGGTCATATCCACTGCGTTCTATTTATATAGCATAACTCTCGTGGTTGACAGGTGAATTACTGTTACTGTTTTTATTACAGTTGCTAGATGAGAATAATCTAGTTTGTAATCCCAGTAAAACTAATTTACTGGACTTTAAATTGAGGAATTCAGAACATTATTCAATAATAACAGTTAGCAATAGTGAATCTCGTCATATCGCCAACTTTCTTTGTGTTATAACCGATTCACGAATAAATTTTGCCGCTCACATTGTAAAGTTTCGAGTGAGGTTAATAGTTGTATTTTCATTCTAAGAAAACTTGCACAGTTTGACAATAAAGAGGTTCTTATTACTGTTTATTTTGGCTGTACAGTGCATCATTTATCGTGCGGGGTAATAGTTTGGGAAACAGAGTCTTCGACAAAGAAGTTATTTACACTATCAATAAATATTTATTAGGATAATCCATAATTTGCTACATAATTTTCATGCAGAGGTGTATTTGCACAAAGCAATCTACTGACATTCGTAGTTTATAAACACTGTCTTTCCTTTTCAAAAATATTACATTTTTTAAAAACAAGATACCAATAGCTATTACTTACGTAATAAAAACGTTTCCCATATTCCTTTTTTCAAAGCCAAACCATGTATCCTCTATGAAAATTTGTAATGCTTCCCTCCAACATTTACAAGCAGAAACTGATCATGGTCGTTTTATAAACACACTAAAACAAAATCTAATCAACAAGGAGTTTTATTAAGTAAAATATTACTTATTTGACAGTAAAAGGGTATAAATGGAAGTTTTTCGTTTCTCATCTTTGATTAAGTTGATATATGTTGTAATTAGTTGTTATTATTATGCCGATTGTCAATGATGTTTATATAGTCGGATGACAATAAATTATTCTTGATTATTTGTGGAAACTATATATATATACTTACAGCTGGTGTGACTATTTCGAAAGTTTAATTTACAAATTTCAATAGCGATATGTATACAACTAATTAATACATCAAAATAAAAAAAGTAAAAATTCAAACATATAAAAATATTTTAATGTCATTATAATTCTAGAATTACATTATTTTAGGACAAAAATTAATTTATTTTTGTTGCGAACCTAGGTATCACTAAGAAAAAGATGTTTACACGATGAAAAACCAAATCGGTGCTATTCAGAATGTTTAAATAGTAATAAATTTACTTCTATTTATGAATGACGACAACCCCTAAAACAAGTAAATGTTTCGAAATAAAAATTTAAAACTTCATTTTTGGACTTTTAGCTTTTAAAACATCCAAATAATGAAATAGTGCTTTAGTTTGTGCAAGAAAATGAGTCTACAAATCAGTAGATTCTATCCACAGTTAATAATAGTATAATTACAGAAGTTCACAGATTTTAACCACAACAAATGTGACTTGAGAATCTTCGACCTGATGATATAAGAGTCGTTAAAGAGGGAGTAACTGGTGAATTACACATATCATTAATTAGAGAGAAGACAACGCCACAAGGCCACGTGGATACTGCCAATTAGAGGGATGTTAGAGAGTGTCTTGTCACGTGTAATCCGACCCGAGCGCTAAGTCCTCACCGCACCGAGTGTGATGAAAACGGCTCAGCGAACGTTTGATGAATACTTAACGGGGTGGGACAATTTTAATTGAAATTGTTCACCTTCAGTGGGGAGAACATTTTTGTATTTATTCACCTGGTAATCCTCAATATATACGTGAAGCCGTTTTTTTTAACGCAACTCTTTCCTTATTTATTGACTAATTTAAACGGTTGACGTGTCATAAGATTTGCTTCCGTTCGTATTTGTTCAACAAGATTTAATTCATCAATATTTTCACCCTGAAGAGTATGGAGAGCTCTCAAAGTACGTTTTTCGGCCATAAGAATAACGAAGTGTGATTTATTAATCGAAAAGTAACATATGTTCAAATGTATATAACGATCTTTATAAAATGTTAACTGTTCAAAAGTAAATACTGATGTGTATGTTATCCAAGAGGTTATGGAACATTCACAATGTTAGAAATAGGCTAACTATACATATACTTTAGAAGTAGGCTAAGTAACACGTTGGTTGTTTAGATTAATAAGTAGGTAACATCGCAAGTGCAGTCAATGAGCCGCTGCAAATAAATTTACGTATTATACTTTTTACTTGATATAGTGTGTCTACTAGTATTTGAAGTCAAAAGTCACAGACCGAGGCCAAAAGCCGTGATGTTAAGAGCGCAGCGAGTACCGGTACGGCAGGCGAAGCGTGCAGGGATGCCCCTAGTAAGATAAACAAATACACAAGTAATATTCTTGACTAGCTTTGAGAGAAAATTTTTTTATTCACCTAATAATAAGAATATATAAATAACATGGATAATAATCTTCATTGGCTTTAAGTTGTTCTAACGTTTTATGCAGTTTAGGTTAAGTTACAGCACAGAGGGAAAAGAAACAGAGGTCACTTTGTTATGGCAACAGCAAACGCATAAGCGATGGTTATAAATAGACAATCTGTTGTAATAATTAATACGTTTATCATTGTGTATTTGGGGGATTAAGGGAGGGACTAACAAGATGCTGGTGTGCCTCACCAAGGCCTGGAGAAATAACTAGTCGACACACTAACTCAACACACACACATTCAGGGCACTATCGGGCGCGACCTCTGTTTCTTTCATCTCTGCGGTCAAAGTCATCTTCACATCTATACAGTATACACCTCAATCAATATGTCCCGATCTGCAATCATGGGCTAGAATCAATGTAATAAATAATTTCTTGGCTCTTAGAATTTCACGGATGGATAATTAAACACAAATTGCATGTACAACGTCTAACCAACTGAATGTCAATTTCCATTAGTGTCATGCCAATGGAAACATTTCACCCTCAATTGTCGTTAAGTAAACTGAATAATCGGTTGTGTCTATCAACTTTAAAGAACATATTATAGTTGATAGTTGGCTGCTACTAAAAGTGATCAATCTATTGCTGAAATTATTTTAATTATTTTGAAAATTATAATCTCTTTCATTTTTCACAAAAAAATCGAAGATAAAAAGTGGGAAACCACTGTAGTTCCTCCATAATTTGACGCAAATAACATTAAAATCCATAGAATTTACTCAAAATGAAAATAGTTGTGAGGCACCTATCACTAATATTCTTTGTCAAAAACCACACGCCAAGGCCGAAGGCCGAGGTATCACGAGCGCAGCGAGCGACGGATTTGGCGCGCGCGAAGCGTGCAGGAGTGTAACCTTTAATAATTGCTTGGCAAGTAATAATTTCTCTTACTTAGAGTATTCGGCACACGTGTAAAAGTACATAATTAGTTTTTACAACTTCAATAATTTTCGTTCCGATACGAGTAAGGTAAACGATTTTGTTGTCGAATGATAAGGCCATTACTTGGTAGTCCAGTACTCACTTTTGCATGAACGTAAAGAACTTATTCAAAATATTCTGAAATGTATTCTAAACTTTTAAATTACTCAAAATCTCAATACTTCCATTCTGAGTACATCGTGCTCACGGAAAAAGAGGAAATCTTTTCTTAATTTAGAATGTTTGTCACAAATCAAATAATTGACAGTTAGACTGTTGATTAATAGTCGCAATAGTAAAATATCAATTTACTAATTGGTTTGTCGTCGTAATTTGTGTGATCTGATAACTGTTGATTGCTGAAGACAAACAAACTACACACTTGGTTAATTAGTGTTGCACTTCCAATTTGGGCCTTCATCCTTAGTTTTGAAGAATCTTATAGTAAAGGGTATCATAAAAACAATCATAAGACTCCGCCTTCTTTGGTAAATAATGTATTGCTAGAGGACACCCCTGCACGCTTCGCGTACGCCATATCCGTCGCTCGCTGCGCTCGTGGTACCTCAGCCTTCGGCCTCGGCGTGTGGTTTTTGACAAAGAATATTAGTGATTTAAACCGTAATATTTAAAATCATAATATACCAATTTATATATACGAGGCTCAATCATTGCACTTGAGTTGCAACCTATATAGTTACACACCCAATGTTATTACTATGATTAAGAAAGATCTATAACTTTCTTAATATTACAAATATCATTGTTTACATTTTAACATCTGTTACTTTTTGATTGATTTAAATCTATCTCCATGTTATTCTTATGGATGTAAAACGTACTTTAAGGGATGCTTGTGCCTTTCAGGGTAAACATATTTCAAATCGAGACCTTATTGCTCAACTAAGAATAGGGGCACATTTTTGACACCTCAATCGTTAAAATTTATAAAGAAACGTTAAATTTATAAGGGAGGAGTTGCTTTGACAAAAACGGCTTCGCGTGTAAAGATATTATTATTCCATATAATGAAGAAGACGTAGTTTGTTATCAGGTGAACGGAACTTATGACAACTTACATTGAAAATTAATTTATCATCAATATTTAATCCAAAGAAACAATACAAGTTTGGGTAGGAATAAATAACACGAAAAAAATTTATATTTTATAAAATACATGAAATCTTCTATTTAGCAAAGTGGATTGTCTTGTAGAACTCCTTTTAATTTAGTTAGTGTTTTTTTATTAAAAATAATATGTATTAATTTCTTATATAATATGTATTCAATCAATGTTCTATGTTTTTGATGTTGAATAAAATCATTTCTTTTATTATTTTACAATACATTATTTTTTTCATATAGTAATTAAAACGCTAAGAGAATTTAAATTATTAAAATGCGTTATATTTAATCGTTTTAAATTAATATATATTCATATTTATATGGTTATGAATTATTAGGATATATGTATGATTAAAAAAACATATAACCACATTTATACATGTTCACTTTATTTGAAGGAGTAGTTACTTAGCGAAAAAAAATCAGATCAGTACTACGTGGTTCGGATTCCACGTAAAGCTTTAGATCTCTTAAATTCCCTGGCTGCTGCGTTATTTGTAAATTATTGTGTTATGGCTGCAGCGATGGCTCTCTCTGAGGAACACTCAACTTTAGTTAGTAACAATTACTGCGCTAATTCATATACACCCATCACATCCATTCGCCCATATCCACCCAAGCTACTGGTTTCTCCTCAATATTATCCTGTCATCGTTGCCATAAGTGTGGGACTTGGTGGGGCAAATGACCATCTGCCAAACCCATCGCAGCAGCCAACACAACTACCCTGCCATGCCACGCGTGGGTTTTACGACCTATGGTTATATACATTTGGAATTAAAATATTTCCTATAGAATATTTTTGATAAATATTAAAATACAATCTAATACTATTGCGTGAAAAGTAGCTGTTATTTTAGTCGACAAATTCTCATTGATGTAAACTTGAACAATGGAAACGTTTAATCTTAACCCTATATCTGCTTTATCAAAGTATGCCAGCCATGTTTTGAAAGTTACTGCAATTTAACATAAATTTACATAATATTCTTGGGTTAATAGAACTGTATGTATGCGTTCTCCTTTAATACTTGTTACAATGTTACTATCTTCTAGATATTTTTATTGTTATTAAAAGAGTTCTAGATCTTTTATCGATGAACATAATAATATATCGCGCAAAAAATAGTATACCCCAATTATGTAGCAATAGGTAAACATTTTAAAATTCCTCCTATCTATCATAATAAACTGTTATTCATTCACAGTTTAATACTAAGAACTATAAATAATTTATATAAGATTATTCATCCAATTATCAGACCTAATAAAAAATAAAAACACAATAGCATTGACAAAAAACTATCATACATGAATAAAAAACTTGCTATTAGACAGATTTTATACAATTCAAGGAAACTAAATTTACTATACATAAAACTTTCCTCGACAAAAAAATTAAATTGCAAAACTAGCTCCCTGTTCACGATGAACTTAGTCCGTACATTTGAAATATTTTTTATCGTTCCATAATTTTTTCAAGCAATTCTATTATAACGATTTTGTTTGAAAAGTTGTGACATTAATGCGTGATTATTGAAATAAGGGAACTCATTTATAGGTCTATCTAAATTTAACTGCAACAGAAAGCTTTAGAATTAACAAAAACACTACACTCAGCACACAGGGGATTAAACACATTATTAAACGGTGAAAAATTAAAAGTACGAATTTTAAACTGACTGCTATGAAAACGTATGAGGAACAGGTGACCTACATCGTCCTCTTAAACTTGATTGTTCAAGTGGATAGTAAATTGATAAATGCACAGCCAGTGCCACTTTGAGTGTCGGTGCACATTGTTGTAATACTACTAGCTGAGTGTATTAAGCTGTCATTTATGGTGAATGTATACTGACTTTAATTGGCACCATCCTCTGAAACTGGGCTGTACAGTATAAACTATTTCTCAAAACAAAATATCTTCTGAATACCAGTGTGAGTAAATAGTGCTTGAAAAGATTCGAGCAGATGAATGCTTAAAATAACATTTCTACTTTAACTGTAGTCAAACTTAAGTTATGTAAATGTTTCCAGACTTATCTCCTATTATAGGTTATACATCATACTTAACTTCAAGCACAGACAACTACGAGTCCGCAAACTACAGAACAACGCTTGAAACTAATGCTTTTTAGACGAGTTAGTCATCTGTACAGCAATCCTTCTACGCCAAGTGTCCCAAACGCCCTAATATACAACATTTTCTTAATCGCAAGCTTATGTATACTTTATGACCCAAAGGTCTCCTAGAGCTGTTCAAATCTATTAATGCGTGCTTTTTCACTCAGCTTATAATACCTCAAATACACCTTCTCCGTACGAACGGACTTGACGAACTTTAATTGACCCTATGGGCTACTAAAATAGGCCTTTATGCACATACATTATTTTGCCATTTATTTTACTATCTTATAAAAATAAACCCGACATAAGTAATAAAAATGCTCTCTGATTGTACAAATATTGCGCAACACATTCATGTCATCTCTTTCATTTCCGGAGGACTAATCAAACCGGCCTCTTTCTGGCGTGTTACAAACCCGCCCTTTGTACCTTCGCTAACAATGTCTACTTTTGTTTGTTTAAAATGCAATAACAGTCGACTCATCAATTTTAATCTTTTATAATTTACACTGGACGTGATTTGTGTGCTGAATTGTTGAGACCTAGTTAACAAATTATTCAAATCCAGGTTTGTAAGAGATATTCATTAAGTAGGAAAAATATAAATATTAATAGGAAGTAGAAATTTGAAAATAAATAATAATTACTAAAATATAATATTTTTAAAAAGTATCCTGTTAGGACTGAAAGGGAAAAGTTATAAGAAAGCTGAATAAAATAACGATAGTAAAAAGTGTATTATAACTTTTGGGAAAGGTGAAATTCGATTATACGAAAAATACGTCAATCCGCCAAGATTTATCTATGTGATGTATCGGTTTATGTTAATATCGTTTATGACTATTTCGTAAAACTGAAAAATGTTCTCCAAAAGCAACTCTTCCCCTTTTAAATTTATATAACATTGTTTAATATTTGAAAATAGTTTCTTTATCGGCATATAACGTTTTAGTATAACTATAATACAAGTGACTGTCACACAACATAAATTTATTATAAATAAAGTAAAAAATACACGGTAAGTATTGCGGTGACTGGTTTCGGTAAATTAAGTTTGTCGAGGGATTCACTCGGTTATCGAATCGATCACCACAGTATTTATACATTTTGTACTTACATGTAATAAATTTATTTCATGTGACGTTCACTTGTATTGTATTAATATTTAAGTCTATACACTAAATTTACATATTTTTAATTAAATTTTGTAAGCACTAAAGACATTTCAACATGTAACGAGAAATGCATTAAAGATATTTAATTTCTTAACCAACTACAGCTGAAGACAAAGATGCGAGCTATTTAATTCAGCCATTTATTACATCGAGCGACTGGTTCTGTTATTTCGGCATGCTTGCTCGTTCATCTCACAGGATGAAATGTGTTTTCGGCAAAGGAAATTCCCGTTGAAATAGTTTTACACATAATACTCACATTTCTAACAAATTAATTACGTGCACTTCGTCTATTATTTCACTACATACATGAATGTATCTGCTATTTATTTGGTAACAATTATGTTAACCATTTCACTCCAAATCTTACAGACTTAATTGTAAGTACATTTGACTTACATTGAAAAGGTTATCCAGAGAGTTTTTAAAAAAGTTCCATTTGTTTTTGCTTACCTAATAACTAACCGGAAGAATTACCACTAGTAGATCTCTTAACGACACTAAATGTTTCTTGGTCTAAGATAGTGAAACAGTTGAATATAAAATGTGGGTATTTATTTTAAAACGACATTCATTCACGTCTGATATTTCGTTCTTAGTGTTTCAACAAGTCGAGTATCATTGTCTGTGGTAAGGTATTCACTAGCCATTTGAATTATGATGGCCCTAAACCCATCAGTGGATCATCCACTAGGTACATCAGTAGGGTCCACCCTTCAAACTACATTAGTTTAATATACATCCGATGTCATATTAAAAAATTTTAATAAAGATGCATAAAATATATTTTGAAAATTTTTTTTGTAATGTGGCTGGTGAAAGGGGATGCTCAGAAGTTGGCTTTGGTCTAGAAATATAACCCTAGTCTGGATGTCGACCCTTTTGACTAGAAATAAACAACTATATACAGTTTGCTCGTGGTATAGGGGAAATTGCGCACATTAATCACCTGTCAACAGTCACAACACAATAGTCCACACAATACAGAAAGCGTGATACTGTTTAACACGGTGACTAGCAAAGTGTGTATATCTAGGCTACTTTTTTTATCTGTATTTATGAACGTACCGCTGACAAGATATCGTGCAACTAAAGAGAAGCCACAATTGTTTCAGTTTCCGCTTGAGAACATGCCCGATTTTCCGCACACATCTCAACGGTCTGTTTATTTCGAACGCTTCCAAATCAACGGAGTTTACTGTATCATATTGAAAGGTCGTGTTGGAAATTTTCTATAAATTTTACTAGTAAGTTTTACTTTTTATAGTAAGTGTTTTAACTAGTGTAATAAGTTTTTGTTTAAGACCTAACTCAGATTATAATTTATACTGGTAATTTCCTTGGCGCAAATGTGCAGTTTAAGATAGTTTTTTTCCTGCTATCGGCACATATCAAAACTCCATCGCATTTAAGTTTTTCACAGTTTTCTTACAATAAAATGACAGTTCACTGGGTAGGCTGAGTCAGTGTGATACGCGTAGATTAAGAAAATGTCAAGTGTTTACTCAGAACTGAACGCAATGGCACCTCTAAATAGATGTGCATTGGCGAGTAAGTTGTGTTAAATAATTTTTAAAAGTGAAGCAGTTTAGTTTATATGTTAGCAAACTCTATGTCAAAGCCACAGATTGAGGTAAAATATTAATCAAGATAATTTCACATATTATTAAGTATGAAATAAATAAATCAAAGCTTGAATTTGACTCGTGTAAATATATACAGTATGAAACCAGGCTGAGCTACTAGAGTAATTCTAATTTAACCCACGATCCAGTGTTTGCAAAGTAGTCGAACTTTATGAGCAGACTATTTCTACGTACTGGTTGAAACTTAGTCGCAAGTTTGGAAGAAATTGGTAAACACTTTTGACTTTATCCAATAAGGCAACGAGTTACTCGAGCGAGTTACTTTGTGCAACATAATCTAGTTTACTTCACAAGCTAGTAGTCTTACTTCGACTGAAAGTTTATACTGAAACTTAATCTTCTGTAAAATGTGTACAATAGATATTTGATAGCGAAAAATAATAATAATTTTGAGTTATTAAGTAAATTAAAGACTCACCTAAGTTTTTATGCCCAAGACATTTGTTACAATTTTATTAAAAACGCAATTACAATTATGTTTAAAACTAGTTAGTTAGCTTTTTTTAATGAATCTTGTCCATTATAATTTGATATTTGGTGTGGAGATAATCTGACCCTTTTGTTTGTCTCTGCTTTTCCCCCCTTTTTTTGAGACTGTCTAAACACTGACTGATCTCCGTCCCGGCCACAATATGACCCGAGCATGCTTCCTTTTCCTGCATCTACCCCGTCCAAGCACCTGACTTGATTTTTAACAAATATGCAACACTATCCGTTAGCCCTTGCTTCACCACGGGGTGGTTATCTACGCTAGATTACCTTCCCCTCCGTGGTTCTCTCTAAACCATCACATAAATATTAAAGCTCAAAATGCTGCTATTGTCATAGATAGCAAGGTTTTCAGATCTAGAAAGCCCTATAAGTGTACTTTAGGGGGTTGCAAAGTAGTGCAATCATGTCATAGTTAATGGAAATTACGTAAACAATTTCGTAATGAAAACCAAATCAGCCAAGCTTCAGTGTCATGTTTTTGTATCAATTGTTTTTGAAATAATTTATTGATTTAATGAATGCCAATGTTATTCTTCTGTAAAAAAGGAAATACTGTGGGGTTGTTTCTACCCTTTAAGAATGGAATTTCGGGAAATCGTTTCAAGTAGGGTCTTTACTAAACAAACGCTAACTTCCCCCCAAACTGCATTATAATTTTTTCAGTTGTTCCGGAGATTATATGACGAGTGAGGCATCGTTTTTGGATTATTAAGATTGCTTTTACAGCCAGTAAAATAAATAAAGTTTCGTTCTTAAAAAAAGTCAAAGTTTGATTAAACGCTTGTGAAATATAACTTTAGTGTTAAAAAAGAATAAATATTACGTTTGGAAAGATACACTACGCCAGTTAATTTTAGCAAAATAAAAAAGAGCAGGATAAGTACGACTTGAATAGACCTAGGACATGGCTCAATGGATAATATTGTTTATCACGAGGTATAAAGATTTAAATTCCCACTGAGCTGACGAGGCACGAACTTTATTCTGCGCTTCTCATAGAATGAAGTTCATATAAAGATCTGAAAGGTCATACGAACTAGGAGTTTTAGTTTAATTAAATATATTTTGGTGAAAATAAAGTAACGAATACAGAAGGTGTTATAAGTAACTAGTGTACTAATATTGTGAGATTTTCTTAAAGTATTATTTTGTCACAAAGTAAAATGATACAAGTATAATCAACTTGAGACAAAGGTAAAATGCCAATAAAAGACTTCTTCGAGAGCTGCAAAGAATCAAACTGCTGTCGACCCCAGAAAAGGTTCGTTGTTTTGTTTATTTTAGTGCCAATCGATACCCGCATTGCCAGTATCTAGGTCCGTTATTGAGGTGACCCATCCAAGCCCTTACTGACACGCTTCTCAAATGACATCGACTTAGTTTGGTCCATTGGTATGTTAATTTAGCAACAATCGATACCCGCATTGCCTGTAGGTCCGTTATTGAGGTGACCCATCTAAACCCTTACTGACACGCTTCTCAAATGCCATCGACTCAGGTTGGTCCAGTGGTATGTTTATTTTATTGCCAATCCATACCCGCATTGCCAGTATCTAGGTCCGTTATTGAGGTGACCCATCCAAACCCTTACTGACACGCTTCTCAAATGCCATCGAATCAGGTTGGTCCAGTGGTATGTTTATTTTAGTGCCAATCGATACCTGCATTGCCAGTAGGTCCGTTATTGAGGTGACCCATCCAAACCCTTACTGACACGCTTCTAAAATGACATCGAATTAGGTTGGTCCAAGTGGTATGTCTCGTTTAGTGCCAATCGATACCTGCGTTGCCAGTAGGTCCGTTATTGAGGTGACCCATCCAAACCCTTACTGACACGCTTCTAAAATGACATCGAATTAGGTTGGTCCAAGTGGTATGTCTCGTTTAGTGCCAATCGATACCTGCATTGCCAGTAGGTCCGTTATTGAGGTGACCCATCCAAACCCTTACTGACACGCTTCTAAAATGACATCGAATTAGGTTGGTCCAAGTGGTATGTCTCGTTTAGTGACAATCGATACCTGCATTGCCAGTAGGTCCGTTATTGAGGTGACCCATCCAAACCCTTACTGATACGCTTCTAAAATGACATCGAATTAGGTTGGTCCAAGTGGTATGTCTCGTTTAGTGACAATCGATACCTGCATTGCCAGTAGGTCCGTTATTGAGGTGACCCATCCAAACCCTTACTGACACGCTTCTAAAATGACATCGAATTAGGTTGGTCCAAGTGGTATGTCTCGTTTAGTGACAATCGATACCTGCATTGCCAGTAGATCCGTTATTGAGGTGACCCATCCAAACCCTTACTGACACGCTTCTAAAATGACATCGAATTAGGTTGGTCCAAGTGGTATGTCTCGTTTAGTGACAATCGATACCCGCATTACCAGATCCGTAATGAGATGTTTCAACCCCTACTGCATCATTACTTAAACGTTTCTTATTAGAAACGTACGTTATCAATACCACTGTACGTGTATGGGCGTGCGGGTGGGTCAATACCACTGTACGTGTACAAGCGGGCGGGTGGGTCAATACCACTGTACGTGTATGGGCGGGCGTGTGGGTCAATACCACTGTACGTGTACAAGCGGGCGGGTGGGTCAATACCACTGTACGTGTACAAGCGGGCGGGTGGGTCAATACCACTGTACGTGTATGGGCGGGCGGGTGGGTCAATACTACTGTTTCTTATTAGAAACAGCCTTTGCAGCTGCCTCAACAATACTATCCACTTAAACAATATTCATTTATTTGTATTTATTACATTGCTGTGAAGGAAACCGTTTGGTTACAGACTAATATTTATTTTATCATAGTTTTTGTAAAATAATACACGAGTTTACCTTTGAAATAACAACAATAATAATAAACGTATTAGAAATAATAATAAAAGTGTTAAGCTATAAAGTACAAATGTATGTTAAACTATTGCCCTAAAATCATTACTAGAGTAAATTATTCCAATAATATGAACTTGATTAGGTATTTTAAATTTTAAATAAATTGCCCTTTCTGAGGAACAGTTGAACTCAGTTAGTAACCAGACTACGTTCATCCACACTCATTCTACACTCATATAACCATTCATATTCGCCTTAAAATACGCACAACATTGTGTCGGCGTCTCATATGTAAGAATGTAAGAATCAAATTGTATTGAAAATATAGTTAATAACTTTTACAGTATATTATTTTACTGATCCATCAGTAATCTGCGTTTGTCACTTCATTATTATCATTATTACTATTCGACGCTTTTAACAGTTCGTTTTTATGTAGGCTACTAATTAATGTTATTATTATTGACTTTAATTAGGATGACCAAGGATGATATTTATTGATTTGTATTGAAAACACTATATGAAATTGACTCATATTAATAAAATTGCGCAATAAATAGTTATTTAATAGCTAAAGTTTTCGTCTAATTTCTCAAACAAACAATTGTTGCTTGCTTGTAAAAAAAGTTGTTTGTTGAAAATCAGGAAATAATAAATAATTACATTTTATACGTAAGTTAGCATTATATTTTTATTTTTAACGTCATAAAAAAGTTGAAGTTGTGTAATGAAGAAGCTTATGGAAAGTGTGTTTTTGTTACTTAGCGGGGCCACAATTATGTAAGATCGTTTTTAATAAACTTATTCTATTCTAAGTTACGTACTTTATTTAGGTAATGGTTGACTCTAGGTAATTTCATTCTGTTAAATTTTGTTGCAACAAAAACTGTTTAAAGCGATTAATAAAAATGGTGGCAGAAAATAGTTAATATTCAATAAACTTGAAGTGACATAAGAAAAGTATACAAATTACAAGTCACTCATTAAAAATACCAAAACTAAAACCGTATCTACTTATTATTACTTACTCATTAAAACATAAGTATTTGACAACGCCTCACGTAACAAACCTGAAACAAAAATAAACAACAATTAAACCATTTGCAATAAAAAAATCTTTTGCCACATAATTAAAAATCATTTTATTAAAAATAAATTTTGAGATGTCATTAAATGTCAAGGTAAATGCTAGCGTAGGTTTTTTCAGAAACATGTCAAGAAAAGCCACCCTTGACCGGAACACAACTCGATGTAATCTTTCCTGGGGAAAACATCGCCCCCTCATGTGCGATAGGGTGAACAGTCTCTTCCGGTCCACCAGGAAGGAAAATGAACGAGTTCGATTCACTGAAGTTACAAATTGACTTGTGAGGTTTTACATTGTGAAATGTATTGAATTACAATAAAATTGAAAGTACAACTTTACATAAATTTACATCTAGCTAGTAGACGCTTGTTAAGGGTGTTCTGAAAACCCAGTTGAGCGCTCCAAGGAAGTTAGTTTCAGATTTCACGCAACTGTCGCAAGGAGTAGCAAAGATCCTGCCTCACCAACACACATACGTGTTTCCCTCCCCTCTCACATTTTTTTTATTTTCATACGCTACATTAACAGAACCTGATCAAATTACAATGTAGCAAAATACAATTAAAGAAATTTTCAAAAGTTGTAATGGCACTTTTTACATTCTATATTTAGTTTTTATTATTTTTACCAAATTTTTTAATGTTTGTGCACCGTACTGAGTAAAGAATCAATATATAACCAAATTAGATTACACGTTGCTAGGTATGATATTAACAACTGATATATAACTATCAGCATTAAAATAACACGTAATTTAGGTGATAAACTAACCTGATTGTCGGTAACATTTGGATTATATGACTTGAAAACACACCCTTAACACATAAAGAGGACTGTTTTAAGTGCATATACTAGTAATGTGAACAAACAAACTTGGCGTAATAGAAAAATATTTCGTCTGAGAGCGTAAAGGGTTGTAATTCAACTAAGTGGAGTAGAGCGGTAAGCACATGCAGCGGCACGATGACATAAACCGGGCTTTACGAAACTGTGGAGACCTGCACTTGGCTTAATTGTGCTTAATGCCTGCTTGGGAATAAAGTCAACGTGCCAGAAAACTTGGGGTTTCTCTGCTAACAAAAATATCTCCACTTACCAACTGTAGTTACTCGGCCATAATTAATCTACCCTCATTACTTCCACCCCCATTTTAGTGTTAGCAGTAAAATGTTGTAGTTTCTAAAAGTTTTAATGCACGATATATTATTTCATATACCTAATTGTCTGGTATATCTTATATGCAGTTATGGTGAGTGATATGACATCAGATATGACTGTAGGAGATATGAGAGAATTGTTTATGAGAGAGTATATCTTCTATAGTAAGGACTTGTAAGATATCGGACATGACTGTAGGAGGTAAGAGACAAGTGTCTATGAGAGGGTATGTATTCTGTATTTGGGACTGATAAGACATCAAATATGACTTTACGAGATATGGGACAAGTGTCTGTGAAGGGGTGTATCTTGTGTAATGGAGACTGATGATACGTCATATATGACTGTGAGATATGAGCAATTCTCTGAGAGGGTCTGTCTTATATCATGGGGACTGATAAGACCTCAGACATGACTGTACGAGATGTGAGTCAAGTGTGTATGAGAGAGGGGCCAAGTAGATGACATATTCAGTATATGTGGGAGGTAATCTCTCCGCTTTGAAGTCGTGAACAGCTGACATTATCACACGTCTGTCACACTCTGATCCTGCATTAAGAGATAACATTACATTACCTTACACTAAAACACAATAAGTTGGTCTTAGGAAGTTATTCGATTAAATGGAGAGGCCAATATTTTGGAATTGTTGACAGTAGTTTAGAGTTATACAGTCCAATTAAAATAGGGTCGTTTTTATGATATAAATAATCACTTTATTACAACTTATTTTTGTTTTTGTGAGTTTTTATTCTCTCCTTTTTATTTTTCCTGATTCTCCGTATGAATCTATTTTTAACGCTGTTATATTTGTGTTGTTTTAGTTTAGTATTTATTTTGAGTTTTTTTTTTAATTGGTAATGTGCTTTTAACCTATTTTAATAGAGAATATTTTAAGAGTGGTTATCCTTTTATATATAAGACCGAAGAATTGTTATGTGTTTGAGTACAGATTCTGCTTTATACGTTAATCTGAAGTTGAATATTTTTAGCTAAGAATAATTCATCCGTTAAAAATTTACTGACACTGGTAAAAAGCTTTGCAGCATAACAAATAGTAATAAAATTTGTTATTTCGCTATATAACTGTCTGCATCGATAAAAGCCTAGAAGAACTAACAGTGCTTAGGTGAATGGTTTTGTTTTTGTTGGGGGAGAGTCTGAAGGGTCCATTATAAGATGTTTACCATCAGTAGTGTAGCCTGTCTGGAGTCTGGCGTCAAGTCTGCCCAGCACATGTGTAGGGGTAGGGGGTGGTCTGATTGAGTGATGACCCAGCCGTTCCCACGCGCATCTTTTAGCGATAAGAGATTTAAAAATCTGTTTAGCTCATTTTATATTTTAATTATTAGAGGTACAACCCTTAAATGATAATTGTAAATGTATGTGAAGTTACATTTATGTTATCTTTGCTTTAACACCATGTGTGTTAAAAGCACATATGGTGTTATTCACCACGTTCAGTGAATACACCCCTACCCATTTTCCCATGCACGTACAGTGGTACTGACCCACCCACCACCCATACACATACAGTGGTATTGACACCTTTACGACAGAATATTCTTACATATTCACAACAACCTGCATAATGGGTGGGACACTTAACGGTAAAGAATGACTGCTTGATAAACTGTTTATCACCCCATTTCTTTTCGGTGCATACAAAATTGTATGAATATGTGAATTTTTAAAGTAGCAGCAAACCTACTTAAAATTCGATCTCAATTGAAAAGAGCCCTCAATTTTCCTACCTAAGCTTTATAAAACTAGCATTGCGCATCAGGCCATCTTTGTTTATTTCGCCTCTAAAACCACCCTTCAGCGAGACAAATGTGGCAATGAGGCTCGGCTCAGGTCATGGTTAGGCAATCTGAGGGCTGGAGGGTCAGGCTTAGGCTGACAGCAAGGCAATATTGCTGGCTAATGTGTCGGAGGTAATTTCCAACAAACCCCCAGGGAGGAGTGGGCGTTCTTCCCACCCAACCCTGTGCTAGAGCTTGATAACTTGGATTCACCACAACAGACTCGTATGCGTTTGATGTACAATGGGCAATATGAAATGTTTTTAGAATTTTGATTATAAATCGATAGAAAATTCACTGATAAATATGTCTTATTAGTCGAAAAAACACTGACACAATTTTTTACGTCGTGTAAAGTGAAGTCTAGTGACTACACGAGTCTAGATTGCCTGTGTATCATTTGCTTAAGCGAGTTTACCAACTCATATAACTTATATGTATATATTTACACCAATTACATTTATATTAGATAATATATATTAATCAAAAACATTACCATAAAAACTATCTGGAATCTATCGAATCCAATTAAGTAGCTATTTATGGTTCACAACTGAATGGCTGAAAATATTAGAAACTGTAATAAATCCCACTTAGTATGGTGAAAGCTTCGAAGTCGGCACTAGTGATGCTGTGCCGGTACCGAGTGATTGGTGGCAAAGGGTTGTGGAGATTGTAGGTGATATGTTTCATTCTCGGTCCTCGCGACTGATCCATGGTTGCCATCGACATAAACCCTACTAGAGAAGTCTGGGGTGTCCCTTTTCGGTTTCCGGATGTTGTGAAGGGAAGAGAAATGAATAATGAGTTGTCAATCAGCTAAAAATCATACCAACACAACGAGGTTCGGATTCCACGTAAAACTGTAGGTCCCTTAGTTACCTATCCCTTAGCTATTGAGCTATCAATAAATGGCTCTTTCTAAGGATCAGTTGATCTTAGAAAGTTACAATGACGACACTCGTTCTTCTACACTCATTCGCCTCTCGTGTTTACACATATATCTACGATCGGCGTTTTAGTAATGAAGAAATATATTTATAGTTAACTCTCAATACGTGGTTTAGAGGTTACAAAAGGAAAAACGACCATTAAATAAATAAATAATCTGGTAGTACAACGTGTAGGAACGTGTAGCGCGTGGCGTGTCTCGGTACTATTTGCCTACATGGAGATCTACATCTCACCAGGAACAATCACGTGTCTAAACATTTTATTGCTTTTTTAAGTCACGTAAGGTCACAACTGATAGAGATAGCGGAAACCCCCTTCTCAGGTGACTAATTACTAACTGAATATTTACACTATCACGTAGGTAATTAAACAGGTATTATTAAAAACAATTATGTTAATAGGTGTATATATAGTTACAAAAACGCATCACAAAATCTCCGGAACCACTGAACAGATTTTGATGAAATTTAGAAGGCAGTTAGCTTTTGTATCAAATAAGGACCCTCTAAATAAGGATTTCTCGAAATCATATTCCTAAGGAACACAAACTGCCTCTCAACTTTTCTCCATAAGAGTAAAATTGACTTTAATTTAATAATTTATTTAAAATATAACAAAAACAAACTTGACATAAAAACTTTATTAATTTTGTTTAGTGAATTGTTGAAGGTCATTTCTCCTACTCTGACATGATTGCACTATTTTGCATTCCCCTAAAGTAGACTGTGTACTGTTTTTTGAACTGTGAAACTATGTTATGTAGTAAAATGTCATCAGGCTTATATTCATGTGATGGTTTAGTAAGATTCATGGGGGGAGGGTGAGAAAGCGTAGAAAACCACCCTGTAGCGAAGCATGGGCTGTCGGCTAAGATATATAAATATAGTATTTGATGTCTTCCTTTTGAGACTATGTGGAAAATATACGCTACAAAAACTTGGTACTGTTGGAGCCACAGAGCGACAAAATATACATACATAGGTCATCATTATGCTAAACAGTATCACAGTGTTTTCTGTAGTTTGTGTATTGTCCGCTCTGCAGCGCATCGAGCGTTTGTGCAAAGACATGTCACTCAAATTGTTCTCTATGTCACTAAAATGCACCAAAAGTTGTGTGTTTACAACAAATATACAGTACATGCAATTTAACGTTAAAAAAGATGTACCGTTGAATATTTAACGTACCTCAACAAAATTTATTTATATGTATATAATGGTAATTTTTACAATATTATCTAATTTGTATTCACTATAAAATTACCAACGTGAATACAATAAATTAAAGATTCATACATTTTAAAGGAATTCTATAAAAATACTTTTAAACGGAAGTTTCTTACAGACACGATTGGCCAACGAAACAAAAATAATTTTGGAAACAGGACTGTCGTGTTTAGCATTTAAATGACTTTCTCCTTGAGACAAAGCACGCTACCTTGATTTTCTTTTAAACAACCCTTGAATTATTGTTGGTTATGGACAATATGATTCAAACCATTGAATTATTGTTGGAATGTTTATGAACCAGCTATTTATCATAATGTATTTTCTTATAAGTATACAAGATATCGTTAAAGCTCTACTAGAACATGTCAGCTTTATGGTGGTGTGTCAATGGTATGATTCATAAACATCGCTTGGTTGAAGAAAAAGAAGTAAAGAAAACTAATTATTAGAAAAAGAAGTCGAAAGTGTATAAATAATTAACATCAGCTAGTCTGAACAGGAAAGACATTGAATTAGCAAAATAAAAAAGCGTTGCTATTCTTAATTGCTTTACTAGCCTCTTGTCTACAATTTTGATTTACTTCTTAAGCATCCATTAAATGTTGATTGGTAATTTCTATCAAACTAGTGTGCATGTTGTTTGAAACAATATTTGAGTGCACAGACCCCAGAACGGATGTTTAGAGAATGGTTGCATGTTCTACCGTAGAGACGCCCCATTACACGCATTATTTTCAAATTATTTGCATGCAAACATGTAAAATTACGTTGAAACTGCATAGCAGAGAATTTTTACGTGAGCAATATATTTCATAAATGCAATTTCGGAAAGCATTATAACATAAAATTTTCAAAATAAAGCATAATATATTTTTCGTAACTTATGGGAATAAAACCCCGTAGCGTATTGATTTTGCTTACCTGATGCGTTGCACACAAACTAATACGTCAAAAATCTGATTAACGATCTACAGCCAATCACATCAAGTACAAAGAGGTCCATTAATAATTAACTATCCATTATAGAGATTTATCGTCAAATTAGAATGTTTCACCAATTAATTAATTATGCTTGCACTTTGAAAACTACCAGTAATCAAACTAAATAAATAAATACTATAATTAGGGTTAACAAAAATTGTAATTCTTATACTTAGAGTAAATATAGTCTCTATGAATATTTAGACTTAGAGCCTAAGTCTAACATTAATACAGTAATATTTTATCTCTCACTATTAAATTAAAGAATATGACGTATATGAAAATGGTTATTTTGTCCTGGAAATTCAAATTATGGCATAATAGTCGTAAGGGACTAATATTCTCCTCCCGTCCACTAAATACAGTTGTGCGCTGCCTTCATTCATTGCTTAGTACTTATGAAATATACTATTTCCTACTTTGTATACTAAAATTTTAATGTAAACCCCAACTGTAGAAGAGCTAGGATGTTTTGAGAGCAAAAAAGCTTTTACACATTCTCCAATTAAACTCAAATATTCAAATTCAGAAATATACTAAAAGAACCGTTGGTATATACCTATTGCGATATAGACAACGACTGCATCGACTCAATCCTGAGTACAATCAATGATATTTCGTGAGGGTACAGCTTGTAACGGCATAAATATTGGCTTAGTACACCGACCATAAATGTATGTGCTGACTGAGGTCGAATTGAGTGAATATCACAACTTAACTACTTCCAGAACACATTCATAGAGAAAAGCCCAGAGGGAGATTTCCTATGAACACAGCGAACGCCTCAGTAGCAGCTATAAATAGATTACATACAACTGATGTATACTTTTACACATCTGTAGTAATAATCACAACGTTTATTTATCCTTGAGAATTAGGGGGGGGGGGGGCAATGGAGGGACTTATAACGTTCCGGCATAGCATGGCATACTGGAGAAATAACTATTCGAAATACATTCAGCACACTTTTGGATATAACCTCTGTTTCTTTCTTCTCTGTGACTATTTGGAATGTCGCAACAGCAACAATACCGACAATTTTTTTTGGAATATGCCTTTCCTAAGTTAAGTTACTTAAGTCATTATATTCTTCAGTTTTGTTGCCCATATTTACCGTATTTTTACTTTAAAAAACAATCTTACATGTGTGTTGTACCTGTAGAATATTTTCAAAATACCTGTATTTTGTTGACTATCCTTCAAATGTTTGTTATAAAAGGATCATTTAAGAAAAACAATGTTGCTGTCCATAAGATATTATAAATGTATAAATAAAATGCGTAAATGTGTCTGTAAGTTAGAATTGTATATTTTTTTATAAATTCGCACTTCGTGCACCAAACAATCTACAACGAGGGTATGTCTGTCTACCAATAACACTCAAGTTGTTCTCGTTTCTTTTAGGTTATTGATATCTTTTGAATGAATTTCATGGATGTCTCCAACTGCCTTCCCCGGTCTTCAGTTGTATTTTTTTTTATTTGAAATAATTTTATAGTACCGGCAATATTGGATCTGGACACTATCGACAGTTCGGATTCAGGCATATAAAATTCTTTTTCTCCAAAATCAATTTACCATTATGAAATCTACTCTAAATCATAAAATGCTTTCTGAATTAGACCATCAGAAATATTCCAAATCTGTTCAAAATAACAGCAAATAGAACATTTTGAGAGCATTCAATTATCAGCTGTTGGTGGGACTTGTAGCTTTTGGGGCAGCTTCACTCGCCACAGAATTGGCTTCAGTCATTGCACGCAAGTTAAAAGAAACACGCAACTCGTTAATGCACTCGGCACGCATCCTGCGGAACTGCGATCAGCGCTGACAATAGAAACTAACAGGAAATTAAATGGCTAAACAATGTCTGTTGTTATTGAGGCGCTATCTGGATTGGTAACATTGCTTTATACTCTTATTTTGAACATAAATCTGTTGTTGTTTATAAAGTTAATTGTGTACAAACGAGTTATCATGTAGCATATTTCCATGTACAGAGATTTATAGCCTTAAACACAAAATCATGAAATAATTTCATAATTCAAAAAAAAAAAATAATAATATGAAAGCACTGATAAGAAATATTAAAAAATAATTGTTACTGTAGTTTTCTTCCTTTAAGATATTTCTGAACTAAATCTCTTACTAGTTTTACATTGTGTAGAGTAGTAGAAATACGGAAGAGGTGCGAAAGTGGAAATACATTGACCAGCAATATTTTATCCCAGTCCCAGAGTAAAGAAATGACACCTTTCCTGACCGGAAATAACCCCCTTGTTAAACCGACTCTGGTTGCAACAGATCTTTTTCTTTGTCCGGTGTTGTGTTAAAACTGTTTAAATATACTAGTAAAAAAGTCCCTTTTTTGTGACACCTTATTTATTTTTACAGTTTTTTTCTAACTAAAATAGAACGATGAATTAAAAAAGATCTACTAAGCTTCATCACTGGGTAGTTTTATGTTGTTAAAAGAGGTGACGTATTTTACAATTTTTTACGTGTATTGTTATAACTCTTTATTACCATAAAGATACAATCAATGTACATAGGCACAAATCATAGAAATAACTAAATATAAAATAAATGTTAATCACGTAACTTAGTAAACTCTACAAGAAATTAAGTTATTTTTTGTAAAACTATCATGTGTAATTTAAAAAATCATTTACACTATAGAAGACATTGTCTACCAATATGTTTTTGAGTTGTCTTTTAAAAACATTAACATTTGTTTGGAGTTTTAATGCTCTTCGGAGAGCATTGAAAAGCCGCACCCCATACTGCAGGAGAAGATTTTCGAAAAAGATGTGCGATGTCTAGGAACTGCAAGATTGGTTTTCAAGGTTAACATTTTTATTTATAGGTTGGTATAGGAAAGAGATGTGGATTTTCCTTGACGAAGGACATAGTTTCCGAAATATAAACAGAAGGTAATGTTTTATTTTGTGGATGCGAAAAAACTCACCGCAATTAATTTTTCTGTTTGCTTTAAATATTAACCTAATCACTCCCTTTTTGATAATGAAAATATGCCCTGTCCTAAATGAACAATAGCTCCGGAGAGGAATTCCGTAAGACAAGTGAGGATAAACAATTCCGAAATAAATTGTGAGAAGATTGTTAATATTATGCTGACAACCTTCTAATAACAAAAGTACCTGAGCTGACTCAGCTGGATAATTTGTCTACATTGCTACTGAATCTAAGGGTTTTGACGATGTCAAAGACAAGATAATTAGTGGAATTATCCTTATAGTTGGTGTGGGCCTAGAGCTATATCAGGCTGTGTAATACTAGCTGCCATGATATATCTCGCGCATCAAAATACGATACGTGGTCAAAAAGTGCTGAATCAGGCTCTGCTTTAACCACCTACATTTCATCAACATATAGACCGTAAAGTATTTGTCAGCTTCAATCAACTTAACTGACAATTTTTGTGTTCGTTTAATAAATAATAAATATCATAACAATCTTTTCAAACTTAAGTATTGCTAAAAATAAAATAGCATATAAGTTGATTTAATTAGTTTTCGTCAAAATTTGCTACTATACCTAAAGTAATAACGCCCATTTTAAGTTACTAAAATTTACACAAACTTAACGAAAACATATTTTACAGTTGATTTTAAAAATAGAACTCGAAATACAGTAAATATTTAGACGAGTTTTAGACCTACCTTATTTACTAATGAAAGGCAAACATAATTAACGAGTTAGCGAAAAATGCTAATATGACGATAAATCTCGATAGTGGATAGTTAATTATTTATGAACCTCTTTGTGCTAGATGTGATTGGCTGTCGATTGTTAGTCAGGTTTTTGACGTGTTAGTTTGTGCACATCGTGCCAGGTTAGCAAAATCAATACGCCACGGAGTTTTATTCCCACAAGTTACAAGTAATTCAATCAATCTGCTATGTATATACTTAGAATCCCCTTATTTGAACAAAATGTGTGTCTTAGTTTATGCTATAACCTGCTACTGATATATTTGAGAAATCACTAATATTACAAGTACATTACGACTAGAAATATTATTGTTGCTGACCTTGATAAATATTAGTAATTTAAAATTAGGTATTTTCAACTAATATTTTTTTATAACTAATATGAAAGTAACTAATAACGTGAAACACCTAATATGGGTCATGCCTAATAGTAGGTGTTTTATAATATAAAAGAATATTAATTATTTATTTTATAATTTACCAAAAGTATTTAGGCTACTCTCCCTTAACTGCGTTTGAATACTCTCATATAAAATGGCAAACGTAAAGATAAAAATAAATAAATTTAAAAAACCTTTAAGCATATTGCTGTCAATTTACTTACGTTATAAAATACTATCGGTTACTTGGCTTTCAAAAATCTTCCTGTTAAATTATTGTTGTAGTACAAAACAAGTGACTAAACACACCCTCCCCCTTCTTTTCTTGCCAAACTGCTGCTAAATATTTCATTTTTCTTTTAAAGAAATGTAACGTTTTACACAACAAAGCATTTGTTGAACTAATGTAATTTTGTTGCAAGTAAGAGTTGAGTTTATGAAATCAAAAAGTATCTCCCCCATGATTAACCCTAAAACTTTAGTTTCTAAGCATGAGTATAAAGCAATTTTACCAGTCCAGACAACACCTGAAACAACAGACATTGTTTAGCCATTTAATTTCCTGTTAGTTTCTATTGTCAGCGCTGATCACAGTCCCGCAGGATGCGTGCCGAGTGCATTAACGAGTTGCGTGTTTCTTTTAACTTGCGTGCAATGACTGAAACCAATTCTGTGGCGAGTGAAGCTGCCCAAAAAGCTACAAGTCCACTGACGCTGTTAATTGAATGTTTTCAATAGGTTTTCTACGCTGTTATTATAGGCTAGAGGAAACAACAGGTTTGCCGTAGTGTTTCAGTTTTTCTCTCTGTATTAAATTATACAATTTTATAATTTTTCTATATAGAAAAGGCAGATTGTGAATTTGGAAAGGATTCGTGTTTTATTTGATGCAGCAAAGAAACGTGTAAAGAGTTTTTTATAATAAAACTCGGCAGGACCGATAGTTCCGCACTAATGTTCCATTTTACCTGTTACATCCTCATTTAGAACGCTATCTTGTTTAAAAGTAGAAGGATGTCTTATTTTAACAGGTGAAGTTAAGGATAAAAATCCTTTTCTAACCCTTAACCTGAAGACCAACGTCCTAAAGGTAACTTCCGAACCACCACCATTGACCGGGCAGGACGAGATCCCTCACCCATCCAAGGAACAGCCACGCTCAACTCTTGTGATGACGTTGGGACCTTTTGGTATAAACTACCGGCTACACATTACTCACTACTTTTCTGATTTATACACATAAATTATGCTGTTTACGTGACATCACACGCCAACAACCTGCAAAATACTTTTCATGTTAGCCAACTCACACATATTTCAGCTCCAACATTAATTTAAACGTTTCAAATGCGTTAGTAGAGTTTCATATAATTTCCTTTGCATGTTTGACCATGCTTAATGAAAATACGTTAAGCATAAGAGATAATAGAAAAACATTATAATATTAATCATGGTTTTTATTAAAAAGAAAAAATATATATATGCAATTAATTGATATAAATGTGAAAAGTTTATTACCGTAGATAACTCCCGGCACCATCAGTTGATAACACTCCGAGAGAAATTATGCAAACACCAGGCGCCTGTTTAATGAATAAAACAGAACACAGCTCAATACCGTGTACCACACCTTGTATAATACCCGGCTGTTGTATATAAACCTACTAGTTATAGAATTGGCCTAATTGATATTATGCTAATGAACTCAATCAAAGTGATGACAGTGGCTTCAATTTAAATTACAAATAGTAAACATTACGTAGCCGGTAATTTGCGTGGTATCATGTTAGATGGTGTTATTCATCAGTAAGACGCCGATCGTAGAGATATGAACGAGTGTAGTCTTTGTTACTAACTAAGGTCGGCTGTTCCTCAGAAAGAGCTAATTATTGGTATCCCAATAACCAGCTAAACTAAGGGAACTGCAGCTTTATGTGGAATCCGAACCACGTAGTATTAGGCAGATTTTCAGATAATCAACAAGCCTGACACTCAGTTCTCCCTCCTAGACAACATCCGGACCCTAACTAGCACCGAACATGGACAACCCACGGACTTCTGTAGTAGTGTCCACGCCGATGCGATTTAGCGGACGCCATGTCGATACTAAGAGGATCAAGTATAACCCATATCCTAAAATCTCTACAACACTGTACCTCTAAGTAGCTAGATTATAGCACTGCACCACTAATGCCAACTTAGATGTTGTTTTCTGAAAGTGACTGTTTACACAGAGATATCGATCTGAACTAACTACCAAGTTAGTGCGCTATGCTATAAAAACCCCCATCAATGAGTTAAAAATGTAATGTGTTGTATTTACAATAATATAAACCCAAACAAAAATAAAACAGCAAATGATTAAAAATAACTCTTTAGTTAGCAGCTTGTCTTGTTTCTATACGAGTAACACGTTTTGTTTCAGTGAGAGAATAAATTATGTATCTGTAATAATGATAAAAATAATAATATAACTGAATATACCTTCAAAACTCACAAATAACCTGTGACGATGGTTCAACCACGTAAGGCTGTCAGAGAGATGGTTCATGGCAGCAAGAATCAGCTGATCGAACAGCTGACTTCACTGGACACAACGCTTGATTTACTCTGTAATATAATCGCCTCTCCCATACCAATGAAAACTCATTGCCCATACTCAGTTTCCAGCACTCTTGGTGCCAACCAGTGTATTAGCTCTTATACAGCCATAAAGAAATGGAAACTTAATCATTTACAAACAAAAAAATGTTTAAGATGATATCGACAGCGTGACATGACTTTTAAAATAATTTTGTTCCAAATTTCTCTTAAATTATGGTAGAAAAAAGGAATTATAAAAATATTTTATATATAATTGTGTGAAATTTGGTACTCATATTTTGTAAAATCGTTCATAAGAAATACAATTTAAAAGGCGTTAAGACACCTTATACCTTAAATTATAATCTATCCAACTGTGTAGAGAAATAATTATATAAATAATAATTTAAAGAATTAAATAAATATATACAGAAAGGCAACGCATTAACTATAATCAATCTGAAATATTTTTTTTTAGTTCCAGCTCTACAGAGTTACCAAAACTTTACTTAATGCATTAATATATCAAGAGAGGCATACATTCATTTAATTAAGAACAATTAGAGGCCAACAGAGTACAGTATTTTAAAAATAAAATATAAAAAATAAGGCTATTTATATGAATAGAATTGGGTTTGAAGGCTGTAATTACTGACTTCCTTTATCAAAGGTGAGTGGAAGGAGGGGGGAAGTGCTCCTATGTGAAACAATATGGATTGTTTACGGTTCAATGCGCCACACGTCAACCTGTCCGACGAAAGAGACAATGGCCCTCAAAGCATTGTTAGCTTATTGACAGCGGTAAATTTGACGCCGTTATATTGGCTGACCTGGCGGCCAAGTTGGCCCTATGGGTAACATTGGGCCTGCCATACAGACTATCACCTGGAGTTACAGCCACCACATTCGGGACCCTCCAGTCAATGGCCAGTTTGGTGGCTCTTGTAAACTCAGTAATATCATTGATTTCGTATACAAACAGACAGCTTCCTTGTGCAATGCTAAATTCTGTGTTTAGGAAATTTTAAGTAAAATTGAACAGCCACTTTAGCCACTGTATATTTATAATAATTATTTTATTTCCAACTGCAATGCCATTTGAACAAAACAAAGAACAACAAGCAGAAATAGGAAAAATACAAGTATTTAATGTAGTTCTATAAAAAATAGTAAAAGAATGTACAACATCAAATATTGCTACAAAATAATTTAGTAAATTTTCAACAATAATTTAACACTAGAAAAATAACAATAACATATAAATTTGATTTAAAATGGCCATAGTATTAGTAGCCTAATGTTTGGAAACTGCATAAAATAGTAAATAAACAATAAATAACTAAGAAATCAATAACATAAAAAAATAAAAACTTTAGCAAAATGAAAATACGCTGACAACATACTATGTATGACTACGAATTTATACAAACTAAGAAAATGTCCATTGTAGAGTTGTGTTACTTTTCAAGAAAAAGACGAATAATTTATGACGTTTTGCAAACGTTTACTGAAATCAACAAATGCGTCGTTGACTGAAATTTAATTTAATAATGAAATGGGAAACATTATTTTTTCGAAAATTACATTTATCCAATTGCTTTTGTCTCTGATTGAAGAAAATTTAACATTAACAATAAAATATATTGGTTACACAATAAATTATTTAACAATGTATGTCAGACATAGGCTACAGACAAGCCTCAACGTAGACTTCGTTTACAGTCGAACTTCAGAAGAATTTAACTGTTCAACAAGGCGTTCACCCCGTGAAATGGCTACACTCAAGTAATGCGGGTTTTGCATTTTAGCTCAAGGCGCTAGTCTTGTTACCTGAAGGCTTGTGCGTGTTTACTCTCGTAGCCTAATTACATACCATAGTTCATTATAATGTACCACGACCGTATCGCGAGTTACAAGCTCGTTGATTGGCTGTTTACTGCCTCTTATAACGTGCATGTCAATCATTATAGATAAAAGGCGATTGGTTTATAACTAATTCTGTAGTCCGTTATGTTTACGACTAAGAACTTAACAAACCGTTGAGTTATGGCTGTTTTTATAGAACTATGTAAAATTTTACTTCAAATTATACTACCAGTTTAAACATTTAAAATCCATGAGATTACGTGTTTTATACAGATGGAATACGTTTACAAAGC
Organism: Stictocephala bisonia; assembly: GCA_035578905.1. Lineage (NCBI taxonomy): Eukaryota > Metazoa > Arthropoda > Insecta > Hemiptera > Membracidae > Stictocephala > Stictocephala bisonia. Next base: position 229,298 of record JAQJVL010000262.1, read on the forward strand.
CGATATATGGTTTAATTTTACAAAAAGGTTTACATCCGTTCGATGGTTGGATTGGATAATCAGTTGGTTTTATTTCCATTCACAAACAGACATAATTAATAATAAAGATAATTATAAAATAAAAAACTATATTAGGAATATTTATCTAATTGGAATTTTATGTTTGATCCTATACCGTACAAGTAAACGTCACACAATACAAATTAATAACAATATAGGCACAAAATGCACAAATATTACGGTGATCGATTTCGGTGAACCACACTCACCTTCCTCTGACTAGAGGGATTCACAAAAGAATCAAAAAAGGATCACAAAAGGGATTTTTTTGTGAATCCCTCTAGTCTGAGGAAGGTGAGCGTGGTTCATCGAAATCGATCACCATAATATTTGTGCATTTTGTACTTGTATTGTAATATTTTTGTTCATCTTGTACTTATATTGTAATAAATTTGTGTTGTGAGACGTTTGCTTGTACTGAATATGCACCAACACGTATTATGAAAATTAAAAAACTATTTGATCCTACAATACAAAAAAAAAATTAACACATTAAATATTGTTTATTCATTTATTGTTTAAAGTTACAAACATAAAATTCTCTATGCAACAAATAACCATCTTTAAGCTATTAATACTATGCTACTAAATTTTCTCAGAAACACCATTTTCATTCAGATACACAGATACTGTGGGGTTACCATGTTGAACACGGCTTGCCAGACAAACAACAAGAAGCTGACAACAATGTAACTGTGTTGTAATGTCCTGTTAAGGCGGACTGTACATAAAGTTTACCTGGCAATACACACCTCGGATCCTACCTGTACTTCAATATAGTAATGAAATTTAGTTACGAATACCAAACTACGTTGAACGACTTCCGACTACAATTGAGTTGCAAAGCAAAAAAAATTAAAACACTTTAGCTTTCTTAAAACATAACTTTTAAATATATTAATCGATTAAAAATACGTCCATCAGAGACATAACGAAACTGTATTTATTCATAAGGAATATCTTATTTAACGAAAAGTATGAAATAAGTCAACCCGAAAAACCTTTACAAAGCGTAATGTCAGTTTTTTTCTTAAGTCCACAATTCATACTGGAAGATATCAATTACTTGCACTGTATAAATTATTTTTTTTTTTTTTATCTTGTGAAATCGAATGTCTTAAACTACATCAATATAATCTTTCAGTTTAGTGAAAGAACACAACACCTGTATAATCGTATCTATTCTATCCTAAATATAGCGTAAAATAAAACTAAAACAGCTTCACATTTAAGCTAGGGTTCAAAATAATTTTACATGAAACAATTAAGGATATTTTGTTATTTCATAAGGTATGTTTTGTTATGTTTTGGCCATCGATGCTGCGGAGAGCCGAAATAGCATGAGAAATAAGGACTGGACTCATCAACCACATATACTAGATAAAGTGGTTGATTAATTCCAAGTTTATTTACTTTTATTTTGTAATCTGTATTATTCTTGAGGAATAAATCATTATTTCATTATTATTTCATTATTTCATTTCATTATTTCATATTTATTTTTTAACTACAATAAACAATATATACGGGTTAAGTATGTATACTTGTTTTTACTTAAAACAGTTCAGTAGGAAAGTGGCTGGTAATTAGAAATTCTTATCCATTAGAGATGGCAGAAGTTGTTATCCATTAGTAGACTAACCAGGAATGTTAAGTAAAATTTCTAGAGGATCTCTAGGGCTACTTAGTAAGCCAAGGAGATCACAAAGTGTGAACTTTCACCTTACCTTTAAGAAAATGTTGCCATTACCTAATACGTGCATTGGAATGGCATCCAAGCAGACCACTGGGCTGGCCCAGTTTACAGTGTCAGTCGAGGACGCTATACCGGACAGATCAGTTGTTCGAAAAAAATAATATGCATAGAAAAAAGTAACAACAATAATAAACAAACAATATGCAGTCTCATGCAGGAAAATACACAGAAAAAGTGACATGCTCTAAGAGTTTGAAATATTGGAGCGAAAAATCATGACCAAATTCTCAGACCAACAATACTCGAGGACAATACATACAGGCACAACCTTAACAATGAAAAATTAGAAAACCTTGAAAAATTTACAAACATCACAAAGAAACGATAACACATCAGGGGAATCAACTTCAAATGAGCACCTTCAAAATCAAATATAAAGTGAACAAACAAAAATTAAAAATTAGCTGGATTAAAGAAATAAAGAAAAACCCTAGAAGAAATTGGCATAAAAGAACATGAAATGCAATCTAGAAGGGAAGTCTACCGACACTAATTAAAAACAGACAAATTTAAACTAAAAACAGACGGAAAGTCGACTGAGGAAAGAATACAAGTATACAGTCAAAACATGAAACAATGTTGAAGAAATGTCACAAAGAATAAATGCCAAATCATAGTAGTCCTTAGTGATTTTATCGATAGTAGTAATACTAATAGTTATTATTAATATAGTAAACAATCAAAATACACTTTTTAATTCCACAGCTAAACAAATTTATTGAACTTAATTTCTTTATAAAAACGTTTAAATCTACAAAACTACTTTTAAAAGTGGATTTTAACTTTTAATTGTGTTAGTTTAATTTTAGATCAAGGGAATAAAATATATATTTATATAACTTAGTTTGAAATAAAAGAATACGTTTTTTTTACAATAGGAATTGCTAAATATTAAATTATATCATTTAAAAATATGTTCCCATTTCTTTATTTAAAATTAAAAAATACCATAATTTAAAACAAACCCACACAAATAAGATTATTTGTATGAATTTGTTTTATACAATCAGATAAATGTAGTAAGGTTTTAAGAATCTAATCCAATGGCAATTAAATGTTTCAAATAAACAGAACAGGCTATTTTTTGTTGAAATTAATTTTTTTATTTTTCGTTAAACGTATAAATGGCGTAAAAGTAATTAGCTCTATTTTGCTTTTCCAATAAAATAAAATACTTTATTCAACACTTATCATGACGTTTTTATTATAAAAAGTTTGAAAAATAGTTTCCCTATAAACATATTTCAATAAACGAATCACTTCAATGTTACTGTAAAGATTTATAATCAGTTATTAGTATACACATTTTTTTCAACTCTCAGAAATGTTACAGCTGTTTTCACAACTATAATAGGACCGGATGATGTACAACAGTATTCATTCGTATAGTGGTAAATCATTTTACTTTGCACCGATTCAACGCTTCTTTCGTTCGTATTAATAACTTTATGGTGATAAAAATCGTTTTGATCAAATAAAAAGAACCGCTGAGGTGGAAAATTGCAAAGCAACAAAGTGTTAGACATGAAATCGTTTTTACAGAAAAGAAGACACCTCTGTTGAGGCGGAACGACAGTCGAATGAAAGCATCAAGGCATGCCTTATAATCTGCCAACCGGAAGCGGAACAAAGACACGGCCTTCTGTGATTTAGACAATGAAACATTGGTCATGTGATGTGTCCGTTCCATACTTGACATTCCAGACGCATTGAAGATCGAAACGTGATTTTGATCCACAATAAGGTGAAGGAAACTTTAATTCTAAACCTAACCTTAAGGAGTAAAATACTAAGTATGGAACGCTTTCAGGGAAAATGAGCTTAGGAAAATGTTGTCTTTGTGTTCCGACACCACAATATTAAATATTTGTCGGAAAAACACTTATTCTAGGAATTTATGCTTTAGAATTACAAACAAAGCTAAAGACTTGTCCTACAATTTTTGTTTGATTTGCATTTAAATTATTCAAGAACAATTATACTATAAATCGTTGTATCATTTTTAAAATTACATTAGGCTATTGAACGTTTAGCAAAAAACTACTTGTAAGTGTTACTGACAACTTGCAGAAAACCTTCAGGTTGGTTGCAAATAATTTGTATTTCGAAATAGAAATAATTTGGGTAAAACTATAGTTAACCTTCAGTTTATGCTATTTATTCAGTTTACTTTGAATATCTAAAATTCATTAGCTATCTCTAAAGATTAATTTTGATGCAATCATCAAGAAATGAAAGAATATTTTCAGCTAATATATATTTTATAAATGTGTATTTCTTTTGCATTCACTGGAGATACTATGTGTATATGTAATCAATCGGTCGGTAGCTTAGCTGGTTAAAGCCCAACTTCTAAGTTAACTAAAAGTTCAGTTTGGTCCCAATCTGAGTCAAACGAAATTTGTAAGGCGTCAGCTGATAACTACCGGCTGTTTGTCATTGGCCTACTAATTAACGACACTTGCTAAAGAATCGTCGGTCTTAGTTGTAACAAAGACTACATTCACTCAGTTATAACAATCAATCAAAATCGATATATTAATGAAGGAAATATTAAGAATAAATAAATAAATTTTAAAAAACATAACATTTTATGAACCCTATAGTGCGTTTTTATTTGTACAATAAAACAGCCCAAAATATTACGCTCAAAGTGTGATGTAAGAAAATAATCTACGTTTAGTGAGACGAAGTAGTTTAATATAAATATTAGAAGATTTGTACACATTATAATTGATGATTAACAAAAAACTTACCAAAATTACTGAGGACCTAAAATGATGGAAAAAGATTATATACATTGCAGTTTCATGCTTAGCTCTTACTCAGCTAAAGTAAAATCAGGGACTGCTACAAGAAGCGTGGAGGGGTCTCCCCTTTTGCTATAATAAATATTAATTGAGAGCTCTCTAACTATGTATGTACACTGTTAAGATTTACTTAAAGCAAACCAAGTAAAAATAGTAAAGAGCTACCGTGGTAGTCCTCCAATTATACAAAGTGTTTTCTCAAGTCCCTTGTTTCTCGACTTAGCAAGTGCTCCAACTAACTCGAATAGTTTTTAAAAGCATGGCCGAATAATAGTGTATTTGTACGTTTCAATGTGATGTTAAGTAATTAATTATATCAATTGTAATTAAATTGTTCAGTTTAAAATAGCGATTTATCTTATGCGAATTTGAAAGCATTTTTTACTAAAATTGTTTAAAATTATTCATTAAGACCTTGTAAAATATTTAAAATCCCATTAATAATTTATTAACTGTGAAAAACATATTTAAAAGCTAAAAATTATATAATAATAAAAATTAAGTAATAAAAAAAGAAAGAACAAAACATATTGTAGTACACAAAAATCGAGTAATTAAAATATCTGAAGACCAAATTATTTTCACAATCGATGTATCGGCTTATGAGTTTTTTAGCACAACTAATTTTTAAAGTCATCTGAGTTATATAATAGAAGCTTGGGGAGGTACAACACAATTTAACTTAATGAAAATTCTCAAAGTTCAGAAAAAAAGCAATACGGTTAATGTGTAAGCTAGGACCTAGACAGTTGTAGAGCTAGTTTTAAAGAACTGGAATTTTTGAAGGTGACTCCTATGTACATTTTCGAAACAGTAATATACTGACTATCAAGAGAACGTCCTCTAAATGGAGATCTCCATGCACATAACACTAGACATGGTCAAGACTTCCCACTGCCCCCTCATAGCTGTATTTGAGAAAACCTAATCTTTGCTGGGAAGAAACTCTTTAATCCTCTGTCAGATGTTCTTAAGAAAATTCAAGACAATCGTTAGATCATTAAGACAGCACTGAAGAATCTACTACAGAGAACAATCTACAGTATAGGAGAGTTTTACTTGAGACAGTCAAGAAACATTCTGTAATTCATAATTTTGCAATTTTCATATTATCTTCCATATTATAATAATATGCACTACTTGTAATCTTCCATATTATCAATAAAGAAATTCTGATTCTAAAACGAAACAGTCAATTTATAGCATTTATAGGATTGTCCCGTACCATATTCACTTGGAATACAATTTCAAACGAGTCAACAAAGTACATTCCTGAATGCAATAATGTAGACCTAAGTTGAATGTCGTACAAATAAAAGGATTGTTTACACATATGCGACTCTGGAAAGGGAATATTTCCACTCTGTTATTGGGATTCCAGCTGCAAGCGATTCTGGTGATTTATATAGAGGATCTTTCGTCCCATTAGGCTGATATCCGCTTCCGCTTTTGTTCTTTACTGTTTGGCGAGTACACTATATTTTTCACAATTTCTTCTTTCGGTGTTTTTTCTTCAACACATAGTGGGGAATTCTGCAGCAATGCAGTTACTATTTTATTATTATTTGTATTTGTTTTTTTTTATAATTAATGTTTTAATACAACGTTAAAAATTTTACACATTTTCATCAAATTTGTTTTGAATGTCAAGAACTGGCTTTTATTTTGGAAGCAGAAATTAAATTCCCTCTAGATGTTTGGTTCAGTAAGATTAGCAAGTTAGCACACTTAGTCAATATAATGTTTACATGAAGTACATGCTTTTAACATGCGAAATATAAACACGCATTTAATTAATGTCAAACGTACCAAAACAAAATCAACTTATTAGATTTACTATTCACAATTCATCTTTAAGACGCTAATCGTAGAGATTTAAGCAAACATGAGTGTAAGGGTGTGTCAGGGGCAAATGAGTGATATGAGAGTTGTTGTCGTTGTTACTAACCAGTTTTAGTGTTACTTAGAAAGAGCCATTTATAAATATTCCAATAGCTCAGCTAATGGACATACAGCTTTACGTGGAATCCGAACCACGTTGTATTGTTTTGATTTTCAGCCAAGCCATGACTCTTCCCTACACAACATCCTGACCCTGATTACCACCCAACATTGACACCACAGACTTCTCTAGTAGTATCCACGTTGATGGCAACCATTGATCGGAAGCCATCTCAGCATCTTAAGGACCTAGTATAGAACCTATCACCTACAATCCCTACAGCACTTTGTCTCCAAGTGGCTGGGTTACAGCACTGTGACACTAGAGTCAACCATTTCTTTAAATGGTTATTTGTAATGAATGTAAATTTGTATGCACTACATTCTTTTTCTTATGATGAGACAAAAATATGTTTTAACTAATCTAAAGTATTGAATTTGAAAATTACAATAATACTCATTAAAGTTATCCTCTTTGTCATTTAGTTACACCTCTAAAGTTGAAAATGGTAAATTTAGACTGTTATTAGAATAATAATATAAGAGATTATATACTTATAAAAAAAGTTTAAAATCGTTGTTCTTAAATTTAAAATACAACACAACTAAAGACTAAAAAATAAAAATTAATCGATATGGTTTAATAATTTATACGAATCTTGTATTTCACTTTTACAACATATCTTGTAAGCTTACATTTTCATTTTTAAAATAGCATTTATATTGTATCCATTATTACTTTAACGTAGAAGTGAGTTAAGCTTAAGGTGGCCTACTTTAATGTAAAACGTGGAAAGGCCATTAGCCATAGTTGTGTGCTTAGGTTTACAGATTACAGGACCGATAAAGTAATAGTATTTACATATTTTCATTACGAAAATACAAATATTTATTTGGCTAATTTTCAAATAGAGTGTTAAGTAATCCGTGCAGGCCAGACCCTAAGTAAGAAGCTAATCCAGTAAAATGTAGAGTTCTGCTGGACGGATTAAATTGATTTACTATTTTAGCACTGTGCACATTCGTAGTGGCGCTGTGCTGTGACCCAACTATACGGAGACAAAGTGCTGTGGATATTGTAGGTGATAGGTTCTATGATCGACACAGCATTCACTCAATGGTTGCCATCTACGTGGATACTACTAGAGTAGTCTGCACTGTACTAGGTCTCCCCCTGTTTGGACAAGTCACCTGAGCAGATCAATAGACCATGGGGGATGGGCAGAGTGAGGCTAAGGAGATTGGCCTCTCCTTAATAAACTCGAGTAATACAACGCGCACTGTGTAGATGATATATTGACGACACAATATACATACACTAACTGTGCTATTGATGGATGATATGAGGAGTGTTTAACGGCCAACAATAAGTTTGTTACCAGGCGGTTGAATGAATCTTCTGAATCTTTTTTTTTTTTTTTTTTTTTTTTTTTTTTTTTTTAATATTAATGGAACTATATAATAAACAATTCAGCTATATTAAAGTTATTTTGTTCAAGGATGATTAAAAATTGAAATTTACAATAAAAAAACTTTCAAATTAGGATCTCTCACAACTGATTAAAAGTTAAATAAATATAATATACCATTTTATGAAAGGATTAACAATTTTGTTTATTGTCGTGGTAAAGTTAGGACTATTTAATCCTCCCTCACACTTAACGGTATTTTAACATTGGAAAAAACTGAGTAAATTAACAGAGTATAGCCTAGCGCGCACTAGGGCGGCACGGCACGGACGGGCGGTACGGCACGAACGGCATTTTTAAGGGGGGGTGCGCGCATTAGCCACGGACGGACGGGCGGTACGGCACGGACGGCATTTTTAAGGTGGGTTGCGCGCATGGTCAGTTTATAATCCTCACGTGATTATTGGAGACGAAGCATTTCCTCTCCGAACAAATATCATGCGGCCGTACTCAAGAGACGATGTGCATGGCAAGATAGAAGAAAAGATTTGCAATTACCGTATTAGTCGTGTTAGAAACGTTGTTGAAAATGCATTTGGCATTTTGGTACGTAGATTTCGTATCTTTGAAAGGAGACTCTCTCTTTCTCAAGAACACCTAATCACTGTGATTCTTGCATCTTGTTGTCTACATAATTACTTAAAGAAAGATTCGTGTTATTGGACAGAAAAAGACTTACAAATTACAGTTTCAGATGCAAGGTCATTTTCCCCATTGAAAGGCACTGGTGGTTTGTCCGGTTGCGAAGCTATAGCAGTTCGAAACATTTTCAAAGATTATTTCAACTCTGAGTTCGGATCAGTGAAGTGGCAAAAGGAAAGAGCTCAAGTAGGAAAGCTGTGCGTTTGAAAAACTGAAATTATGGTTCTAAGTAAAACTATAATTGTTTGTAAGCAGGAATATATTAATAAAATATATTAATATGTAAAGGAGTTATTGGTTTTTTTTATTTCTCCATAAGAATTACATGGGAAATGAGTATGTAGGTTTGCTGCTACAGGGGTCTCATAAATAAAGGTTTTTTAGCATAAACTAGTTAAGAGTTGCTAGTTGTATCTAAATTTCAAGTTTCATCGAATAACATTTATTAATAAGTGAGATATCGAATTTTACTTATTCTCCATAAGGTTAACATTGGGACAACGTACTGTGTTTAGCACTTTGATTATCTCAGTAACCAATGGACGTACCGGGAACTGTGATATATCAAATTGTGTGGTTTTTCAAGCTGAATCTAATGGTGATAAGAAAAGTTTAACTTTTTAATAAACCATATCTAAAAAGCTCAAAACACCCATTTTTAGGTACAAAAACCCCCCAAAACCCCCCTTAGGATAGTTCTAGCCACCAGTGGTCACGTGACCGCCCACATGACCCGCTACTTTCCACGGCCAGGCCAGTAAAATCAAACATGTTTGAGTTTTCTTGCCGCAAGTAAATACTTACCGCTGGAAAGGAAAGCACCTCTATAGACAGGGTAAGTGTGCAGCAAGTCCTAATGGCAAGTACTTTCCGCCAGCAACTTGCCCTCTCTACTTTCCCCGTCTATAAGCTCCTTAAGTTACACATGCTGCCCTAAGTGATAAACAAGATGATGTATTGTCATTGGAAATTACTCTATGAACAAAATATATGAGCTTTTGCTATAGTTGAGAGGGTAGTCAAAGACTGATTACAAGATTTTAAACTTCCTTTGCTTTAAAGTAATGTGGATAACCTCAAAATTACTGTAATTATGTTATAATTAAAAACTTACCTGACTGTTTCATAGAGGCACCGATCTCTTCCCATATATTTTCACGCCTCACGTTATTGAAATACTCCGGATGCCGCATGTTGTACAGTTCCGGGTATTTTTCCACAAGAACAATCAAATTGGACACATCCATCTTGACAACTGCACTGCTACTATGGTGGAGAACGGCGGAAGTCCCGTGCCGCCCGCCCGGTCGAGACGATGAGTCATCGGTACGGCCGGTACGGCAGCTCGGAATTGTCCTGAAATTCGATCTCCCGGACTTTTTAACAAACGGCGGAAGGTGCCGGTCCGCCGTTGCCGGCCGTCCCGCCGTAGTGGGCGCACTCACATTACATTTAATGTTATTTACTTTTAAAAGTTGCCGTGACGGCCGTCCGTCCGTGCCGTGCCGCCGTAGTGCGCGCTAGGCTTAACACGCCAACTATCAGTTGTACACGATTATTGAAATAAACGTCAAAATAAAAATAATTTATTTTAAGTTAAGGAAACTATCGTTAAAACAGTTAACAAAAGAATATTATAAAACTACTTGCATATTCTATTACTGAAAATGACAGTAATTTTTATGAAATTACGCGATTAAAAAAACAAGATTAAACATTCTTTTAAATAAAATAAAAAAACATAACATGGTTTTGTTCAAAAATATACAAAATAATGAATCCATAATCGTTACTTTTATAATGGAACGTTTGATTTGTTACCGTAAATCTTAAACGGTTAGAAGTTTTATTTGTACAACTTACAACAAATTAGAAGTTGTATTTCTATTCAAAGTACATAATATTAAACGTACATTGTATTGCGTACTGTTGTAGAATAATAATAAATCAATATACTACTTTCAAATGTCAATAAGATTTAGTATTATTGTAATTATTTCTTTTTCGACTTTTAATTAGAAAATTACAAAACTTGTAACAACGAAACATGCTAGGAAAACTGCTTTACACATAAATAAGATATTCGAGTGATACGGTTTCAAACAACTTTTTCGATTTGTATTGTAAACTTTTTCGAGTTGTAAATGTTATTTATAAATATTATCCGTTTTCATTTGATCCCTTCTAAATCCTCGTTGAATCCCAGTGGAAATTTCCCCCGTTCATCTTCAAGTGTGGTGGAAAGGGTGGCTTAATCATATCCCCATGTATTCCCCAAACAGCCCCGATCCCCCCTCTGATAATATTTGCCTCTCGCCACTTCCAGGAGTGGTTTTGGATTAAACACCAGGTTCTCCAAGCGTATCGAAACGAGAAGCCTCTAGCTAACCCCTGAAAATACCACATCCACCATCTTGTTTCTTTGGTAAGCCCCTTAAGCAATTAGTTTTCACGTCATAGGTGTAGGCAGTTGAGTTAAATAAATAGAGGTGTTTTATTGTATGTGCGGAATAAACCAAAAGTAAATTAAACTATTAAAAATATTACCTGGACTGTACGGTTTTAATAAATTGCTTGTAAGTTGAGCCATCTTAAATAAAGTCTAAATTCACTTAACGCACTCATTCGAAACCCATGTTTTATCATATATACCTATTGGTTACGAAGCAAGTTCTGTTATTAGGCTGTTTATGGTATTTCCTGTTAGTTTCATGGGGCACCCCAAAGATCGAGTTAGACCAAAGGTAAGTTGAACATCATACATTATTTTGTGATCCATTATTATTTAATTACTAGGATCTAAGAAGTAGATTCACCATCAAACTAATTTTTTTTATTAGTAATATTTTAGAAAAAATGTATTCTGTGGAGTTTACTTCAACCTTTTCACTTTAAATATGCCTAGAAAGAAAATATTTGTGTTTTAGCTAGATAGAAAGCTCCAACATAAGATACTGTTTGTTTATAGTTGAACGCTGATGAACGAAGCATTTACCATAGGCGAGAGCAGTTGAGGAGGAAGGAAAGCGGATCGAAGCGCGCTACTAAACTAGCCACAATATTGATGCAGGAAGCTATAAACAGCTGACTGGATTCAGATGTTACAGGAGAGTAGTTAGTCCGCATTGGAATTTACGAACAATTTTGTTTTTCAAAATAGTTTTTTGTTTTCACACAAAATTGGGACTATTACCAAAACTGGAACCAGTGGTCACCAGTTTCGACGCGTAAAAGATTGAAACAAAATACGAGCATTTCCTACTTAACATCCAAACTTTTAGGTATTTAGTTATTTTACTGCAAGCTGAATAATCAATTAACAGTGAGTAGGTGAAACCATAGAATTACGCTTTTAAATACTTTATACAGAAAGATGAATAAAATAAGTAAAACGGTAAATCTTAATTGATTTTAACAATATACACGTAGTCGGCTTAAAATGAACTATATACAACATCTAAATTAAACATAATAGATCTAGCACATTGTCAATGCAGTACCAACTGTGCTTAAAATGAATTTAGAGCAATAGAAAATTCATACACGAATGGTAAATTTAATTAGTCAAGAGTACTTCACATGTACAAGAGTGTACACTGAACTACTAACTTTCACATAGCATTACTGATATTGAAAACACACACGGAAAACTAGGTTAGACCAATTACCTTGGATGTAATTAGACAATTTGTAAGTTTATGTGGGAACAAGGTTTGTAAACTTTGCCATAGTAAAAACGATATTTATACTGGCGAGTCATTTTCCATTAAAGGAACATGATTTGGACAATTTAGGTAAATTACTGGAATACGCTATTCTAATTTGTTTGCCAAAAATATAATTTTTCATTAAAAATCCGTCTTTAAACAATTCATAGTTAACAGTTTTAAAGTCTAACATACAGCAAGTTGTCTAAGAGTGTATGATGGTTATGGAATATTTGATTATTATTTAGAAAGTAGTAAATTTTATACTTTTAAACTTGGACAATGTACAGCAAATATAACAATAAAAATGTGTTACAATGTATTTTTTTGATGCTACAGTATTTAACATTGCAGCAGGTTCTGTCATCTTATATATAAAAATCCACAATGAGCTGGTTCTGAGATTTCAAGAGAAGACCAGAATCTCAGTTTAGATCATCTTTTTGAAACGTTCACATTATCCCTGAAGATAAATTTAGCCGAAGCCTTGATTTTCGTATCGAAGGTTATCTAGTTGACAAAATAATGTCAAAATCATTGCAATTCCATAAACATGCAATCTAGTCACACAAATTCGCTAAATGTGTGTCTAGATATTACTAAAGAGGTTGCGTAATAGCATGGGTGAAACGTCTGATGATAATACTGAACAAGTATTGTAAAAAGAACCTTTAAATAAGTCGACAACGGACGGTTCTAATCATTATAACAAAAGCTACTTTTTCCTAACATTAAACGTAAAAAAAATAACAACAACGTAATAATGTATAACCTTAGACAATCAAACTAAACAAAATTAAAAATAAAGTTTAAATTCCTATTGTTATAGTTCATATTCTAAGAAAGAAGCATAGTCTTTAGACTTGTCTTGTTTCAAACAACCTTTTTCATCATTTTAAAAGCCAGTTGTAAAAGAAATGTAAGAAACAAACAAGAGAGCGGAAGTATTTCCAGAGGTTAGTTAGGCGAGGGCGTCCTGATACGCTTGGTGAGGGTGGATAATCCAAGACTATTCCTTGAAGTGGTGAGGAGCTAAGGGTGGGATGGGAAAGGTTTGTTTAGGGAATCCTCTGGAGAGTCATAACTGCGCCCTTTCCAAACACGTGTATATAACAACAGTTGCACGCGAAAATTTGACCGGAAGAGAAAAGTTTCTTGTTGACAGAAATTGGCCTAAAAATAATTGTTAGTACTTGTTAAACATGATGATGTTAATACAAAATCTCAGAAGAAAATTGATAAATTAACATTTAAGTTAAAAAATGTGTAAAACTATTTTTCTCTAAGGTTTTATTATTGTTAAATACATGCATATTTCTGCAACGATACAATCAGAGTGTTATACTTCTTCGGTAAGGTTAATTGTGGCGTTAGTGAGTTTTATAAATCCACTGGTGGGAACTGAATAATAAGTTCTGAATGGTAGGGAGGACCTTCAACGCACAATATTGAGACAACTGGAAACGTTAACAACGATAATAAACATACAAGTGGAAGGTATACAATATTTGTAAAACGAAGCGAATTAATATTGAATACAGGGTTTATCGATCTGGTTGTATGAACGAACTTACAATTATTCATATAAAAGTAATCTTATGTTTTTATTATATTTTTTTATAGTAAAAAGGTGGTAAAAACATTGGTAATTCAAATTTAATGTACAGTAAAAGGTTAATTATGTTATTTATAATACAGAAATTATGTAAACATGATTTTTAATTGAAACCTGTACATAAATTGACTGTTTTACAATATAACATTTAAAAATAATAAAGTTATATAGGCCTAAACTCTTTAAATAAACATACCAGTACCACTAAACTTTACATATTACATTAAAACTGCACGACAACAGGTACTAATTGTTTATAGACCGTGCCAGATTCACTCGAGGATAGTATTCCAAGTGGATGAGCAAGAGGTTACAATTCCGGTCTCAAGGGTTCCAGGTAACAATATACCCTCAACCTGCAAATTGGTGAGAGACTTAAACCCCATCTCCATTGTTAAGGCAACGCTGTTCACGTGTCGTCGTACGGAAAGTGAAACGGTGTCGAATTTGAGAAATGATGAGCCTCTGTTACTTTAGTTGGTACTTGAGCGGGACGTTTCGCTCCACGAAAACGTCAAAAACATGGGTTTCTATTTCAATGATTCGGTCTTTAATAACTATCGTATTGCAGCACTTGAAGTGTTATTTGATAGGTTAAGAACTGTTTTAGTAGACCATAAGTTGGTTTTTACAAAAGATATAATATTTATATAAGTGCTCAACAATTAAATATATGAAACTTTACTCATCATTCTTAACAATTAAAAAACTCATAATAACAAATTATGATTCACTATGTTGGTCTTTTTATAATCATATAGTGATCACTATAATTCATTGTAACAGTTGAAATAAAACAGTATGTTTTTGGCCCGCTGGCAGTAAAATTGCCCTGCTACAGTCAACCTCCCAGTATTGACCCACCTTAAGTCCAATATGTAAACTATAAATGAGCTGCATTAAATCAACATTAAATAAACAAATAATAATGCTTAAACAAACCTAGTAGAAAATAAATAAATAAATAAAACTAATGCAAGCTTTGTAAGCTTACTCGATTATAATTAATCTAAAATTATCTGGATTACAAAAGAAAACCTACAACAATGAAAAATAGTAATACAAAACTTCCGAGCCGAGTAGTATTTATATGATTTTCAGTTAAATGTCAAACCTGATACTCACTTCACTTTCCTATACACCAACAGTATCTTCACTGCCACACAACATTGATATCCTTCTCTAGTAGTGTCCACATTGACGGAAACCATTGAGCAGACGCCATTTAAGTATTAAAAGAACCGAGTATAGAAACTTGCGTCTATGGAACTCTATCAACACTTTGTCCACAAGTAGCTGGGTGCCTATGAATTTGGTTAAGATTTTCCTTCCTTCGAGAATTCTAAACGTGATTTATCGAAACCGACTGAGATATTGTCGTTAGTACACAATTATATTAATATCATTAATGGTAACTTTATAAAATGTCATAGTCAATTTACTATGAAGTCATAATTGTTGAAGCAAATATTTAGTAAATATTTGGGCACAATTTGAAATAATTTACTGCTTATCGGATAAAACTATCGGATAAAAATATTAGGACTTAAAGTCTCTCTTTTCGGTTAAATTAGTGGAGTTGTTTAGCTAAACGATTAAAAATAAAATCAAATACATTTACTTACAAAAAGACTTAGTAACATACAAACAAGTTTTTAAATTTCCTCTAACTGTATAGAGGTTTAAGTCAAGGAAGCTGGAGTGAGTTAGCGTTGGTTTGAGCAGATCGAGCACGGCGGTATTCAGAAAGCTTTTAGGGGGCGATATCAAAGGTAGGATACGGGAGATGGTTCGCTCCCCTCCACAGTGCCACTCTAACCGACAACACCCTTCGGTGAGATAAGATTATGCCTCCCAATCACCCCTTGTTTCGCCTTATTAAACATCTAATATTCTTTGAACGTCTGGGCCTCCCTCTGTCTTTCTCGCAAGCAATTTCCTCCACAGAGTATACCTAAGTTTAACTTTTTCTTTTTAAGATACGTACGCGTAAACTATATTCCGGTTAGCTTTTATTGGTTTTGTTTACAAAAACAGTTTCTTGATTACCAAATTACGTGCTAGTAGAAATTTAACGTCACAGAACACAAATTAACTCTAATATAATTGATTTGTTAGTGCCTCTAGTCTGACAACGGCGCTTGCTGAATCAATATTTTTTTTCCAGTGATATTCAATTTAAATTTAAGTTATACTAGTCATTCAGTTGTTTGTAAATTGTTAAGTTGTAAGATATAACTAAGATACATAGCTCAGGTAGCTTTATTATTTTATTAATTAGGCAAACTAATCGATTAAAGTTGGTGTTATTTATAAAATGACTAAAAGTTTTTCCTGTTAACGGTTAAATAAATCCTAGATAAAATAGTGCTTTCATATTCAGTACTATATATTTATACTCCAGCAAAGATAAAAATCTAAACGTAATAAAAAGGACAGGTTAATTATTAATAAAGATTATGCAAATTATTAGCTTTTATTAGTACAATATTTTAACAACAACTTTTAGGTCAAATAATTCACTGAAATATTCTAAGTTTTGGAAATAGGAATGTCTTTTCTGTGGAGTTCAAATATATGGTAGTTATTTTTGTAATAATATAAAAGTTCGATAGGAAATACTCTTTGAATTTTTTTTAGTAAAAAATTATACGAGCTTTATTTATCTAAAACTTTATTGGGCCAAGTATACTATTTCGGTTTATATCAATTACCTAGAGCCACCACCCAGAGTTAGTCTCAGTGGAAGTGTATCTTTGGTCATCGGCCCGCAGTTAAAGTGACACTTCACGAACAGAGACACAAACTCAAAGATTTTAAGGTACATTAATTACTGCAAATAATACTGGTTTAATTGTAAAGTCTTAAAACAATGTATATCTAGTAATTTAAATCTGTAAATATCTCATAGTATGTAATTTAGTTTAATTAGTGAGTGTGAATAAAAGTACAGTTAGAAGCCACAAAGTGGAATCACATTATTATTTAGGCCCCTGAAGGCCGTAGCAATACAATCGGCCTTTAAATCGGATTTTAAATATTAGAATTTTCTTATTAAATCTAAATATAACATATATTTTTATTAAATTAAAGGCAATTAAATTTGTTGATTACATCAGTAACAAACAGTAACAACACTATACATAATCACACACATAATGATTGCCCTGTGGAATTTCATAACACAGAGGGTAATCAATAACAGATATAAACATCTGAATATTACAACTATAGGTTTCAAACACGAGTTATTGTTGCATGCAGCATATCGTGGAAATGAATATTGAACGCGTAGATTGCCACGCACTGTTCATTTCGCAATTTCGAATAAAGCTGAATATATCATGTATTATTTATTTACAAATTTCGTTGACAGTTCTCTCAGTTGCATAACACAGTATAGAAGTTGGTTGTAATTTTCATTACATATTATGTCTTATTAAATGAAATGTTCTCTTGTTATTTTAACAAATAAAACAAAACTATAAAAAATAACAAAGAACAAAATGCAATGATTATTTAACAATATAACTTTAAATTTATCATGGTGGTTTACTTACTTTAAAAACAAAGTAATTCATGTTTTTATTTTGCTTATAAATGCTTGCTTTTAAATTATATTTACTATATACAAAAATACATACTTAATATTTATTTATATTCAAATACTGTTAAATATTTTAAGCAGAATATGACAACTGCAAAGAAGTAATAACAAGTGCATTCCTATATTAAAAAGGATTGTTTTGTTTGCAGCCCTTAAATTAAATATTTATTTGTAAAATATTTTAGATAATTTTTTTGTTAAGTAGGTTTAGTTACATTGCAAATCGTATTAATGCCTCCTAATTAAATACTGTTCATAAAAATGTACAAAAAAACAACAAAATACTTTCAACATAATAACACATCGAACACTAACCCAGGACAAAATACAACATTTATTTAACAACACAACCTCAAATTAGTCATTATAATTCGCTTATTTATTTAGAAATAATTAATTCAAGTTCTGTCTATAAACGGCAGAGTACATTTTGTCTATGAATGTGGTGACGTAGATAAACGAACGTAATATTTGTTTAAATACTAAGGTGATTAGGATTAGACACCTTATTTCCTTATAGGGAGTCAAATATTATAACTATTTATGATGAATAAAAGCAATCAGCTGATCCTTTTTTTATCTTATTCGACCCTGATTACACCTAGTTTCTATTGTTCGTGGATCTTAGTTTAAATTAACACAACATTGACTGATAGAAATCAATAATTAGACTAGAAACAAAATAAAGAAAGGATTATGAAAAATATAATTAAACTTTAGTAAACATACATAATTTGATGTAGACACGCAAAAGACTTCCTTGTTATATTACAGACCGTGTTTCAAAAGTAAACAAGGTCAGGGTAGAATGTTGAAAAAGAAGAAAATAACTTGTCTCTAGTTAAAAAATCTTCCTTATGATCCATTTTACCTCGACGTGGCATGCAATGCGTTCATAAATGAAATGAAATCTCCTTCTAGAGGAAAATATGTTCAGAATATTTTATTTAAATTTAATAGTAGTAATACAATTTCGCATGAAAAGTAAATAATTTCAAAATTTTAATCATTAAAAATCTAAACCCGTTTACAGTTTTAGCATAAAAATATTATTACATTAGTTTTGTGTTTAGAAACATCAATAGTTAACTATGGTGAACAAAATGTTGAATTTATAATTATTGAAAATATATTTCTTATCATTACAAGTGTGTTAAAAAAATTAGTTTATCTGATATCTAGTTAGATACCACAATGTAACAGTTATTCTTATAATTTCATAAAACTCTATGGACACGCTTACTTTATGAATTGATCTGTTGCACTCTATAGTAGGCCTACAACGTACAATCTGGATACGAATACTTGAGTTCAGTTTTTAACTAAAAAACGCAATGCCAGACATGCGCAGATTTTCACATTTGTAAATCATTTTAATATTAATCAATTTCAATCGTAAATATTGTAACTGAAGTGTATAATTGAAATGCTTCCAGATCAAAGAGGCTCAAACTATATTATATATAATTAAAAAACTAGGAAAATGTTGTTGTTGACGAAACACAAATGTTGTAAAACACAACACAATCTTGTTGTTAACAGTGGTGAACAATAGATACAGCACTTTTATTTACATTAAGATGATATTTTAAAAATGATTTACATTTCTGGAGGAAAATATAGCCTAGCTTAACTGGAAGAAGTCATATTTATGGAAAAACAAACTCATATTTTGGAAAAATTACTCTAGAGGTCTAGGAAAACTATACCCATGGGGTACAAGGAAATATATATACATTTCCAATAGGATGAAAGTGTAAATAATTCTAGTGGTTGCCTTTAAAAGTATCAATATGAGAAGACCAACTATGTTCAAGTAAAATTATCGCATTTTAAACTGCAATTGAATATTTTTAAAATATGATGTTCACAATGCCTTACAATAATTCTTGTACGAGTATCACACAAATGTGATAAAAAGGCTAAAAACTGTTTTGGAGGAGGTAATGATTACAAGTTCCCTCTTAAGAGGAGAGGGCTAAGTGTTAGGATTGTAGGTGATAAGTTCTAAGCTCAATCCTCTTGATATCGACACGCCGAACGCTCAATGGTTGCTATCATTGTAGAGATTACTAGAGCGATCCGCGGTAACTATGTTAGTTGGTAAACCTAATGTTGTCTAGGGCAGAGAACAGGGTATCAGGCTTGTCAATTATCTGAAAATCAGACCAACACTACTTGGTTCGGATTCCACGTAACGATGTAGGTCCCTTAGTTGGCCTCTGGCTATTAGGCTTTAATAAAAGGCCCTACCTGACCACAAGTCGAAAGCCAGACTACAAACGTCATCCACACTCATGTAAGCATTCATGTTCACCTTAAAATACGCACTAAGTTGTGTCGGCGTCTCATATCTGAGAAGTTTTTACAGTAATTTAGAGCACAAACTTGTATCACGTTGAGCCATGTAAAAACATATTACATTTGCATTACAAACGTTTTAAATGTGTCAGTTCTGCCCTCCGCAGACATGAAGCGATCGGCAGTGATTTGTTCCAGGTTATTGCAGCGTGTAACGTAAGGGTGTATCTCCCCCCCCCCCAAGCTCTTTATTACACTTGCCACTTCCTCTGTCTACTGTGAAGTTACACAGTGCATGCAATAACTTCGTACCACGTTTGTAGTGTATTTACTCAACAAAGTAATGTATACGTCTTAAAAACCTTTGATAAATTTCTAAATTTTCAAAATTGTTATCAATCTGTTCGAAGGAAATTTAAATTATAACATTAAATTATAAATAAGTTTTAAAAGAATAAAATCGACGTACACTGGAAATTTTAATATAATAATGGATGCCTTTATCATTACTATATGCCATAAATTTAAGCTGTTAATAGTGACTTTCAAATATTTTAAATAGGTTTAATGGCTTCCATCTTTTAATTGAACGAATTTTTTAAACTTCTCTCGCCAGTTCACATGAGCCTGCAGGCCTTTTCGTGAATTTATCAATGATTGAAGTACCGACAGTTAGTTCAGTGGGAATTCGAACCTCGGACCATTTCCTTCGCATTCCGAAGCCTATGAGGCCAATGAGCTACAAAGCCGGTGATTATATAAGCACAATGATCTCAGATATAAATTTCATCCCCTGATTTTTAATTTAAATACTAATAACTAATGTTCTAATTCAAAATAAAAGTAAATTTAAAATGTAATTAGTTGTTTTTAAAATAAAAATCAGGATAAAGCATTAAATCTGATCTTTAGTGTGCTCTAGATAATTCTGTTCTCTATTGAAAAATATAACATTTTAAATTTAAGCTGTAATCTTTATTTAAATGTACCATTGGCCTTATGAATAGTTAAATCCAGTATGACAGACTTTTAATTGCATGTAGTTGATAGAAAAACCTAAAAGTAGAAGTGGTAAAGTAGTTAACTAGGAAAATTAATAAACCAATAGCATACAGCAAATTTATTTTACTAATACAATAGCATACAAATTAAAATGCAGGATTCAGAGTGATAAATTATTATTGGTAACTGAATCATATAAAATATATTCTTCAAAACAATAACAATTACTGTATAAGAATGTCTACGGCGAAATTGATGTAAACTCATCTGCATAGTGAGTTTGGCCATTGATTATATAAATTTGTGTATAAAATCAATGGTTTGGCCCATCAGAAAATAAGAAAACTATTAAATAAAATCACGAGGTTTTTAACCACTCAGACTGTGTTTATATAGCGTGGTTTCATTGAATCTGCATAGATAAATGTTTTATGTATATGAATGTCTAATTTTAATAATAATTGAGGGCCGAGTGGTCTAAAACATCAGGGCTTTGAGCATAAGTTAATAGACAGCACAGGTTGTAATCATGGCCTTAACTGTTAGTTTTTACTATTATAGATCAATGATCTATGGGGAATCGGCAGAATAAGTAGGAAATCAGCCTATCCTTAGCAAATCAATACACAGTTGTAAATAGAGCGTGTAAAGCCTAAATATTGTTTCTTACATACGTAACCTACAACATTTTTATATCACAAAAAAACAACACAACTCCTATCAAATTAGAAAGACTATAAACGAAATGAAATACATTAACTGCTTCGTGAGAGTGAATTCGTATCTCTTTATATTAGAGAACGAACATGGTCTGTGTAATAAAAGGTTCCATGAAATCAGAGCTTCGCCAGCTGGGCACGTTTCAATGGAGACCATTCACTTCTGTGGGTATTATTTTATCGACCATCTCGGTCCAGCATTGTGATCGTCTTTCAGAAGCCAGCACCTGGACACGTCGAGGACGCAAGGATTGTAAAGAGCTTCATAGAACGGATGGGAAAAAAGTTTAATTTCTTTAAGCCATAATGTAAATTAGGATCTAAAGGATGTAGTAAATAAGGGTTGCCCTGAGAGTGGAAGTGAGGTGGGTGGGCCGATCAGTGTAAAGTTTATATTCCTAAAAGTACGTAAGGAGTTAATTATGAAAGGATGGAATTGCCATTCTTAAACTATTGTTTATAATAATAGGATGGGTGATCTAACAGACATTCTCTACAGATTATGAAATATATTATTATATTTATTGCTTCAGGGTTTGGTTCTCAGAGAAGTTATTGTATACAGATCAAAATTGGGCAAAACTATTTAGAACTTAGGGTAAAACTATATCCGTGTGATTTGTTTTCGTAGTAAGAAGATGGAAAAAAATCACGCAATAAAATTTTAAAGGATCACGACATACACAACTTCTCAATTTTTCGGTAACAACACTCAAAAAGTAATGAATAGTTACATAAAATTGCATTTTATATGTAGTGTTTCCTAAAATTGTAAACGGGAACAAGCATTTTAAGCACGTCCCAACCTATGAAGAATTTTAAGCTTTTCCTTACCTACCTACATTTTACAAATGAAAATAAATATCAGTGCTGAAAAAGTGCTACCATGACCAGCTTATTTATGTGCATATCATATCCAAATCATGTAAGTTTTTACTGTGAGCAGATTATTGTTCAATTATGAAAGAATGCTTTATTGCAGGTAAAACCAAGTAATAGGCCAACCTTTATTTTTCAAACAAATAAGTAAACGATTACTATTAATAGTAAATGTCAGACTAAAATAAAAAAATGAAAGAAAAAAAATATATATATAAAACAAATAAGCTAGGGATAATACCTTGCCTTACAACTTGGCAGACACAGGATTTGGGCTGGAAACTTACATCAAAACACTATTGGGCTGGCAGGGCTGCCAACCGTAATGCTGTAATTAACCCTTGACAGTGCGAATGCAGTGGTACCAACTTGACAGTAGTAAAGCTGAGCCAAAACGCGCCTAAAACCAGACCATTTCCCGCCAATTACAGTGACTGCCAAACCCCATCTCGCCTTTCTACCCTACTGACTAAGAGGGCCGTGTGTTAAGTACACATTTAATCTACCGTTGTTTATGATTTTTTATAATATCACTAACTTAAAATCATTCTGATGGTTTAATTTATTGCACTAGAACAGACTTTTTTAATATTTAAGGTCACTGTACCCCAAAAATGATGTATTTATCAGTAAATGGTTAACCTAAAATTAAAAAAAATATTATAAAATTGAAAGCTAAACCTAAGGATATTTGTTTCCTTAATATGTCTTGACATAAAAAAATATATTTCTCACAATACCAAGTAATTTTGTTGCTATTTAATCACTCTCGAATAAATATTAAGCTGCCTTCAAATGTAATTCTTTTAGATGAGATTAAATTTAATTCGTTTCTTACAGTACATCACGTGTTGGTAAAAACACAATACAAATGAACGTAAAAAAAAATTAAGTTTGAAATACGCAAATGCTCAATTAAACAACAAAAAGTAAAAATATAAGATAACATTTCTACATTTAGTACTTTTATTGTAATACATTTGTGATGAGCGGCGTAAAATTGTTTTCAGTTTTATTAATTTAAAATGAATTTAATGCAAATATTAATCAATGATGGTCTCGTAAAATCCCCACTAAAGGCCATACGATGATACGAACAAATATAAAACCTAACCTTAACCACTAAAAGTGTAAGGTTTGATGAAATGTTTAGTTAAAAACAAATAAGGCGAGGTACACAAATGTGGTTACACTGCAAAATAAACACAATTTAACAATTTCTCTATATGATTGAGCCTCCAAACCCTTGCGTCTGCGTCATCTTGTGGGTACAATCAAGGCAAGAGATAAAATAAAGTTTAAAAGCCACCCCATAATCATGGAAGCCACCCAGAAAACCGGAACAGAATTAGACTCCAGTTCCGGGGAGCTGGTTTTTACAGTCAATAAACACCAACGACACATCGACCACATCTGGTTTACAGGAGGTCTCAGGATCGATTCCAACTTTGTACAACCATTGAGGCCATTTGAATCACTTTACGCAATATTTTCTATTAGAAAGAAACAATAAATAAATAAAACATTCATACTTAGGGCAAGCAGATGATAAAGCTTTGAAACCATGCATAAAATTAATCGATGAAATAAATATTCTACATCTATACGAATTTTTACTGTAGAAAGAAAAACAAACTAAACCTTTTTATCGTACGTTTTACTATGCAGGATAGTAAACGCGTTCTCTTGATGCACCTTGTCGAATTACTGGGGTTTTAATGTACACAATCGTCAATAAAATATGTTATTCGTAAAGTAAGCGAACTTTAACATGTTTAAATATTAAATAAGTTGAATTTATAAACTGTATAGTTGGTACGAAACTTGAACTGCAGTAACAAACAGATGTAAACAAGGCAACAGACTATAAACTGTATAGTTGGTACGAAACTTGAACTGCGGTAACAAACAGATGTAAACAAGGCAACAGACTATAAACTGTATAGTTGGTACGAAACTTGAACTGCGGTAACAAACAGATGTAAACAAGGCAACAGACTATAAACTGTATAGTTGGTACGAAACTTGAACTGCGGTAACAAACAGATGTAAACAAGGCAACAGACTATAAACTGTATAGTTGGTACGAAACTTGAACTGCGGTAACAAACAGATGTAAACAAGGCAACAGACTATAAACTGTATAGTTGGTACGAAACTTGAACTGCGGTAACAAACAGATGTAAACAAGGCAACAGACTATAAACTGTATAGTTGGTACGAAACTTGAACTGCGGTAACAAACAGATGTAAACAAGGCAACAGACTATAAACTGTATAGTTGGTACGAAACTTGAACTGCGGTAACAAACAGATGTAAACAAGGCAACAGACTATAAACTGTATAGTTGGTACGAAACTTGAACTGCGGTAACAAACAGATGTAAACAAGGCAACAGACTATAAACTGTATAGTTGGTACGAAACTTGAACTGCGGTAACAAACAGATGTAAACAAGGCAACAGACTATAAACTGTATAGTTGGTACGAAACTTGAACTGCGGTAACAAACAGATGTAAACAAGGCAACAGACTATAAACTGTATAGTTGGTACGAAACTTGAACTGCGGTAACAAACAGATGTAAACAAGGCAACAGACTATAAACTGTATAGTTGGTACGAAACTTGAACTGCGGTAACAAACAGATGTAAACAAGGCAACAGACTATAAACTGTATAGTTGGTACGAAACTTGAACTGCGGTAACAAACAGATGTAAACAAGGCAACAGACTATAAACTGTATAGTTGGTACGAAACTTGAACTGCGGTAACAAACAGATGTAAACAAGGCAACAGACTATAAACTGTATAGTTGGTACGAAACTTGAACTGCGGTAACAAACAGATGTAAACAAGGCAACAGACTATAAACTGTATAGTTGGTACGAAACTTGAACTGCGGTAACAAACAGATGTAAACAAGGCAACAGACTATAAACTGTATAGTTGGTACGAAACTTGAACTGCGGTAACAAACAGATGTAAACAAAGAAACACTGTAGTAAATTGTTCAAAAATGATTTAAGTGAATATTAAGTAAACATACAAAATAAATAAAACACATCAACAACTGATTACACTAATGGATGCTACGATAATTCAAACAGAGCAATAATAGAAATACAATTGAACTGCAGGCCAGCACAAAACCAATTAAGTTCTGTTTGGATTGCAACATGTGGAAAACGCGTTATTTGGTTATAATTAACAGTTAAGAGACTCGTGTTTACAGTGCATTTGGCAATAAACGGTATTAAACCGTTGTCGGATATTGGTAGAGATAATAAAGTATCCTTGACCACTTGCAGTGCACAGCGTGCATCGTGTTTCAAAGAGAACAATTAGTTCACTGATTATATTAAAGACAAACAAAGACTGAAGACAATGTTCTAAGAACATTAACAAAATTAATAATAAAAAAGACGTCTAATTAATATTAATTGAGAGAATAGTCTCAATTGATCAGGTTCAGACAATAGTCTAAATAGTGAGGAATCATAAATGCTTGCTTTAGACATTGTTTGTATGGTGGGGAATCTGAAATACTAACTTTAGACAATGCTCTACATTTCTTGACGGTACCGTATGGTTTTTTTTTTTTTTTTTTTTTTTTGTGATATTCATTACTTATTTATGTTAATTTATGCTACACATCACATTGTTTTTCATAAAATGTTATATTTCGGTTTTACAATCTGAAGCCATTTTCAAAATTTTTGTGAAGTCGAAATATAACATTTTCTAAAAAAAAACGATGTTATGTGTAGCTAATTAACATGAATCAGTAATGCTCTATATGATGGGGAATCCAAAATGCTTACTTTAGACAATCGTCTACATAGTGGAAATTCCCATGTGCTTATTTTAGACAATGGTCAACATGGAAGGGAATCCAAAATGATTATTTTAGACAATCGTCTACATAGTGGAAAGTCCCATGTGCTTACTTTAGACAATGGTCAACATGGTGGGGAATACAAAATGCTTAGTTTAGACAATCGTCTACATAGTGGGGAATCAGGAATTATTACTTTAGACAATTATTTACATTGTGGGGAATCAGGAATTATTACTTTATACAAGGTCCACATAGTGGGGAATCCAAAATGATTACTTTAGGCAATGGTTCACATAGTGGGGAATCAGGAATTATTACTTTAGACAAAAGTTCACATAGTGGGGAATCCGAAATACTTACTTTAGACAAAGGTACATATAGTGCGGAACCCAAAATGCTACTTTAGAGTTTAGATAATGGCTCACATGGTGGGGAATCCGAAATGATTACTTAAGGCAAGGTCAACATTTTGGGGAATCCGAAATGCTTACGTTAGAGAAGTCTAAAAAGTGGGGAACCCAAAAGGCTTACTTTAGACAATGGTTCACATAGTGGGGAATCAGAAAATCTTACTTTATATAGTGGTACACATGGTGGGGAATCCGAAATGGTTCACATAGTCTAAATAAAGGGGATCGGAAATGCTTACTTCAGACAATTGCCTACGTAGTGGGGAATCAGAAATACGTACTTTAGATAATAGTCCGAATAGTGAGGAATCAGGATGCTTACTTCAGACAACAGTTTACAGTGGGGAATCCGAAACGCTTACTTTAGACAAAGGTACATATAGTGGGGAACCCAAAATGCTACTTTAGAGTTTAGATAATGGCTCACATGTTGGGGAATCCGAAATGATTACTTTAGGCAAGGTCAACATTTTGGGGAATACGAAATGCTTACGTTAGAGAAGTCTAAAAAGTGGGGAACCCAAAAGGCTTACTTTAGACAATGGTTCACATAGTGGGGAATCAGAAAAGCTTACTTTATATTGTGGTACACATGATGGGGAATCCGAAATGGTTCACATAGTCTAAATAAAAGGGATCGGAAATGCTTACTTCAGACAATTGTCTACGTAGTGGGGAATCAGAAATACGTACTTTAGATAATAGTCCGAATAGTGAGGAATCAGGAATGCTTACTTCAGACAACAGTTTACAGTGGGGAATCCGTAACGCTTACTTCAGACAATTGTCTACGTAGTGGGAATTCCGAAATGCTTTCTTCAGACAATGGTCTACTAGGTGAACAATAAGGTAAATAACATAATTCAGGTACTATGGTTGACTCACGCGTGTCGACAGCTTTTATCGCATTACATAGTTAATTATATCTCTTTGACGGAGATTGAAGGTAGTTTACACGAACATCCTCTAAATGGCAGAAATAACTAAATAAGAAAATTATCCACAAATTGTCTCTGTAATTATTTATTGATTCGACAAATCATTAAAATCATAGCAAATATCAATATGCTAATTTAATTAATAATCAATTCGATAAAACGTGTATGTTATGTAAGTGAAATTGTTATTAGAGTAACATTATTAATACAGTAAATAAGAGCTAGCATACATTCTAAGACAAAGAAAAGAGTTAACTTTACCATTGCATTAGCCAAGCTCTCGAGACCAGTGGAAGTTGGCAGATTAACATGCAAGGATGTCAAAGGTCCTAAGACACAGCCCTGAGGTATCTCGCATGTTGATGAGTTCATTACCTCCCCGACACGGTTAGGGTGGAAGTGACACCACCTTCTTCTCGCTTCTGGGGTGAATATGTAGTTTTAAGGGCGACGCTGTCATATATTTCTTTTGGAACATATCTAAGTCTAATCAGTCTTTTTTTATTACATAAATAAGTAACCAATAGTAAAACATTTTCAAATGTGGATTGCGAATTAGTATTAAATGGTATGAATGAGTGATGTAGTAGATGTTAAAAAAAAAAATAATAACTTGCCTTAGGAAAATATAGCTAATTAGTATCATAGTAAAAATATATTTGAGCAAGTAACTATCAAGTGGATAATATAATTGAAAACAACTAAACGTTTCAAGAATTTGGTAATTTAGGAACGGAATTTTTTCCCCACCATCTCTAAAGCATGCTTAACACCAGGTATGCCTGAAAATTATGGATTGCGATCTATATCAAAAGTAACTACTATCTATATATATTTCCCCCTAACGTAGTTCTATGGAAATGTAAGGCCAGCCCGGCAAACTGTATCACTAAAACGTGCCCAACAGTTGGTTTGCCGGCGCAGTTTGTCAGCTCGTTAGGGCAATCACTTACTGGCAGCAAGGCCCAATGAACCCAGGTGGTCCTGTGACAAATTACCTCTCTCACACCCCTGAGACTCAGTTTTTCCGCCAACTTCTTGGGGTTCTCGTGTACAAACCAATAAACCGTGGCCATTATTTACCATAACGGCAGCACCGCTGAGTTATACTTATAGACTGCCGTTTCTTCTCACTTCCAATAAGCCATATTTTAGAAGCTTATATTGTAAACCTACGATTTTAAGATGTGTACGTTTTACTGTTTTATTACCAAAATGTAACGTTCGTAAGTAAACTATTAACAATAATTAAGTATGAGAAAGTGAAATGATATATCTATGAATCCGGAAAAAAGAGTTGGTAAATGTGGGATATCCCACAGGACATTCACGATTTTTTTAAATAGTCAATACCAACTCCACGATCACGAAATCCATAGGACCATTGCTCGGTAGAAATACGAATTATTACGAAAAATATTTAAAAAAATAAAAACGATTTTACATGAAAAACTATGTTTACAACATTCCTAAACACGAATATGGCATCCTTTTCTTCCTATCACAAATAAAAATTGATATATTTAACAAAACAGGTTAAAATAAGTTAGGTTAGTGTATGTTGACTATTGCCCAACCTAACCTAACCTAACATAACTCACTTTTTTGTTAATTATATCAGCTGTTATTCATCGTAAGAATAAATGCCTTACATCTTACACAATAGAGAAAAAAATTATACAAGATTGTTTAATATACATCACACATTGTTTTATTTTTCATCACGGTGTAAAAATATATACATTTTTCAATTTTTACTCAACAATCGGTATTTCCACCTCATAATTTCTATGGATTCGTGTTTGTGGGGTTAATATTGACTGGTTAAAAAAATACAATTGGGCGGGACCCCTGTATTCCATACTACCGAAGACCTCTTACTATGTACACTTAGAATCACAGACTTCAGTAGGATTTTACCTTGTTTATAAAATCCTTGAGCTTAGGGGAGTGTATGCGGGGAATGTAAATAGGCTCAGCCACCTCTCAGCCCGCTTAGTTTTACCTTTTGATCCGAGGCCTTAAAACCACCTTACTGAAGGCTTATGCCACACACGTTGAATCTTTGTTTTAATATCACAGCCATGCCACCGTGGTAGAGAGTAAAATTTACAACAAACTTAATTCAGGTAGAAAGTAATAATGAAATAGACCTATTAAAATCATAAAAAAATTACTTTGAGAAACTTGCATCGTACTAATATTTATCTATGTGCATTTTACAGGAAACCCTTGTCACGTGGGTAGATCAAGTATTTTTAATTGCTTAGCCACGCACAGAATGTTGTTCCTTATGTGCCTATCTACGAATATTGCCTATTTGAAGGATCGCACTACAATCTAAACATATAAAATACCCAATATACAAATATAAAATTATATGTTATGTATTTATTATAACACCTCTTCTAAATATACAAGAAAATTAAACTTTTGAGGAATAAAAACGTTTAATTGTTGAAATAACATAATCTTTATGGATTTTGAGCTACTTGGTTACGTAAAACAAGGCTGGAGGGAGAATTCTCTTACGTAACGTTCGTATTTTATAAGTAGGTATAAAATTAGGGACCCAGTCAATTTATAACGATGTAAACGATGTAAACGTCAATATGTAAACGAAAATAATATACACCTTAGCATGATTTTGCAAAAAATCTGAAAAGGATTACTTTGGCATATGCTAATTAACTTAAAATTATCTTGTTATTAGTCACAATATTTGTAGAAAATATGTCTTAAATTTGTAAAATAATGTATTTAAGAAAAAGGCACAAGTTTAGGATAGCGTACAGTATAATAAAGACAGTATTGTATCTAATTAAATGTCATAAATACTGTTAATTATTTGTAATTGGTAATTAGTTATGTAGCGGTTTTATCAATTGATCACCTGGTGAATATGCTTAGGTCAGCAATATTTTACGGAAACACTTGTGTGACTGTCAGCAATTTCTCGAATTATTATCATTCAAAGAGGTAGGCAAGACCAGCAAGATCTATGATGAAGAGAGGGTGAGTAGCCATCAGGGTGTGAAGGCTACCAGGGTTGTTTTCGCAGGACAAGTTGATGAGACGGTAGGAATCGCTAGGACGGTAGGATAGGAAGTTGATTCGTAATTACAGGTAGTCCTTAAAATGTTAGTGGATGTAGACATCTTAAAGAGTCTGTAAATTAAAGTTTATCCCCTCTATATCTTGTGGTTCAACTATTGCAATTTCTATTCCTAAGGTGGGTGGGGATTTCCGATTAATTAAGGTTATATTAATAATAATAATGGGTTTACTATACAAAATGTTTTAAACAAAAGTTGTAGTCTAGTTCTCTTGTAACCCTTTTTAAAGAAGGTTGTAGCCTACCTACTACCAAAATATTTACGAAATCGTAGAACATGAGGCATTGAAAATATAATTTAAAGGCAATGTGTACAGATATACGCAGGTTGTTCTTGGTATAAAGAACAATGAGCGCGTTGTTCATTGGAAAAAGCATTATTTTATGAAGGTACACGACTGTGGTGTTGTCGTTATGAATGGGGAGTGACAGAGAAGGAGCACCATTGGAACGGAACTGGCACGGTCTGGCAACCACGCCCAGTCCACAAACTACTGACAATACAGACCCTGTTTGACATGGAGACGAGCAGTCTGTGTAAATTTAGTTTATCACAGCCATGTAAACTTTATACTCACTCCGTGTTCTTTAGAGCCAGATTATACTTGCTTATCCGCTTTGTATGAAAATGAAGGCAACTTAGCTTAAATAACAAAGTATAAGTTCGAAATCATAAACTATATGATTCGTAAACCAGTAATGTCAAAGTAAACTGATTCAAAAGAACGCTTAAAGCGTTCAACCGAAATTCTGTGGAACGTAAAAGCAAACCAGCTTTCCCAGACGTATCCTCTGAGGGAATAGCTAACAAGCTCTCATCGTCTATTCTACCCTTACGTAACTCACTCGCCTTCCACCCTCTCAGCACTGTAGACTAGGATAGTTGAGGGTAGTTTATAACTTGCACAGTAACGACTTAAAAGAGGTAGAGTTTTAAACTTCGAAAAATTCTAGAAGTATGTTTAAAGACAATATATATTTTTTTCAAATTTGAGTTTTTAAAGAGTACAAAATTTCCATAAAAACGGATTATAAAACTCTTCTCCGTCAACCCAAATTTAATTCAGTTTTTTCAATGTTCGCAATTATCAAATCTTTAAACACTTTATTTTATTACATTCATTTAAATATAAATATTCCATTTGATTCAAGTATTAAACTTAATTAATTAGGGATAACACGGGTGACAGACAATTGTAACATACGTAACTTGAAAAAAAGAATAATAAAACAACTAACACAAAATATGCTAAAATGAATATCTTAGTATATTAATCACGTTCAAAATAAACAGTAATGAATTAATCAGTTAATTATAATAACATATTTTAATGTTATTGGTTACTTATAATTTTTATTTTTGAAGGATCATACAAAATAATTTATATTTGTCCTTAAACAATCGGTTAATATCAAAGCAATAAGCTTGTACCAAATAACCTAAAAATGTGTCAAATATTGCGAATTTCCTTTGTTGCGAATTTGAAAAACGAAACAATTACAGAAAATCTTAAAAATCAGACAGATAGAACTCTAACCGTTAGAAAAAGAGAAGGTGAAAGTCGGTAGAGATGAACATATGAAATGTACACCGGTTCACGTGACGGGGCAGCACGGTCTGGTGACTGGGTGACGTATGTAGGCGAGGGGGTGAAGGGGTGGGACTTAAACTTATTTATTGTCCGTCACCACGTGTCTGGCCTATAGAGAAGAAAGCATATTTGTTGTCAATCCCTTTGTACAATCCTGATTATTATTTCGATAGGACAACGCAACGTAATCCGATGCGGAGAAAATAAGGATGATCTTTTTAGCTTCTCATTAGATTTGAGCACTAATGTTACATTATTAATTCCTTATACTGCAGTTTTTGAAGAAAATAAACTATTTATTTAATTTAAAATCTATGATAAAACTGATAGAGAAATTTCAAATTCTATTAAAAATTAACTTCAATATTAACATCTAAATAAGTTACATTCTAAATACACCAGTTTCTTACCAAAATACTAAATAATTTTGTTAGAAATAATATTTTGTTATTTAAAAAAACAGGTTATTAAGTATTTTATTCAGCTTATGTAACTCAAATTTTCTATTTTTTTGCTAATTATTTCATGATATCATCCCAATTACAATTGTATAATTACTAAAGTCGTAACTTCTACAAACATCAAACGCTAAACAAATATTATGATTAATATTTTATAAAATTTTAAATCAGTTTGTGTCAATAGAGAATTATCATGATTTATCGACATATTACTTATTTGTTTTTAAAAACCTGAGAGAAACAGACCCAAAATATGTTATTTGTTAGGCTGAGAAAACGGATAGTTATATAACAGGGGAATTGTGGATTTTTGGCTGAAATGTTTTTCATATAAGATACATAGCTAAGAAAGGAGAATATGAGAGAATATGAAGGGAAACGGACCAATATTTGTTTCCCAAAATATAGCGAAGTGGGTACTCAAATTGTGCGGAATTTCGTCTTGATAATGAATATAACAAGGTCTTTGAAATCGAACCATTATTAAACACGTTATAATCGAAAATATGCCGGTTTCAGTAAAGTTGTGTTTTGTTAAGATCAGGATAGATTGGGTGTTGGTGGGTTGTTTTCGGTTTGGTTAAGTTAGATTTGGGTTTGTTAGGTTATGTAGGTTAACTTGGGTTAACCTAACATAACATAACCAAACCTAACGTAATCTAAACAAACCCAACATAACCTATAAATACCCCACCTAGCCCTATACTAACAGAACGTAACCTGATAAAATGAATGTAAAAAGCTTGCCATATTCGTGATCTGGGCAAAATGCCACTCAATTTGAGTACCCACGCCGCTATTGTTATATCATGTGAAATTAAATTACTATTGTGCAATAGAGGGTACACATTCCCTCTATGTGTACATAATATGGTACCCAAACATAATGTTTTGTATTTGGGTAGTAGTTCAGAAATTCGTTGTTTACATAATAAATGGAGCGTCAATCTCAACTAAACTGTGAACAGATAGTAGTGTTAACATTCATGATCCGATTTCACCACATCTAGATTTTAACAGATTTAGATTATAACAAATCCCATCGATTAATAATCCTATCGACTGGGATTATTCTTCACACAGAAGATTAAAGGTTTTATCTTTAAGCTCATACGGTCGTCATTTCAGAGTCATTATAGATAAATATCTATACAGGAATTTGGACTGATTAAAAATGATCATAATTTGATTTGCTTTAAACAAGTTATAAATCATATCACCTTAATTGTAACAAGTCATAATGTAACCCTAGTACATTGATTGTTCCATGTACTATACAGCAGGGGTATTTGGAAAATGAAATACAAACATTTAAATTTAAATCTTTCGACTTGCTGAAATTTTATGTGAACCCTAAGTATGTACTCATAAAAATCTCAAGTAAAAATTATACATATTACCAATACATGAAACTGTTTACTTATAATGTCATGTATTGGTAAGCATGTATTGGAAGACATAAAAAATATAACGGGTTTTAGAAAATTCATAAGAAAATATATTACTAAGAAGCATTTATAAGGCTTAGCATATTAGAAGGCTTTTTAGAGTAAGTGTTACTTTTATATAAAAAGTTTTTGTTATGTTTATAAACATTTTAACCACATTAATGTGACAGTAATTAAGATGCATCTTGCAAATAAAGTAGTCAACATAAACAAAAAAAAACAGTTTTTATCAGCCATGGTCAATCAGCAAAAACTTAGTCGCTTAAGTAATATTTCTTGGTACTCAAAATATATCTGTAAATTTTATTATGTAGTAGATAGTTTGAAAATATTTGTAGATAGTTATCGGAAATTCATTTTCATTGTATCACCAGGCCTGAAAAGTTGGACTTTCGTGAACACCAATGAATTCACATTGTTAAAATGCCCAGTGCTTTTGAAGTGACGAAACAAACATGTATCAAATAATATTAGCACTGCCTCACCCCCTGTCGTTTATTGATCTGTTCAATCCTTATCTATATTGTCGGGGCGCCTTGGTAAGGGAGGGGGGAAGTTATAATATCCGTCTGTGTTAAGCATATCCGCACAACATCCCTTCTGGGCTTGGGAGGGTGGACCGACACTGTTTGGTGTTGTGTCCATGTATGGCACTTGTAACACCTCTGCTGAAAGCTACAAGCCGCATATTAATTAGTTAAACATGGATTGCAATAATTTCTATTTAGGATAATATGACTCGTAGAATTCCACTTAAGAGTCTGCAGAGGATGTCGGCCATGTTGGTTTTAATCCTATAAGAACAATGTTATTACCGAACCGGACATTCGATCACGCGTATCGAAACTAAACATTTATTTTTAAAAGGTTTTTTCCCCAAACAAATTGAATTTGGCCAAGAATAAAATTGCACGTTCGGATTGCTTTACGAAATTCTACTTAACGAAAAAATACTTAGTTTGAAGTTTTTATTTTCACAAATTTTTTTCAAAACTAGCAGTCTATATTCAAAATATCTAAAGCACACCCAAAACGCAATATGATTACGTTTAAAATTTTACCTCATACAGAACGATTGGTAAATAAATAACAGAAAATTATGGATTCGAAAATAACATTGTTCTTATGGTATTAAACCAATATGGCCGACAGTCTGTAGACTATAAAAGTTTCTGATGCCATAGCGACAAAAATAGAGATTTAAAATTAAGTAATTACTATACACGTGCATATTGAATAGTGGATTGAAGTTCAAGCTGTTAAATTGTTGCTAAACTTATAAGCGTTAATGGTTTAAATTGTAAGTAAAAAAATTAAAATAATGTTGTTTCACCTTGTTACAAAAGTTTAAACTACAATGTTTTTGACCGCCCATAAAATATAACATAAACATTCTGTGATATTGACCCACCCATTCATGTACAGTGATAATGACTCACCCATCCAACTATACACGTACAGTAGTATTGACCCACCCACTCACCCATACACGTACAGTGGTAATGACCCAACCACCCATACACTTACAGCTGTATTTTTTCGATAGTATTTTGATGGGCTAGTAAGATACAATTAATTATGTAAAAAACACATTCAGACAGACAGAAAGACGGAAAACTAAGCTTTTTAGGACATGTGTTTATGGAAACTTTTTTCATAGTTTTCGTATACCCTGCTTTACAACATAATAACATTAAAATTATAAAACCACATGTTATAAAACCTTAAATCCATTTTATATTTTTACGGAAACAACCCAAAATTAAATTTTTATCCTTAAAAAGGAGAACTACTGCCAACTATCTACCAAATTATATTCTTCATTTAATTTCAATTCCAAAACATATAGAAACATCGGACTATTACTCCTTCTCCGAATTACTGCAGGACGAAGGCGTTATATTTTAGACATACTGAAAAATAATGTATTAAGTATGTTATTGCGTATAAATTATTGATTAGTTGGTGATTTAACCTCTTTGTTTTGTTATTTCTTCTTTTTTAATTCTTTAGGTTATTAGTTTTGTAACAATTGACGAGTCACCAGTTAGTAGCAGATTATCTGTTTTACACTAATGTAATTTTGTAACCAGAAAAATAATACTAGCACAATCACATAATGATCTACATGCAAACTATGAAATGTGCAAGTTGAATCATAACAAAATCCGAGACCTCAACAATTTAATTACAAACGTACGCCTAAGTTATAATTAGTTGATTGGTGAA
The DNA here is from genome assembly GCA_035578905.1 of Stictocephala bisonia. Lineage (NCBI taxonomy): Eukaryota > Metazoa > Arthropoda > Insecta > Hemiptera > Membracidae > Stictocephala > Stictocephala bisonia. The sequence continues at coordinate 265,842 of JAQJVL010000262.1, forward strand.
TGATTAAAATTATTCGGTACAATATTATTTGGAACAGTATAATTGACTACTAACCAGAATGTATCGCATGACTGAGACTTTGCTTGCAGATAATTAATTAGGAACATCACAGTAGATAAATTAGGTGTTTTTATAGTAAAAATTTAATTAATTATCATTTTAAATTAATGATAACGTCTGGTTTAATGAATCATACGCAATTCAACTACCTTAAATTTACAGAGTAGGTTATTTTGATAGTGGAAAAATTGTTTGGATTAATTGAATATTTTATTTGAATCTTTAGTACAGAAACTACTAGTCTGATTCCTAATAAAAGCGTTTTACTAGCTTTTGAGTAAATTATTACTACAATATATTATAGTAAAAGTAATACTAAAGTATAACTAATATTTTATTTCGTGAATTTAATACCTACAATTACATTGGCTTCGTAATTCGACATTTTGAAAATAATTATAATAGCATCGATAGCTATTATATTCCACATTTGTTATTCCACATTTACATAATAAATTTGTTATATTCCACATTTACTATTACTATTTATTATGAATTAAAAACCTTAGAAAGTATAATGATAATAATTAATGAAACTGTTGATGCAGCTGTGTTTGAAACACTCCTTATTTGATAAGTAAAATAATAATATACAACGTTCATGAATAAATAATGGGTTTCGTTAAATCCCAGAATCTATTATAATTTTTATTACTCCATTTTAAGTGGCTAATTTACAATTTAAAAGTTATAATTAAAGCATGACTTAATACGTAAAGGTTGGTTGGATTTTAATTTCGAACAGCACTTAGCAGTCTCTAAGTGCGGAGGCTCATCCGAAACGAAGCACTTAGCCAAGTAACACAATGTAATCTAGACATATTACCTTGCGGTCGACACATTTTTGGCCTAATTGCAAAGTAAGAACGGCCGCAGCCCTCTTTAACTTGCCTCGCGGACGTTGTGAACTTTATTAAACCGTCCATTAACTTTTCACTCCGACAGAGTAATTTATCTGGACTGATCCTCTCAAAAAGTCAATTACTTTAATAAATTGGGTTAGCTTTGAAATTTTCCCCGGAACCGTGTCAAGTTACATTTAAAACCGGAGCTTTAATTACATTGTAAAACAGTCGCTCCGTGAGTTAATTAACAACGTGACCCGCTATGTGACGTACGTGACCTTCACATTTATGTGACGTCATTCGTGTCAAATATCTTGTTACTCGTTAATTAAATCCGCTACATGACGCTGATCCGTTCAAAAATCTTCCGCGGGTGTTTCATTAGCAACAGTGATTCAGTACGGTTAAAATTTAGTTATATTATAACTATGAACAAGTTTTACAGTGATTTTAGTAAATTCTGATGCTATTTTACTTAGGAAGTGAAAGTCATTTGCCATCTTATTTAGTTACTAGGGGACACCCCTGCACGCTTCGCGTGCCAACCCCGTCACTCGCTGCGCTCGTTAGGGAAGCTCTCGGCCTACGGCCTCACATTGGAACCACTGTCTTTAGCACTTTTGGAAAAAGTAAACTTTTATGAATTTTTCTGAATGTTTCAGACCGAGAGATTGAAGAATGGACTCTATCCGAATTTATTAACGGCCATCAAATACGTATCCAACCCTATGGCCCATGTTGGATGAGTGGGAAGGTTGACAGCAGCAGTGTTGTATGTGGGTGGGTGACAAGGACGTTAACGTACGTGTGTTTTTTTATAACCTCACGCATGGCTGAATACTCTTAGCAACCTTACTGAGGACTCAAGCACCAACCAACAGGTTACCTACAATATACAACTGTAGGTAATTCATGGAAAACTCGTAAGACTGCAAAGGCAATAAATGACTACGGCCTTAGTCGCTCTGGTAATTCCCCAATTCCCAAAATTGGTTTGCCCTAGTGTCTCCCCACGGATGAATTACCACGTTACCCCATATTGGAGGCGAAGCCCCTCCACCATGGCCGACGTAATTACTGTCTAGGTGGTTGTCCAGGCGCTCCATATTTATTGCTTGAAGGGGTGGCGTCTAGTGCTGGACCGTCGGCTAGTGACGTGTAGACCACAGTATACCAAAGGGGGAGGGAGAGGTGACTTGACAGCAGTATTGTTGTACTCTAAGTTCTGTATTGTACAGCTTTGAATACATATTAGTTTCATGTACGAAAGGTGGGTGGGTAGATTCATCATATTATATTGTTTAGGAAGGGTAGGGTGGTTGGTGAGTCCATCAAGTGGCACGTAAAAAATAATTTATCATGTAGTTGGGTAGTTTTTCTCTATTTTATTTGAAACTATTTTCTTTATGAGTAATTTACAGTGTCAAATTAAGAGACTTTCACCAATTCCAAGCAAACCATAACCAAAAAGTAATGTTTGTTTTTGTAAAATTAAGTTTATTTTTATTTTAAACTCATTGAAATCAAACTATTTTTTGACTGACATACTTGTTCTGTAATATACTAGGTTTCATATACTAGGTTTGAATATTACTATTTCAATAAAATTTGCACGAAAATGATGATAAATTATGGAAATTAAAAAAAATTGAACTGTTTCAGTTAAGAAGATATGTTTATTTTCAATAAATTCTTTATGGGGCAATACGCCCGAATTAAATGGCATTGCCAGGTTTCTAAAATTATACGAAAGATGAGAAAAGTGAACTTGTGACTGACGTCGAATACAAAAATGTTTATTCAAATCCAAGATTGTAAATTTTCGAATAAGCCATATTGCACCTTAAATATCTATTTACAACCAAGGTTTGTAATTTAAAAGGATTTCCAAAGGATTTTTTTTAGTTTTTGAATCAATTACTACCTCGTCTAAAAATGCTTAGTACCTTTTCAAAGAAAAACACATTTTACAAAAATAGTAATTTTTGCCCTTGGTAAAATTATATAAATAAAATCAATATATTTTCTTTTGCATATACCTATATTATAAGAAATTATAGTATTTGGCTACATAACTGCTACAGTAAAAAAAATACCTCTTCTAATGTTGGTGACTTCTTCTTGTCTAATTCCACTTACTGGCGCTCTTCACGTGTAACACTCACTTTGTCATGGGTTATGCACATTATCCTTTTGCAATTAACGCACACAGTTGAATGTTTTATGTAATTTCCTCTTGTCTATAGTTCACATCTTCTTCTTTTGGTTGGATTATCTTAACAAGGTAGAACTTCAAAAAAAGACTAATGTCTAAAGTAACTACTGTCGTGGGGTCAGTTTTGACCCCAGAAGCTGCCCAGCCAGGAAAAGGGATTAGATAAAGATATAGGACAATCCTGCAAGTACAAGAGATATAAAATTAAAATAATTACACTCTGGGGTCAAAATGACCCCAGGATAGTAAAGGATTAAGGCAATTCAACAGCGAAAAGACATAAGCTTATAACGACAGTTAAATACAACACAATTAGTTTTTTTTAAAGTTCTGTATTTAAATTCAATTAAAATATTTCTTTAAAAAATAAATTCGTCAATACTGAGTCATATTTAACACTAAAGTGATCATTCAGTAAACAATGTTATGATTGAAAAATCTGTTTAAATCTTTATAATTGATATTATAACAATATTAATAAATAGCTAATATTATAATTTTCAACAATATATTAATCCATGTTTTATTTAGTAAATTATTCAAATCAAAAATATACTACTCAAGGTAATACAATTTTAATTTTCATCCTACAACTCTCGTCCTACCTTCAAGATCGTTTAGTTTACATTATGATGTTGGAGATCCTGGTGAATCATTAATGGTAGAATGGAGATTTATTGGAACACAGACATCTGTTTCAACATGGAGGGGTCTAACGCCTGTGGAAATTACATCACATAAAAAGACAAATGAACACCTTTCCTGCCCTGATGAAAGTGTGGGCCAAGCCCTAACGGAGGGGCCACGCCCGGCTGATACACACAAGATAACGTCAAGCTAGGGAAAATTACCCCAAACTGCCTTTTGATGAGTCTATTCCACAGAGAGCCCAGCTATCTGAACCAACGATTGAAACTGAGCTGTTTTAAATTAATCTAATTTATTAATTACTTTTTCAGGAAATATTACTTTAAAAGTAATGTATAAAACCAGAGTAATTCCCTATGCTGCTGTTCCATGACAAAATCCAATATTGATATAATTGCTAGTTGACTTGTTTTACCATTTCAGAAAATCATCGGTGTATGAATCAGTTTTTTACTGAGAAAATATTTTAGTGGGTTTTATATTTACTTTGAATGTAGATTATATCTATGGTGGAACGAGGAACTACTACTCAGTCCACAAACATCACTGAATCAACGATCATAAAAAGAGAAAACTTCCATTTTCACTTACAGAGTACTAAATTAAAATGTCATTATTTTAACGTTAATCAAATCTATACACATTTTACAACATACATAATAAAATACAAAATATATTTAAAAACTTTTGATTTTTTTTATATTTCAAATTATTTTGAGGAAAATACTGTGATAAAAGCTAAAAATAAATTTTTTTTGACAAATTTACAAGTTGGCAAGGGTTTTTTTATAATATTACTTCAGTCAGTTTACTTGGTTAATATATAAGGATCTGAATTAATGTTGCTTAGTTATGGCGTTTTGGGTCGTGCAAACTAAATGTGAAACACAGTATAGTTAGTGACACTCACCATAACGCTTCTTTTTGTGGTCTGTGCCTCCATTTCCTAACGTTTTTGTTATTTAACAGGAAAGCATTCTTCTAACTGTGTATACAAAAAAAGAGAAGAAACCCAGGACTGCAATCTGATTGAATTTACTGTGTTAAAGTAAAACCGATGAATGTACACATTACAAACACCAAGATACACGGAACAAGGAGTCGGTTAAGATAGAAACCAAGACATGGTAGCACCCTTTTACTATTCTCGATGAAGGACCAAGCTAGTGCAGATAATGTAAGTTCTGCTAGGCTCATTACCTCGTTCATATACGAAAGGTGGGTGGGTAGATTCATCATATTATATTGTTTAGGAAGGGTAGGGTGGTTGGTGAGTCCATCAAGTGGCACGTAAAAAATAATTTATCATGTTAATGGTAGTTTTTCTATATTTTATTTGAAACTATTTACTTTATGAGTAATTTACAGTGTCAAATTAAGAGACTTTCACCAATTCCAAGCAAACCATAACCAAAAAGTAATGTTTGTTTTTGTAAAATTAAGTTTATTTTTATTTTAAACTCATTGAAATCAAACTATTTTTTGACTGACATACTTGTTCTGTAATATACTAGGTTTCATATACTAGGTTTGAATATCACTATTTCAATAACATTTATCAATGCACGAAAATGATGATACATTATGGAAATTAAAAAAAAACATTTAACTGTTCCAGTTAAGAAGATATGTTTATTTTCAATACATTCTTTATGGGGCAATACGCCCGAATTAAATGGCATTGCCAGGTTTCTAAAATTATACGAAAGATGAGAAAAGTGAACTTGTGACTGACGTCGAATACAAAAATGTTTATTCAAATCCAAGATTGTAAATTTTCGAATAAGCCATATTGCACCTTAAATATCTATTTACAACCAAGGTTTGTAATTTAAAAGGATTTCCAAAGGATTTTTCTTTAGTTTTTGAATCAATTACTACCTCGTCTAAAAATGCTTAGTACCTTTTCAAAGAAAAAATTGACTCTTTAAAAAAGAAAAGTATTGTGTAATTAAGCTCCATAAATAAAAAAAGATTTTGCAGAAACATAAAAATATTCTAGATTTTTATTATGTAGTTAAAAGTGATATATTAACAACTAAATAATACGGTACCAATCATTTTTCAGTAAAATAAAAACAATATTCCTTTTAAATTACGACTTAATTCTAGTTGTTAAGTGGTAAAAAAATGTTAACTATTTATCTAAACTCACAGATTAAAACTCCTTCCGTGTAACTGATTAGTGCGTCTTACCTGAAAAAATACAGTTATTATTAGACACACAAAAATACAAAATAGTGAAATGAAAATAATTTAAGCCCAACCACCTGTGAACAGCAAAATAATATAATCATTATAGTTAAATTTGCTAATGAGGGAAACATAAATAATTAGTTCATAGTATTATAAAAATTACAGTATGTAGAATACAACAATGTATTCATGTAATTTATAGGCAAAGTGAAAAGAAGATTTTTTTACTTTAGAGGCACTTAAATATTTCTTTTGTAAAAATTGAATGCTTCTTTTCAGTTAAACAATGGTCACGATAGAAGCCTAATTTCAACCGTAATCAACACCTTTTATATTTTTATGCATTTCATCTCTAAAATGTTCACTTTACAGAATCCATTGTTCTTAGCAGTTTTCTTCCTTTTATCTCTTTCTGGTAATCGCTTAATTTTGCAATCCTTTTAAAGAAAATGAATTTAATAATTCTTACATCAACCTATGACATAAGCTAATATTTGCAAAAAACTTTGAAAATACTCTAAATTCCGAAAGATTTTTTCTCGTTAAAAAATATATATATAATTTATATATTATAAATCTATTTAAATTGATGTTAATCAAAGTGCCTTTTCTTAATTTTCTTTTCGCCGCACTAACAAATGTGGTATATTTTGGATTTATTTACGCATATCACATTTTTATAAAATATGGTTTCCATTTAGTGTATTTTTATAACAGTTGTTTTACTCTTAATTGCAATCAAAAGTGTAAAATACAATCTTATTATGATTTGGAATTAGATGTTTAAGTTATGATTGTTTAGAACTATAACTAAAAGTAAAAAAAGTAAGCTCTGTTATAACGAAAAATACGCTGAATAACTAATTGGATATTAAATGTTAGCAATATTCCCCCCGCCCATTGGAGTCCTTTTATTGAAACTAACTAATATTGATTGTATTGTTAAATTTCATATATTTCAAAAATAAGTTCGCAAACTGTAGACATATTTGGGTTTATTTAATTAAAATTATTTAAAGTGATGTTAGTTTAACGAGGACATCAACAACAATTACAACAATATAACAAGAATGTGTATAATTAAAAATTAACGTCAGTGATTGATTAATAAATTATATACAGTATATATTATTGAAAACAGATTTTGTAAATGATAAAAACTGTGACATCAATATTTTGCTCAATATACCGTATACTAACATCATTAGTGGTAAAACTGCTGCTCATGAAGTTAACTTTCACCAAGTTACTAACTAAATTCTGCAGCTCGGTTACTTTATTGGATAAAGTCAAAGATGTTTACCAATATCTTCGCAAACTAAGTTTTAGTGCAGTTTTCCAATGCATGAGTAATTTTAAAAACCAGACTCTCTTTTCGAACGATGATTATAAAGTCACCTTCTCTTTTCTCTTTTTAAGGTCTTAATAGGAACAAGTTTTCCAAATAGAAGTAAGTAACTATTAATGATCGTACCGTAACACTTGAAGTGTTATTTGATGGGTGAAGAACTGGTCTAGTGGTCTATAAGTTGGTGTTTGTAACATAATTTTGAATTTACAACATATATATAATACATAATTTATAACTTTTTAACATGATTTATACATTTTTACAGTTAAATATTTAAAAATTTAAACGTCATTAATGACGACTTGACGAATTTAATATACAAATTCAAAATATTAACTCATGTCCCACAAGATTGGACCTTTAATAATCCTACAGTGTTCACTATAGGTCATTATAATGATGGATATGGACAGTACAGTTGAAATGTATAACAGCGTGTTTTAGCCCATTGGCGGTAAGATCGCATTGCCACTATGCTATTTGGCGCTGTCCACTTCCCAGCGTTGTCATGCCGGTTTGGGAAACGGCTAGCGTGAGAACTAAAAATGTACATAATTATATATATTCATACCTTAAAATTCTTCCTCATAAAAAATGACACATGTACAATAAAATACATAATACTATTATTAATTATTCATTTCTAAGACGCCGATCGTAGAGATACGGGCGAATTGATAGATTAGGAGTGAGTGAGTGTGATGAGTGAAGATGAACGAGTGTAGACGTTGTTATCATCTGAGTACGAATTAGCTCAGAACAGATGGTATTAATAGCCCAATAGCCAGGTAAACTATGGGACCTTCAGCTTTACGTGGGATTTCGAACCACGTAGTGTTGGTCTGATTGTCAGCTAACTGACAAGTCTGACACTCAGTTCTCTTCCAACAAAACATCTGAACCTTGACTAGCATCCAATATGGACACCCCAGACTTCTCTAGTAGTGTCCACGTCGATGGCAACCTATGATTATCATATAACAAGAACCTAGCAGACCATAAAACTAAATATAATGTGCGTAGTAGACAATGTGAGGAATATATATCATTTTATAAACAAAAAAAAATAACCATAATATCTAAAAAACAAAACTCAAAATGAAAAATACTTTTATTTTTATGGTAAACTTAAAATTATTTAGTTATCTATACCAATTCACCTCACAAATTATATGATAACAGCATCAAAAGAAAATCAATACAACTTAAATAAGACCACAGTAACTTTACCAAAAAGTTGCTAGTGCAAAAATAACAAAAAAATCTAATAAATATGAGTTCGAAATTTTTTTTTCGACAGACCATTAATTAAGCAAATCCAACGTAATATTCTGTTACGGAAAGCTCAGAACGCACTACGGATGATAGATAAAATACTGACAAAGTGGCAGATCATTTGTGTAATTGATAGAGCAACTAAATGCTGACACACCTACTGGGGTATCGCTGTTTTTTGCCGCAGCCGATGGAATTATTTAGTTCGAACCTGCTTTTACCATCGACTGGCGTCGTCTGACCGCATCATTCTCGCCTCCCTAGACAAGAACATTAGTCATGCCCTCCCAGACCTGACTTCTTTAGACTTCATTCTGTGAAAGGACTGTTTTTTACCAAAAATAAAATTGCACCCTCAGTGGCAGATATCATTAATTTTCGGACAACAAGCTTCACGAAAATGTTGATATTGTTAGAGGTAACATCTAACAATAGATTTTTTTCAAAATGTAAAAAATAAAAAATTCAGTTGTATTTGGAAGGAATTACCTGAATTATAACAATGAAAATAATAACATTTTTTAACAATCAGTGTTTCACTCTTTGAATAAACTTCACGCACAGACCTGAAGGTCCATGTAAAATGGCGAGTGAAATTAAAAATGTTTTCCAGTTGTGATTTAAATCATAAACAAACAAGTACACAAAAAATAATGATAACTAAAATATAAAATACAAGTGAACGTCACACAACAAAAATGTATTTCAATATAAAATAAACTGTTCAAATATCATGGTGATCGATTTCGGAAAACCGCCTTCAACATCCTCAGACCAGAGGGATTCACAGAGGAATCGATCACCATATATTTGTAAAGTTTATACTCGTATTGTTATAAATTTGTGACGTGTGACGCTCACTTGTATTGTATTAATAACAAAACGTATTACGCTAACTAAGAAAGTAACTATGTAAGCTAATAAAACAGAATTGGTAAATAAAAATAACGAATTAGATAATATAGGTAAAATAATGATAAAATATTCTCTGAAGACCAATTCCAGGAGGATAAAAGGAGATCTTTCGAAAACAAAAGCTTTGAGGGGATTCCAGCAAAGACGGGCGATATACAATGGGTCCCCTACTGTACGGGGACAGTATCAGCGAACGCTTACGGTATTGGATTCTTAGATTTATCTCCGGAATTGTTTTTAACGAGTGCTTTTCGTATAAAGTCTTTGTATTACACTTAGTTTTGTGCAAGTAATGAGGTATTTACAGTATACTTAAACACTTTTCTTTGTCATGAGTAGGGACTTTTTTATGTGTAATGAACAAAAGATTGCTCTTGTGATTTACAAGAGGTAGACTATGACCTGCGTGTTGTATTAAGTGCACATAGGGGTTTAATCAGCGGAGGGGAATCGTTTCACCGCTCCACGACCATACATCATGGGCGCGACTACCTGCATAAAATAAATAGGATGAATTTTTCACTCTTTTTTTATTGCTACTTAATGTTTACGTTACTATCCATTGTGTTATTGTTATTATTAGTTGTAATGTGAATACTAAATAATGATTTCATTTAATCGTTATCAGCTTGATTCTAGTGGGTGGGGCTTGCTACTACGCTGCCAGCACGTGGCCTACCGCCTTCCTAGTTGCCATGACATTTTTTTAATGGAATGACACAGTGGGAGAAGAGTAATTCTCTATCTCACTTCTACCACTCATTGCATGTCTCTCGCACCGGAGCTTTTAGAGGGTCCAATCTAAGAGGCGCATCAATAGTAAACTAGACTATTTTTAGTGTTTTAGTACTTGAAATTCACGTGATTTTGACTGCAAAAAAAGACGATAAAAAGCCTGTAATTTTTTATCGTGGCTACCAAAACACATGGACGGATGATACTTGACCACTTGTAAAATATTCGTATTTATAATATTTTTCTTTTTTGGTACTTAAAACTATACAATCACTTAAGTCAAATTGAAAGGTGTTATATTAATGTGCAGCATAAGTATATAGGTGTGCACACATGTTGATATTAACACAGTTATTGTAAATAAACAAGGTGGTAGAAAGTTCTGTGATTGTATATAGGTGTGCACACATGTTGATATTAACACAGTTATTGTAAATAAACAAGGTGGTAGAAAGTTCTGTGATTGTATATAGGTGTGCACACATGTTGATATTAACACAGTTATTGTAAATAAACAAGGTGGTAGAAAGTTCTGTGATTGTATATATGTGTGCACACATGTTGATATTAACACAGTTATTGTAAATAAACAAGGTGGTAGAAAGTTCTGTGCTTGTATATATGTGTGCACACATGTTGATATTAACACAGTTATTGTAAATAAACAAGGTGGTAGAAAGTTCTGTGATTGTATATATGTGTGCACACATGTTGATATTAACACAGTTATTGTAAATAAACAAGGTGGTAGAAAGTTCTGTGATTGTATATATGTGTGCACACATGTTGATATTAACACAGTTATTGTAAATAAACAAGGTGGTAGAAAGTTCTGTGATTGTATATATGTGTGCACACATGTTGATATTAACACAGTTATTGTAAATAAACAAGGTGGTAGAAAGTTCTATGATTGTATATATGTGTGCACACATGTTGATATTAACACAGTTATTGTAAATAAACAAGGTGGTAGAAAGTTCTGTGATTGTATATAGGTGTGCACACATGTTGATATTAACACAGTTATTGTAAATAAACAAGAGGGTAGAAAGTTCTGTGATTGTATATATGTGTGCACACATGTTGATATTAACACAGTTATTGTAAATAAACAAGGTGGTAGAAGGTTCTGTGATTGTATATAGGTGTGCACACATGTTGATATTAACACAGTTATTGTAAATAAACAAGGTGGTAGAAAGTTCTGTGATTGTATATAGGTGTGCACACATGTTGATATTAACACAGTTATTGTAAATAAACAAGGTGGTAGAAAGTTCTGTGATTGTATATATGTGTGCACACATGTTGATATTAACACAGTTATTGTAAATAAACAAGGTGGTAGAAAGTTCTGTGATTGTATATATGTGTGCACACATGTTGATATTAACACAGTTATTGTAAATAAACAAGGTGGTAGAAAGTTCTGTGATTGTATATATGTGTGCACACATGTTGATATTAACACAGTTATTGTAAATAAACAAGGTGGTAGAAAGTTCTGTGATTGTATATATGTGTGCACACATGTTGATATTAACACAGTTATTGTAAATAAACAAGGTGGTAGAAAGTTCTGTGATTGTATATATGTGTGCACACATGTTGATATTAACACAGTTATTGTAAATAAACAAGGTGGTAGAAAGTTCTGTGATTGTATATATGTGTGCACACATGTTGATATTAACACAGTTATTGTAAATAAACAAGGTGGTAGAAAGTTCTGTGATTGTATATATGTGTGCACACATGTTGATATTAACACAGTTATTGTAAATAAACAAGGTGGTAGAAAGTTCTGTGATTGTATATATGTGTGCACACATGTTGATATTAACACAGTTATTGTAAATAAACAAGGTGGTAGAAAGTTCTGTGATTGTATATATGTGTGCACACATGTTGATATTAACACAGTTATTGTAAATAAACAAGGTGGTAGAAGGTTCTGTGATTGTATATAGGTGTGCACACATGTTGATATTAACACAGTTATTGTAAATAAACAAGGTGGTAGAAAGTTCTGTGACTGTATATATGTGTGCACACATGTTGATATTAACACAGTTATTGTAAATAAACAAGGTGGTGATTGTTTTGCATTATCAGTTAATTACACTTCCCTTTTTAACGAATTATAAAAGTAACATTAGAAAGTTTAAATTAATACAAATTAAAGACATGTTTTCAATATCGGTTATAAGATGATAAATTGACAATATTGGTATTTAAACTGCCTTATACAGAATATAAAATAGTATATAACATTTTGGACAGCCAAAAATATGTAATAAAGCACGTGTTACTTTTACAATTGTTTAATAACAAACCAAATAACCTCAATGTTTATACTTAAAGTAATAAAACATACCTGCATAAGCATAATTAATAAATGAGTTTTATAAACAAATTTATTTAGCATTGAGATACTCCTTTTCTAAACAATGTCCAGAAAAGACAAACACAATATGTTCCTTTACCACATGTTTTCACAAAATTTATTTACCAACCCCGGATCATGTTGTCAGACGAGCAGCGACAGGTCCAAACCCCAACTGTCCAGTTCTGCATATTGTTTCTCTAAATATTGAATCTCACAAAAGTATTCTACATCTGTATTCCCTCCAGTCAAGATGGCCGATATTCGCCGTTTTACAGGGAACAATAACTAAGAAACCAAATATTAATATAATACATGTTGTATAGAACGTAACATATTTCAGCAATTTGTAGTCATCGTTACATGTTTTTGAAACATGACTAATTTACAGTTTGTTTGACGTTAATTTCATCGTTGGAGAACTATAATATTTAAACTCAGTTGGAATACGCTTTACTAACGAGTACAGAACACGACTGTTGGGTGCGTCAAAAAAAAAAAAAAAAAAAAAAAAAAAAAAAAAAAAAAAAAAAAACCACTCCACGACTCCAAAAAATGTGTATGGGTATATTTTAAGGATAAGAACTAATTTCTATCGTTTTACCATGGTAAAATGTACTTTGTCCCATGGTAAGCCTATACATTCCTAATAGTTAATAGGACCACAGCAAATCGAGGCTGGGGTTAGCTAGTTATATATATTTTAGTTTGTAATATTTTTAATACTATAGGGGGATAATTGTTCTCGCCACGTGAAACATTGTAGGTGAAGAAATAATTCTGAATCTCTTGCATTTGACCAAAATAATTATACAGACAATTCAATTTAAAGCGATAGCAATTTAATAACCCCTATTTGCTAACAATAGCGAATTCGCGATGAAATCGGACTCGGTCACGTCCAATCAGAATTCCGCAGGAGTGTTAATTGGAATTCGCCAGTTACCACGTTCAAAGGCAGGGTCATCGCAATATTCTTCGCCAACGTTTCCGCACCCCCCAACCCTCTTGCGGTCACGGGGAATGTTCATTACGAGTAAGGGGGAAGGGGGTAAAAATACGTAGTGATAAAATAGTAGAAACACTGGTTTGACACCAATGTCACAACCAGCTGGTAAATTAACGAACGTGTTGTGATTGGAATTTTCAGAATTTTTAACTGCAGCAGACGAAAGTTAATCCTTATTCGAGAAGCAGTTTTATGTCAACGCAACTCCTCCCTTCTTTCTCGACCTCAGGTGCAAAAAAATTTGCCCCTATTCGTAGTTGTACAATAAGGTCTTAATCCTTAAATGCTTTCGCCCTGAAGGGTATAAGGAAGCCCACAAAGTACGTTTAACGGCCATAAGAATTGCATGGAGAGAGAGATTTTAATGAATCGAAAAGTAACAGCTGTCCAAATGTAAATAATGATTTCCAAACAGTTTTAACAGCTGTTGGAATTTAAACAATGGTGTTTATAATATTTAGGATGTTAGATCTTTCGTAATGTTAAAACCAAACAAGGCTGTAAGCATAATTTTATTCTAATTCGGTTGTACTGCTTCACTCAAATTATCACGCCTTTTCCTAAGGCCGATATTTAAAAAAAATTGATTTTGTAATAGTAAACTTCTTGATTTTTACTTTTCACTTTATTTCTTGCTGTAAGCCAGTTCGGATTAAAACGAATGCAAATGTTTCAAATCAGACACTCTTCGACCTTCGTTCTCCATTCAATTAACAAATAATCGTCTGGAAAAACTCTAAATTGTCTTTTTTAATACAGAACACATTTACTGCACTTGTCATACTGGTAATCAAAGAAGAATTGTCATATGTTATACAAATAATTAAGAAGCTCAACAACACAACTCAATACAATATACAGTAGGTATTGAGTACGGTTTTGTTGTACAGCTGTTGTACAAAGTGAAGTCAGCTCCACCACTATGGATCGACGCGGGTCGCGTGGCTGTGCGTAATGATGCGTTCCCCACACGCGCACACACGCACCCCACAGACGTGCGTTGCGTGCCGGAACAGACACAATACTATCATCGTACTTTAACTTTGTGGGCCTGGTGCACGCGGGAATGCCGGGACCCAAGTTGGAATTGCATAATGGCGAATGCACGTTGACTGAGACCTCTCAATTATCCAAGACAAAAAAAAAAATGACTTTTTGAAGAAAATTTCTTGTAGCAATAAAAAAGCTTTGTAGGCCACTGAACAAATCAATATTACTACACTAGTGTTTATGGTATTTGTTAAACAGTAATAATGAAAATTACAAATTCACAATCCATAAGTTTTTGAAATCGAATACATCGCCATGAACAATTAAATAATCGGATAATAGTTTCAACTTTAACATTTGACCATTTTAACGACTTACTGATACAAACTATCAATATACACTCGTATCTAACTAATTTATTAGAAAAGACTAAGTCTCACAATATGTGAGGCATTTTAAATTAAAATTTTATTAAATCAAATTAAATTAAATAAAAAAATCAGGCTGAAATAATAATTATACATCATAATGGACACATTCTTAAAAAAAAAACTAAGCACTAGTGAAGCAATAGCGTCAGCTCAATAGTTGCTATCGGCGTGGACACTACTAGAGAAGGGGTGTCCATTTTGGGTGGTGGTCAGGGGCCGGATGTTGTGTAGGGCGAGATAACTGAGTATAAGTCTTGTCAATGAGCTTAAAATCAGAACAACACTACCTGATTTATATTCCACGTAAAACTGTATATCCGTTAGTTAGCCTGGCTTTTGGGCTATTTATAAATGATTCTCTTTGAGCACAAGTCGAAATCAGTTAGTAACAAGGCAACACAAGTCATCTACACTCATGTAGTCATGTATATTAGCCTATAAACACACACGTAGTTTTATCGGTGTCTCAAATCTAATTCTCACAACAACAAAAATAAATAAAAAAAAAACAAGTTAACAAGTTCATGAATAGTGTTATATGAGTTATGTTTGGTAATCCTTTTGGCGATGTCCTCACTATTCATGTGTCCAACATGAGAATTAATTAACCCAATAACGCCAAAATACAGAGATACAATGCGTAGTGTTGTTTTAAATTTTTTAGCAATTGTAAAGGATTAAAATAGGCTCATTTTCAGGTGCATTTTAAGTATGAGGTAGTTTTATTTTAGTATTTTTAACCTGATCTTTTTATGACTTTATTTTGCTAAAACTGTTTAGTTAAAATTGGCTTAAAACCCTTCCTTCATAAGATAAATGTTCTCAGTTCTTTCTTCAATCAAGAGTCAAATTAATTTGAAAAAAAGCTGATAACTAATGGATATTTGTCACTCTGTATTAATTAATCTTTCTAAGGAAATGTCTACCTTAGTTTGTAAAATGCTTTATTTGCTCATTCACTCATTCTAAGTCTATATACGCATTCAATAGCTATGGAATTGAACGAAAAACTAAAATAAATAAACAATTTAATTAAAATACGTTTATTTAAATGTTTCCTACTTCAACTTTGGTGATAACTGCTGATTAGTTTCACTGCATTTAACAGCTAACGAAAGAACCTTACAATTCGATGTTTTCAGTCCGTTAATAAATATTTTTGGAAAAGACGGAGAGAAGAGAGATGGGTCGACAGATCTCCCCCACAGCACACTTGACATGTAGTGAACTCGATATGGCTTTATGATAGCTCTGCTCTTCCGTGCGCTCTGTGATACTCGATCTCTCCCCCATCCCTGCTTCCCTCTGGATCCTTCATCACAAGGAACACAGAGCTGTTTAACTAAATCGTGTTAACGCTTTATACAACGTATAATATTACTTTCTACATGCATCAAATATGACCTTAGTACTAGAAAAAACCAAGGATTTATTATACGAGCTTATTTTCATTTCTTTTATTTATAATCTTAACTTCCTAACGAAGCAATCAGGTATTGTCGGGGATTGAGCTTAAGGATGTTCCATCAAAAATTATTTTTCAAATATTTTTAGTAACACTTTTAGCCTTTTTCTAAATAATAAATGTGTTGAGTGAAAATTCAAAATTCTCTATGAAGATATTGCTACCTAACGTGTCTAATTTGGCCTTTCTAGATACTCAACTCATTACGAAACTGTGCGACATATTTTATTGAAATGTTGAGAATATAGTGGAAAAAAAATACTGACTAGTATAAATTAAAACGTTGAGAACCCTTTTTTTAACTGTACCTAATTATTTGTCTACAAATGACATTATCTGTACAAATCTTGAGTTGAATTTGGTATAATTATCTTTGGCTGAAAAAGTAGATTAATATTAAATAAAACTTCACTACTCCAGTTTACTATGAATGATGGAGTTGTGTACCTTTTTACAATGTGCGGGGCGGAGCAGATAGGTACAGTGAGAGTGTAAGAGGAGGGAAACGTGTTTTGTCTACATTTTAGTGGGGCAAGCTCTTTGCTACACCTAGCTACAATTGTTATCAAATCCATAGCAAATTCATTGGTGAACACCCTTAAAGGTCTATCAATACGTTTACTGTAAAATATTCCTGGACAATCTATAGTTCTAAGGCTCTTAAATACCTGTGTAAGTTTGCCAAAGTGTGTCTTTTCATTGTTTGTCAGTATGGGGCTGATAAACATCCCTTTTAACATACTTTGTTGACTAATACAAAATTATTTGTTTGTAAAAATCTACTCTTATTATTACGTTTTTTTAATTGTTAAGATATATAAACTAAACTTAATAGCTTTACAAACTAAACTTAATCTTTCTTAGGCAAGTGTATTACCCTTGATTATATACACCTACAATAGATAAACCATCTAATAGGATTATTTGTGGCAGTAATTTTGTTAGTTAGTGTGGCCCGCAACCACAGCTGTTTTAAACTGCATTACATTTACATGGAGCTACACTAGCGCTCCACAATGGACCACAAAAACAGCTGATATTTTGAGACTCAAAATTTAACATTGGATGGGAAATCTATTTGTGTATAAAATCAATGGTATTACACACCCATTGTATCAGATCTTGTGTAGAAATGTTCGTTTAGAGTATTATTTACTATGGATTAGGTTACTTTAGATAATTAAAATGGATTTAGCAGAGGATCAGGTATGCGACTTTCCATCTACTGAATAGCCACTCAATAACGTTTTGTACACAAATATTTGTTTGAATTAGCTTAATAAAGCAAACAAATTAGCAAAATGAAATGTAAGCGATTCATAAAAGTCAAATATTTATTTACAGTAATCACGTTATTTTTTTGTTATTATTAAAAAAAGAAAATGCTACTAATTTATGGTATTTTACAGTCAAATTAAATAACAGTGAAATGATTTAAACGTCATATTACTGCGTGTTATCCTTTTAATTATCACAACAGTGTGTTGTTATTACAAGTGTCATATGTAATTACGTGAGTCATATACTGTAGACATTACCGTAGTCATAACCGAATCAAAATTAAAAATGAAACGGCATGTGAAGCTAAATTTAAAAATGGTAAAAATCTGTCATATTAAAAATTAATGCATAATACTTTAAAAAATATATTGGAATCCGTTACCCCAAATTCAAGAATTTTTTATTCGTTCAAAATAGGTGTAGTGGATATTAACTTAATTTTTGCGATTCGTTTCCTTTATATTTGTATATTATTTTTCAATATTTGTGACAGCCTAACGATTACATTATACACAAAGATACAAAAATTTACTGTATAGTTTATGTAAAAATATACAGGACCAAAAGTAACAAAACCACAAAAATAAAACATATTATCGCGTGCGAAATGAAAAGAACATTACTTCCAACACGAATATTCAATTCAGTACTTAATTTCCATAATCATAGTATTTTTTAATTGGAGGATAAGAAAATGTGAATTGCAATAGAAAAAAACACAACAATTTTATAAAATACAAATTGCTAAAACATTTGCATCCACCCGTGTCTTGTTAGCAGACCCTTTAATGCCTCTTACAAATTAAAATCTTACCACAATTTACCCCTACTATACAAAAACTTACCCTGTACGCATCTAATCACTAACCCGGTGAACTGGCCTATAAACGCGTGTTGCCGTGCCATACGCACGATCGCCCCAAATCGACAATCGATCCCAACCCTCCGAGCGCCTAGTTAATTAAAACATTCTTTTAAGAGTGAATTGAATGTTTTTCCCTAAGGGTCGTCGTGGGCTGTCACGCTTGACATCTCAATGTCGTTGGGGTTGCTAAAACTGGAATTTAAAACCTACAGTATAAACTTATGGTCCACTAGATTGGCATTTGATAATCATTCAGTTTTCACTGTAACTTATTATGACAATAAACATGAACTGTACAGTTGAAACGGAAAAAGCATGTTTTAGTTTGGTGACGTAAGATTGTATGTCTACTATAGGCCTTACAGGGCTTGTCGACTTGCCAGCAGTGACTTGGTGTTTTAGGCTTGTCGACTTGCCAGCAGTGACTTGGCGGTTTGGGCTAGTCGACTTGCCAGCAGTGACTTGGCGGTTTGGGCTTGTCGACTTGCCAGCAGTGACTTGGCGTTTTGGGCTTGTCGACTTGCCAGCAGTGACTTGGTGGTTTGGGCTTGTCGACTTGCCAGCAGTGACTTGGCGGTTTGGGCTTGTCGACTTGCCAGCAGTGACTTGGTGTTTTAGGCTTGTCGACTTGCCAGCAGTGACTTGGCGGTTTGGGCTAGTCGACTTGCCAGCAGTGACTTGGCGGTTTGGGCTTGTCGACTTGCCAGCAGTGACTTGGCGTTTTGGGCTTGTCGACTTGCCAGCAGTGACTTGGTGGTTTGGGCTTGTCGACTTGCCAGCAGTGACTTGGCGGTTTGGGCTTGTCGACTTGCCAGCAGTGACTTGGCGGTTTGGGCTTGTCGACTTGCCAGCAGTGACTTGGCGGTTTGGGCTTGTCGAATTGCCAGCAGTGACTTGGCGTTTTGGGCTTGTCGACTTGCCAGCAGTGACATGGCGGTTTGGGCTTGTCGACTTGCCAGCAGTGACTTGGCGGTTTGGGCTTGTTGACTTGCCAGTAGTTACTTGGCGGTTTGGGCTTGTCGACTTGCCAGCAGTGACTTGGCGGTTTGGGTTTGTTGACTTGCCAGCAGTGACTTGGCGGTTTGGGCTTGTCGACTTGCCAGCAGTGACTTGGCGGTTTGGGTTTGTTGACTTGCCAGCAGTGACTTGGCGGTTTGGGCTTGTTGACTTGCCAGCAGTTACTTGGCGGTTTGGGCTTGTCGACTTGCCAGCAGTGACTTGGCGGTTTGGGCTTGTCGACTTGCCAGCAGTGACTTGGCGGTTTGGGCTTGTCGACTTGCCAGCAGTGACTTGGTGGTTTGGGCTTGTCGACTTGCCAGCAGTGACTTGGCGGTTTGGGCTTGTCGACTTGCCAGCAGTGACTTGGCGGTTTGGGCTTGTCGACTTGTCAGCAGTGACTTGGCGGTTTGGGCTTGTCGACTTGCCAGCAGTGACTTGGCGGTTTGGGAAACGCCCACCTTTAGGCTGGGATGGATCTAATTAAAATCTAAGGGTTGGGTGAGTGATGATTTCTGTATTAGTTTTCTGTTCATGGTAATTACGATGAGGGAGACAAAGGTAGTTGAACATTTGCCATCATTACGTGAAAATTACCAATCATGACGTTTCGATTTGGTAAAACCCAACCTTTTTCAAGTGCTAAAAACTAAATTACATTTACACAACAATTTTATAACGTAGTTAACCCTGTTAACATTTTTATATTTAGTAGAAGTTCATTTTGTTGTACCCCATTCTAAGATCTAGGTTAAAATGTAGATAATTATTAAAGTAGATAAGTTTATTAGTTTAAGAACGTAGTTTCATAACATTTTTGTGTAGATGTAATTTAGTTTTTAGCACTTGAAAAAGGTTTGGGTTTTACCAAATCGAAATGTCGTGATTGGTAATTTTCACGTAATGATGGCAAATGTCCAACTACCTTTGTATCCCTCATCTGATACGCCATCATTAACAAATTTCAAAAACAAACATGGTAATTACGTTACATTTTCTTTTCTATCAGATGTTAAATCGGAACGTTTCACAATGTTGGAAGTCTCTTCCAATAATTGTTTTTGTTTCTTTCTATTTTTAAAACGTACTGCCGAAATATATTAGATTGAAACAATGCGATCAATTATGAAACCAGGACAAATAATTATACCTCCAAACGTGGCTCATGTTAAATATGTACTTATTGAAGGAGTATTTCTTAAAATTACTACTTTAATTTAATATATGCCTGTTTGGTTCTCTAATGATGGAATTATAAAAAGATTTCTAGTTTAATTTTACAGTCATGTGGAATTAAAACGTGCTTAAAACTGCAAATCCATCGCTAGAAAGTCGACAGCCGTAATGTAGTAAACATGCTATTTTACTGTCGTGGGCTAAAACGATCTGTTCTATCTCAACTGTACGGTTCATGTTTATGATTATAATGGGTTATAGTGAACACTGTGTGATTACTAATGGTACAATCTAGTGAAACATAAGTCGATATTTTGAGTATTTTAGTTTAAAATCGTCAAGAATGAGACGTATAGTCCTATATTTAACTGTAGAAAAGTAAAAAGATTACTCAATTTTCTACAAAAACCAACTTATGATCAACTATTATCGCTCTTCACCTATCAAATGACGCTTCAAGTGTTACGATACGATCCTTTATTACGAACCGAATCGTCGAAATAGAACCCCGTATTTTGAGCGTTTTTCATGGGGCTAAACGGCCTCCTTAAAAACCTAATCCGTCATACACAACCTTAATGTTCAATACAATAAACCTTCAAAGAAACAATATTTAGAGTTAAATGCTACTTCAAGAACAGACCTTTTTAAGGGCTAAGCCAGGTGGGCAGGACAGATAAATAAAGCGGGGAGGGGGGGGGTTAATGAAACAGAAGAGTCCAAGATAATTAGCTGTCACTGTATCAATTGGGGGTGAACCTAAATGAGCTTTGAATTGGGTTCAACCGAAATTAATGGCAAGTGTCTTCCAGCTCCATTATTTATCTCCGTTTAATGGTTCACTAAACTTAATCATTTTTTATAAATGTGTCATTAATCCGGAACCCCCCCCCCCCAAAGAAGATAATAAACTTTTACCTCCTTCTCTGAGTTTATTTACACAGTATTGTTGCAGGTCTAATACAATTCTTATTCTTAGATATGAAGCGCCTACACAACTTTGTCTGTTTAAGGCGAGTACAGTGCAAATGATTAAATGAATGTAGGATGAGTGTGGATGACCTGTGTAGTCTGGTTACTAACTGAGGGACCTGCAGATTTACGTGAAATACGTATCACGTAGTTATTGGTCTGATTTCAAGCTGATTTGACAAATCTGATACTCAGTTCTCTCCTCTAAACAACAACTGGACAGTGACTACCACCATGGACACCCCAGGCTTCTCTAGTAGTTTCCACGTAGATGGCAACCATTGAGCGGACGCCATGTCGGTATAACAGAAGCGGGTCTGTTATACGGTATTACATACGTTAATCACTAAAATGTAAAAAATACTGGTTAAGATATTATGAAAACCGAACATAGACCCTTTTATCTACATCTCTAGGACATTTTGTCCCCAAGTAGCTGAGTTACAGCTTTGTGCCACTAGTGCCGACTTATTATTTACTATTACTAAATTGTAAATTAAATTAAATAGTCTTTTTAATTAGCATTATACGTGTTGGTACATATACAGTACAAGTAAACGACACACAACACAAATGTATTACAATATAAGCACAAAATGTACAAATATATTACAATAGATTCTTTTGTGAATACCTCTGGTCTGAGGGAGGTGAGCGTGGTTACCGAAATCGATCACCGTAATATTTGTGCATTTTGTACTTGTATTGTAATATATTTGTGCATTTTGTGCTTATAGTGTAATAAATTAAATTAAGTAAATCCTAAATCAATTTTGTAGGACTCCGTATTACTGGCCAGCGTTGGTATCTTATACATAATGACTGTTATCATCACCGATAAACTGTCATCTTTACAAGGGTATAGCAAAATGGGGTAGACACGTTGGTAACTAGGAGCGCGAGTATAGCTTTCTTTGTGAAGCTATTATAAATATTGAGGTTCTAGTTTTAAGGTTTCTCACTTAAGGAGTAAATCTCGAGCCATTACTTATGTAGGCCACAGAGAAAACAGAAACAGAAGTCGCTTTCTTATGGCCGCAGCGAACGCTTCAGTGGCAGTTATATATAGATTACAACTCTCTATCTCGGGTACAATGTCCTGACGCCTTAGACCGCTCGACTACTGGCTCCCACAATATTCTACTAATCTACGTGTTTACAAAGTTCTACTTCTATCCTTGAGGATTTGGAGGAGGGATAAGGAATAAGAGGAGGGACTGGTGCTGGCCTTGCCCTCTGCATGGCACGATGTAGAAATAACTACTCCACATACTAACTCGACACAGACTGAATGCACAGTTTGATGCGACCTGTGTTTATTTATTTTTTTGAGGGTAGTTTCAAAACTAAAACAAAAATTTAAACAAGTCTTTGCTATTCCAAAAGAGTTGTGTTATTTAAAGAAATGGCCTGACGATCCGTTTGTTTAGGCTCACAGAAAAACATTAACCAGGAAAATACGTACCCCCATATAAATACGTACCCTCATATAAATTGTGTTTGGAGAACGACGTTTACATAATATAAATTCTATAACCAAAGTCACATCATCAATCAACCCTTCTTGTTTATCTTTCATCGAAATGGATAAACTAAATTCTTTCAAAATGTTAAAACTTATCAGGTTGTTTGTAATTTAACTTAAAATATTTTAACCTTTTGACATAAGAATAAATATTACAGTACATCAATCTTAACGTCACTTAAAGCCCTTAAAGTTCGATTAAAAATAAATAAAAGGATTCACTTACGAAATAACTGTATATTTTATTCAAGAAATATAGTTTTTATAGGGATATTACCCAACTTCTTGAGTAGACCAAATGTATGTTCGAAGGACAAAATATTTGTAATTTACTATGCATTTCAGTTTAAATAAATCAATTCGATAAAAATGAACTCGTGTGTAATAAAACGCACGGGATAACAGAATGCTTTTAGCGCACTTGTTTTATTTCCAAAATAATATGTTTTATCAAAAATGCATTTAAAACTAAATACCGCAGATAATTTCATTGTGAACGTTTTCCCTACAAAAACGATTTAAATGCATGTTCTTCGAAATGTGTCAGTTAGTTTAAATAGAGCGTACATTTTTATGGGCAGGAGTTGAATTTTAAACTGATTTTAGATTTATCATAAAATTACAGTTGGTTTTATATATATTATTAATTAATTATAATCATACACTTAATGGAACTGTAGTTTGGGTTTCATAACTTGACTGTGATAGTATCCGTAGATAATCTATCTAATGAATAGAAACAAGGTATACTGTTATGAATATTAAAACTAGTATAATTTTTATTTGAAAAAAAAACCGAATGAAAAACGTACGTTCTTCTCAGAAAAAGCTATAATTAGGAACAGTTTTTCTTTATGGGTATTGCTTACATCTATTGGAGCACCTTGTATATATTTTTCAAGAAGCATTGAAAAATTGCTCAAGTAAAACTGCAAAAGTGTAAACACAATTTTTAGGATGATTTTTTTATAAAAAACGCGTACAGACAGCAAAAGAAAAAAAAAGATAGACCATTAGTTATATTTATTTGTTGGTTCTTTTTGATCTAGGGAACAATACTCCAAAGTTTGTAGTGAAACGCCCTGTATACTTTTTTCGAGATTTAATAAAATCAGTAATACCCATTAATAATATAAATAAAGCCCTCATCAAGTTAAAGCAGTTTCCACAAATCTAATTTGCACATGTCGCGAATTTCGAAAGCGAACTATACCAGCTGCGTAGGAATTACAGTCACTAATGATTACAAGCGTCTATTACAGTAACTTAGTTACAAGGAAGACGTCTAATGGAAGTATGTCTCGCAACAATTGTGTATTAAACAATAAACGGGGCTGTTTGAAGATGAAAGCACTTTAGTTATATTTTATATTTAGTACATTAAACATTATTTTGAAACAAAATTAATGGTTAGATCCTAGGATTGATTGACTGTAAGGAATGTAAAGATGAAAAAAGTTCGTACCTGTTTTATTTGCGCTGATACTAAAAATAAAAATGCCAACTGTCAGTAAAAATAAATGAAAAAAAAACTCTTGTTTATAAAATGTACAAGTAACTCCATGCTGGTGTTAAACGTTCTTTACTTACGACGAAGTAAGTCTATTTTTCTATAAAAAGTACAATTACATGCACCTAAACAAACACTTTGAATATTTTTGAGTAGGTATTTAATTTAGTAATAATCAAAAAGTAGTGAAATGCAATTAAAAGAAAAACAGGTAAAATCTCCAGAGTACGTTGACATTACATTCGTTAAAACAACACAGATTGGTTATTACGGAAAGAACACACAAAAAATTAGTAAACTCCATTTGTCTAAAGAAAATGTGTAGTAAAAAGATTTTTTTAAATACAACTTAATAAACAACCAAAGGCCGTGATTGAATTGTGCTTAAATCAATTGAGGTAAAATTACTGATATTTTAGTTTGATTATTAGTTTGATGATCTGTCCTATTTCTTTCTTTTTTTTCTATTTACGCCAATGGCATTTTTAACTTAGCCTACAAACATTGTCATATGGAGCGGAAGTACTGACCACTAAGCTAGCAAGAGCCCTATCTAGCTTTTCAAAAGATGTTGTAAACAAATTGTTTGATAAATTGTTGCAGTTAACTTTATTTCACGAATAACCAAGCTTATTCTGTTAGGTGTATCACAGCTACTCTCTCTCTCTCTCTCTCTCTCCTCCTCCCTCTCTCCCTCTCTCTCCCTCTCTCTCCCTCCCTCTCCCTCCCTCTCTCTCCATCTCTCTCACTCCCTCGCACTCCCTCTCCCTCCCTCTCCCTATCCCCCTCCCTCCCACCCATACAGTAAATAAACATATAGACACCATGAGTATTGCACTTGATGACAAAGTGTTGTGGAGATTGTAGGCGACATGCTCAATGGCCGTGTGCTATCAGCGTGGACGCTATAGAAATCTTGGGCGTCCATGTTGGGTGGTAGTCAGTGTCCGGGTGTTGTGTAGGTGAGTGAACAGAGTATCAGGCTTATTCATTATATTAAAACCAGACCAATACTACGTAGTTCGGATTCCACGTAAACCTGAGGTCCCTTACTTGCCCTGGCTATCGGGCTATTAATAAAAGCGAGAGTCCTTTCTTAGCATATGTCGATATCAATTAGTAACCAGACTACACACTCATATAATCATTAACATTCGCTTTGAAGTTGTGTCGGCGTTTCCAGGGGCTGTGCACTATCAACTCAGTACGGATGGGTGTTACATCCATCAACTGTTGACGTTGACTATAATTGATTGATTACAATTGACTTGCTGTTAGCATCCAATCGCGTTCAACTTATCAGCTCTCCTTCAAGCAAACAGTTCATTTCAAACGAGAATGTTTCAAAACGTATTGTTAAACCATGTTATTTTAATAAATACTGTCAAATTCAATAGTACCATTTTATTAAATTATTAGTAAATAACAGGATGTTCCTTTATAAAAATAAAGAGTTCTAAATCACAACTATACAAATTAACGGGTTCGTACTCAAGAAAGTGTTAACTGTAAGCAATAAATCTTGCCTAGGATCAGCCGGAATTCCATCCAATCAATAAGTTGATTGGATCGAAGGTAAACTTATTATATGAATTTTTAATGGCATTACACATATTTTATAAAACAAATCACGTAATTACAATGTTTTATACCAGTAGGGCCCTTCCTATGACTGAGTGACATTTCGTTTCTAGTAAAATTGAGCAAGATTTTATAACTATAATTACAAATCACCAAAATAATTACGAAAAATCAAATAAAATCTGTTAAATCAATATATGTAAATTTTTTTAAAGTTGAAAGATGATCATAAAGACGGATATTTCAAAGCCGAAAACAACATTGCTTTCAAAATAATGCAAGTCCCAAACTATTCGGACGGGAAGGCAATAAATTGGCGGAAAAAATAGGAAAAACCGCCGAATCAGGAAAAGTGTCAGGGGTTGGCTTGTAATGGGGAAGATCAAGACTATAAATAGCCTCGAAGGAGGCGGGAGGGGTGGGGCAAGACATTAGCATAGGAACGATACTGAGGCATTCATCATGCTTAGCCCATTCAGGGGCCTCTATACAGACTGTACTTTGTGAGATCACAATGACTTGCTAGTCGGTGATTTATTTCTCCTTGGATTTCTTCCCGCTACAGTAAAAATGAATTAAATAGAACACACACAGAGATTCAATAATAGCCTCAAGAATTAATGAAAAATAAACAACACTCATCCAGACAGACAATATTGGGAATTTTATATCTTAATAAATGTCTAAACCAACATTTTTTTTTTTAATTTATACTCATATTTTAATTTTGAACTATTCTCAGATGTAGTATACGTTGAATTATTACTGTAATTATTACTGTAAGATGTATGTACCTTTCAGAGTATGTCTTGCTTTGTACCTTTTATCAGATTTGAAATATTGATATTTTAAACGTGAATGCATTTATAAAAAGGCTTTTTAATGTATTTAGTAAGTATTTAACAAATTAATTTTGTGAAAAATTACATTCAACTTCATTTTTTCAATCGATTCCAGTTCTGCTAATACAATGAAAACATTTTATGAAACAATCTTAAAACACAAAACATTACGTAAATAATTATAGTTAAAGTTAATTTTATTTTAAATAACAAATATGTCGTCGGCACTAATGGCGCAGTGCTGTAACCCAGCTACTTGGGGAAAAAGTGTTTGGGGGGTTGTAGGCGATAGGTTCCATGCTCGCTCCTCTTAATACCGACACGGCTTCCGCTCAATGGTTGCCAACGACGTGAGCACTACTAGGTAAGTCTGAGGTGTCCATGTTGGATGGTAGTCAAGTTTCAGATGTGAAGGGGAGGGAACTGAGTGTCAGACTTGTCAGTTAGCTAAAAATCAGACTACGTGTTTCGGATTCCACGTAAAGTACGTGTAGTCCCGTAGTAGCCCTGGCTATTGGGCTATTAATAAATAGTCCTTTCTGAGCTAAGTCGAATTCAAATAGTAACAATGACTACACCGTTCATCTTCACTCATCACACTCATTCACCCCTCATATTCGTCAATATCTCTACGATCGGCGTTATAGAAATTAAGGAATGAACATCTCCAAACGTATATATTGATTGGAACTTTCACAATTTTTTGAGTGGTAAATCGTCATCAATCACAAATAAGGTGTCGTTTTGAATTGGCTTAAATGTTCCGGAATGAGTGGACACCAGCCTTAAATCTGTAAGGATTGTTATACTAGCCTATCTTATAAAAAAATACTTTAAAGTGATATCTTAAATAAAAACAAGACTTCATTATAGGATAAAGATCACTGAGTAATAATTTTAGAGAAAATCTATCCTAAGTAAGAATTGTTCTTATTAAAAACACAATTATTTGGGTATTTAGGTGCCAATGTACAAGGGCGAAATGCCCTAGCCCAGTTTACCATCGCTGATGAATCAATCAAAATCCATACGATCCAATCGCCGCGGGGAGACAACCAGATGGGTCGTAATAAAGTATTAAACGACATTTCGGGTAAATTGTACATCACAAAGTAGGCATCCATTTGTAAATTACTCATAAAGAATAATAATGGTGATTTACATGTTACATATTGTAAACTATACAAACCTTCAGACTTTTCTTATTATTTACAAACTTAACTTGCTCTCAACAATAAATTTTAGTCCGCAATTCGACAAATTGTATCTTGATTCGGCTTTTCGACCCTTCGGGTTTTCAGCACCCGATCTATCTATCTATCTATCTATCTATCTATCTATCTATCTATCTATCTATCTATCTATCTATCTATCTATCTATCTATCTATCTTTCTATCTATCTATCTATCTATCTATCTATCTATATCTCTTAATTTGTAAGTTGGCTTATATTACAAGTTTTCTTATCGTGTACTGTATTTATTATAATATATTCACTGTACTTCCGCAATCTTATTTTACTGAAAATTACGATTAGGTAGAATGTATTCAGTCAAGGTCTGGACAGTTAAAAGGCAATATTGAATTTGGCGCACAATTCACTTCATTGGTATGCCTCGGATATCCGCCTCACTTGGCTGAGACCGTCTTATTTGACTGTATATTGGAGCGATATATCTTGAAGGGAGAAACAAATTTTAATAAAAGTATATCCGAGCCGAGAAGTGCTTCCTGAATCAGGCAGCAGTCTCGATTTCTCAGAGGGAATTGAGTTTAAAATGCGCGAATCTTGAGACTTTTCAATGTATAATGAATTGCATAGTATGTTTAGTAATTTTAGTGTAAGCATTATTGTTATAAAATAACTATAAAATGACCGATGATGTAAGTTATAAAACAAAACAAATAAACTAGAAATAAAAACCTAATAGTTTTTATCGTTTCATGAAGACATATCATAATAGTGTGAATCAGATACAGTTTTATTAAATTAATTGTAATTGTTCGTACAGTTTTTACACCTTAATTTTTTTCTAATACTTCCTACTTTTCAATACAAGATAACAGTTTTTATTTGACAAACGTTTATTCAAATACTATCAAAAAATATGTTTTCAGCACCAAGAAGAGAATGCATGTTTTTAAAGAATTTCGACAAACACAAAAGAAATTATTTAATATCTTCTCATAACCAAACTGTATGTATAAAGAATGAAGGCTATAGAAATTTCAAGAACATAAATGTAAATTGTATATTATCACAAAGGCATCGTTACCATTTTTAATTTAACTTTGTTTATTTCTAAGTACAGTACTTTAGTCCTTAGTAAACTTAAATTCAAAGAATTCTGTAAACTTGTGGAATGTGAAACTCTTTGAGTAATTACCGTCCAATTGCAATGTTTCACAGTATTTCTAAAAAAAGAAAATTAATTTTATAATTACTGAACAAAGACTTAAATATCGATTAATTCTTAACAATAAATTTCATTAAAAAAATAAAATAAAATTATTAGTTTTTCTCAAGATTCCAACAAGTATTTATATTTGTATACAGTAATTATATCAGTTGCCATATACACGTGTAACTAGTTGCTTCTTATCTTTACACATCCAAATCAAGACGTATAAAAATGTAATAAGACAATTTTTTTTAATAAATACAAAGAAAATATATTTATTTTTACACAGGATTATCGGATTAACACGACTTATAAATATGTCACGTTTATCGACAAAGTTATTATTTAACATTTTTGTCAGAACTGAGTAAATAATCTCTAAATTAAACAGAACAAGATATACAAATAGTTAGTAAATTTATTTCACAAATTCTTGAAAGAATTAATTCTACAGTGAACATGTAGATGTCCTATTATTGAGTACCGAATAAGTGAAAGGATATTCAACAATGACAAAATATGCGTGTAATAAAGTGGGAATTTATTGGGGTTCTTCAATTTGTCACGGGTGGAATAAATGACATTTGCCAGCCAACTGTAGAGGCTCAATTGATGCAAACTCTATTCATTCACAAGAAGTGTGACAGTAACCATGTTAATTATGTCGATATCGTTACTTCTGACACTATCGTACTGAATATCGTACGATATATTTGTTTATACACATCGTGTTATGATAAATAATACCAATATACATTAAAATATACAACCTTGTAGGTTATACATAACTGAAATGTAACGTCATAAAATGTATGTTGAATTTGCTTGTTGTAAAAATTTTGACTATTTTTCAAGACATAGTATACCAAACTAAAAACGTATTTTCGGCCAAAAAAGTGGGACTATTACAAAAATATAAAAAGACTATTTTATGCCTTATGTATTCGTTTCTTTAAAAAGTTGTAATTCTAGCGTTATGGGTGTCTTTGTACCTGAGTTATAGATAGTGCAGGTTTGACTGTTAGTTTTTATCAGTAATATTCACCTTATATTGTACGGGTTCTCCCCCTTACTCTGATAAGTTTATTGCACATAACAAGCGCGACAACAATGCAACAAGCGATCGTCCTACATTCATCACACTCATGCAAAGTCTAGTTCACTCATACCTTATGATCAGTGTCTCAAGAATAGCAACATTTTAATAAAAAAATGACATAAATAACTATGGATCAATTGGTTTCAACATTAAATACATTATTAAATAAGTCACGTTATGTCATATTTTTAGTCTATGTGGAATGGCAGAGTAAAGCTGAAAATATGGCTTCTACTTAAGGTATAAAAATTTACAATCCAAAAAAGTCAATATTATCAACGATGAACAGTTGCAGCCAGTAATTTTTTTAACTAAAGTAATTAGCAAAGGAAACACCACAAATTATTGAAAATGGATGCTCCTGAAAACCGTTAAGACAGACGTTCCTGGGGAGGAAGGTAATGGAGAGGGCCATTTCATAAATAGATGTGCAGGGATAGTGGAACGGTGGGGTGAAACATTAGCATAGGAATGATACTGGAACATTCATTATGCACTAAGCTGGGCTCAGACACTTAATTCGTAAAGCGGTGATAGATTTTGTTATTAGTTTAAACGATATAATTTATAAGACTCGTTGACATCCAAATGATTCACATAAGTTATTTTAGGTTGTTCTTACATCGGAAAAGAACATCGAAGCAGTGACCAAAGAATATTTATGTGTATGAAACATAAATAAATGGTAACCATATTTTTTATCTTATGTTCCAAATCATCCTGCAAACTTTACAACTTGACAGTTCTCTTATTTACAAAAATATTATTGAAGAGTTCACAAATTAGCCTCTCTTAAAAAGCATAACATGACAACATCCTTTCGTCAAATATTATGGGAGCCAAGGGCAATTGGCTCCTAGTGAAGTTGGTTAAAGCCCAACTTAATAAGCCGAGGGTTATCTGTTCAATCCCAGTAAGTCATAACAAGTGATGAAAGGGAAAAGCTCATAACCAGTGGCTTTTCATTTTTCATTGGGCTTGAAAGACATACAATATCACTGGGTGGGTCAATATCGCTGTACCTGTGTGTATAATAAATATATGACACTTTATAAGGAATAGTCGGCCTTAGTGTGTAACAATGACTACATTCGATCATACTACACTCATCACTCTCATTTTAAGTCTAGATTCTCCCATACCTTATGATCAGCGTCTCAAGAATAAGCAATATCCTATAAGGGGTTGTTTCAAGAATTGTAATTTATGGAGTTGACTTGCTGCTGTATGCAGGTTGACGTGTCGTCATAATACGTACTGGTCTAATAACATTCTTCGTGTCAAACCGGATGCTGGAAGGAAGGTCTCTCGGAAAATTGCGGCTATCTTCCCCAATCCTCCCTCCCCTAACGACAAGACTCGTAAGCCTGTAATAAGTCATATCCACACATAATCCTCATTTATCTGTAAACGCTTCTTTACAAGATGATTACCACAGATAGATATACTGCGCCCATTTTACTACTGAAATTATGTTTTAAAAAAATGAAAACGTAAAGTAAAGGCAGAGGTAATAAATGTACAGAGAATAAAAAAATTTATTTTAGAATAGACCAATTCAATCATAATAATAATGACAATAAACACTTCCATCACTCGACTGAACTATGTTAAAAAAAATGATATTTACGGCAGATTAAATTGTAACACGAGCGCTAGCTGACAAGAGCTACGCAAGGTTCTTAAATCAAAATACATATTCAATCTTTGAGAGGGATTGAGGCAGATGATGCGTTAAGGTTATGGATTCAGATATGTCTAAAATATGCAGTCAACATTTTCCTCTAGAATGAAAAAACGTTTTAAGTTGACGTATAAGTTATTCGCCGATCGTTTTCGATACATCCAAGCCAAGTATTCGACTGGTTTAGATTAAAGAAATAATCCTCCCTAAAATATATATAAGTATGTAACAATTTTATAAAAACTACAATTACTATAAAAATTTACATAATTGTCGACAACAACTAGTTATAAAAATAATTGCCTAACCACAACCATGTAATTCACTGCGTTTGTCAATTTGAAAGAAATTTTAATCACATTTTCCTCTTTTTACGTATTATTTTATTCAATATGACGTAATAAAATCTCAAAATTATTATAACATTACAGTCGTTTTATAAACAGCAACCACATCTATAATCCAATAAGTCTGCTTGTCCATTACATATCATTATTCGAAAATGTATTAATTTACCGTAAAAGACCATTTTTACAAAACATACATCATATATAGTTATGGATTAATTGATTTCAACATTAAATATGAAATATTCACGTTCTGTCATAATGTTTATATTTTTTTTATTCATCTTTTATTTATCGAAATGTTATCACGATGATAAAATCTGCTCCCCCCCCCCCCAAGCTTTCAAGAGATCTTGTTAATCTATTAACTAAAAGGAGGAGCCGCAGACGCGGATAGCCATCCGGCACCGTTCCTGATAACCGGATTACACAAGAAACTACCGGTTGTGCAGAAATTACCGTCACTGATGATTACGGGCGTCAATTACTGTGTAATCGTTTCTTAACGTAATTACAAGGGAAGTTCTACGCACGGAACGTCACAACTTCACTAATACTGTTTTACGCCAACGTAAGTGAGCTTGAAACTGACAGAAGGTGCAACAGTTTCAAACACTCTCCCGGATTATGGCCAACGGTAAAAAACATATTATGATCTACATTTTTTTATAAAAATAAAAAGATTTGGAGGGGAAAACACACATATTTAAATTGTTACCGGAAAACTAAAACAAAAAAATTGACTTCTGGTTGTAAAAACTCTATATTAGTAAAACAAATTAACTGTGCCAATATATTTATTATAGAAAATTTTGAATTTGTCAGTAATTAACATATACAGGGTAGAAAAAAATATGGAAACGCTGTCAAAACTTTTGTATGACTTCACACGTAAAAGTGAAATCTTGTACATGATCATTGTTTAAGAGAACATACTTTTTGACACCATTAGCGAAATTTCATCTTTTCAGAGGGACGGTCCACGAGGGGTTGAACGAAAATCTTCAACGTAAGCCTAGGTCGAGTTTGATATCAAATGAAAGGTCTATTCAAGAAAAATTAATTGCCACAAAATGGATTTTGAAAGTACCCTTTTCAGAATAGCAGTCATTTGAATTTCAAAGTAACTAATTTGAACAATATTATTTCTCATAATGGAGAAATAAAATATTTTACCTTGTTCAATCACTTTTATTTAATATACTACATGTTTCGATCCTTAAATCATCTTCAGGTGTATATTGCAATAAATTTTGAAGGCATCAATAAAAATTTAAATTAGTTAAAACTTATTAACCTGAAAATACATAAAATAACGAACTGTTTTGGTTAACTAGTTGTTATTATCAGTGATAACTATAATTTATTGTTTTTTTAGTTTTAACTACAATTTAAATTTTTATTGATGCCTTCAAGATTTGTTGCAATATACACCTGAAGATGATCTAAGGATCGAAACATGTAATATATTAAATAAAAGTGATTGAACAAGGTAATATATTTTATTTCTCCATTATATATTATTTCCAATCCAGGGCCAATATGATTATTATTAATTCTCAGCTATTTAACGATTTTAAGTAAATTATTCTAATCAAAAATTATACTTTATGGAACACAATTATTTTAAACACATTACCAAATTATCTATGGAAAAAATAATGTTGTTTGGAAGCGTTTCCATATTTTTTCCACCCTGTATATCGTCCATTCATACTTATTTCAAAAGGTTCATGCATATTTATTTTGATATTAAAGTTGTTCCCGGTTTGCCAGTAGCCTAGTCCAGTGTTCCAGGATGGGATGACAATTGGTCGGTGAAGCTACGACTGTGGGTGGATGATGTTCTGCAGGCAATCTTTGACCGGTAAAACAAACTACAACATTCCTTCATAGTGCAATATGTCATCATTGTGAGATATGAGCGAATATGAGGAATCTGAACCACGCAGTATTGATCCGATTTTCAGCTAACTGACAAACTCGGCACTCTGTTCTCTTCTATAAACAACATCCGGACCTTGACTACCATCCAACATGGACACTCCAGACTTTTCTTATAGTATCCAAGTCGATGGCAACCATTGAGTAAACGTCAAGTCGTAATTGTATTTACAAACTACAAATTCTTTTTTTGTTTTTCTTTAGATATCACTAACTTACTTCAGTCATTCGACGATTGATCGCCATCTTAAATTACTAAATTATTGGGAACCTTACAGTTCTCTAAATAAACAATCCTTACTTTCAAATACATTGCATAAATGTTTCCTAACTTAGCTCACGTCATACATCTCATAGATTACCACTGGCAAGTCGAACGTGGTAGGGAGAGCGATATTGATGGAACTATCAATGTCGTTGACTATAATTGATTGATAACTGTTGATTCACGGTTAGCATTCAATCAATTCGGACTATTGGTTTGCCAGAGTGTGTTTGGTTAAACGATTTCTACCAACGCCATGACTGATTGTTTAAAATCAATTCAAATTAATTGTATAGCTTAAATTAAATGCATTATTATTCTTATTAACTTTTTCTTTTTTATGTATGTTCCAACAGTATCACTACAGAAATGTTGTTGAAGAAGTCTGCTATATCAAGAACAAAGGGAATATGACCATGATAATGAAGGAGAAAAAGGAGGAAGAAATAAATATTGATTAAATAAAAAACTAACATATATTTTATTTATAAAATAGCCTGATTTTGAAATATCAAATAAATCGTAGATGAGTTTTATTTGTAATTAGGTAGTCTAAAATGTGTATTTTTATCCAATTAAGCTACTGAAGAGAACACTTTGCTCATATAACGATGTAACCAAATTGTTTCTTTGTATTCATAACTATTCGCTGCTTTTTTTTAATGTAAACGTTCTTTGTTGTAACGTATGAGAAATTATTGTAAATACTTTTTGGGAGTCATTTATTTGCCATTTGTACAAATTGGCACTGAAAGCACCCACAGTCATTTTTTAAGAACGGATGGTAAAAAATTTAGTCAGATGTTCCAAATAAAACGATTTTATTCAAAATAATCCAAAACACTGTTACGGTCCACAGGTTTCGAATTAATAATGTGATCCCACTTTGTGGCTACTAAATGTGCTTTTATTCCTACTCATTAATTAACAAAATTACACACTAAAAGATATTTAGAGATTTATATTACCAGATTTATTTAACACTTGAAATTAAACCACTGACATTAACAATAACTGATATCACGCATTAGTTAACTCACTGGAGTTGTGTTCACACAATATCTGTAACTGTTCGTTAACTGTCACTGTTTAACACTGTCAATTTCACTTCAGGTCGAAGAATAAGGAGTCACACAAAGACACTGCCTGCCTCAGGTCGGCTGAGAGGTCCCTTTTACTAAGCAAAGCTGCGTGTATAGATATTTACAGATGTGTTATTCGAGATATTTCTGGAAGGTATATCTAGATCATTCTGGACGTGATTTCAAAAAAGTTCTGGCTCCACCTATCGGGAGATTTATTGCTATTCTAGCACCTCCTGGAAGTAATCGGGTTGGCCTACAGTTACGAAAGTGCGCAATTACGTGTTCCATAATAATGCGTATTTATTACAAGTTATAAACAAATGTTTACTATGCTCGCTCATACTACTATTTGAAGTTAAATGATTTTGTACCAGGGCATTACCTAAGGAATCTAATGCTACATTCATAATGAGCATATGCTTGCCTTTTAAGTTCTTAAAATTGTCTTCCTTATTATATATACCTAAATAGACGATTCATCGAGCAACTTTGTAAGATAAAACTGTTATCCAGTAATATACTGACCTGTTCTATTATGTACCCCCATATTGGTTAAGTAAACCACCCCGCTCTAGATTGGAAAGGAGAATATTTTAACATCCCCACCCCTAGAGCGTACCCTTCCTAAATTATGTACGGAAATTTACTGCGTCTTCTTAAGCTTAAAGAGTTCCACGCGAAAATTTGTCAGGGTTAAAAACAACTTGACTGTTAGATATACCAAGAGTTGTTGTGACGGAAAAACGAGGGTGGATTGGTGGAGAATCGGAAAACCGCCGAGTAGGCGCGTGTCGGATTTAATAGAGAAGATCAAATCCATAAATAAAAAGCAGCTCAGTCTTGGCTGGGGATGGGAGGTCTTTAGCATAGATAATTCAGAAG
The DNA here is from genome assembly GCA_035578905.1 of Stictocephala bisonia. NCBI lineage: Eukaryota > Metazoa > Arthropoda > Insecta > Hemiptera > Membracidae > Stictocephala > Stictocephala bisonia. Next base: position 302,823 of record JAQJVL010000262.1, read on the forward strand.
GTTTTCCGACCTTAACTAATAACTATTCAAAACCACTTTAGTATTCTAGTTTAAAGGTTGTATACAAAATGCAGTTATGAGCTTTTACCGGTTATAATGACTTGGAAAATGTATAAATATTTTTGCACCCTTGGCATGATGAGATTACCACAAATTGTCTTCATCGCAGATGTACATACATAATTTAGTGTACTAATATCGTTATTACTCTGTTAAATACACTAAAAATACATTTTAGATTGATTAGATTAAACAATTATGTTTATAAATTATTAATCAGTGCATAAAAAAGCACATGAAATTCTAGTTTAAAATAACTCTAGTTGTTATCAAAAATTGACTAACCTAAACTTAATTAAATCTAAGAAAACAAATAGGCTAATTAATTTGGAATATTATCATAAATATGTAACTATTACAAATAATAAATATAATTAAAAATATTATTATCACATTGTATACGAAAAGTAACACTTAAATTAAGTACGCAAAGATTTGATCTGTAACGTATAAACGGAACCGTGCTTTCAAACATTATTTTCACTGTGATATTGAATATAGAATATAGCTAAAAGAAAATTGTGTTTTCTTTGAACGGATCCTTCTTTAATAAACTGAAAACTTTCACTCTAAATCGATTTGTCAAGAAAGATATTAAATTTGGTGAGTGATAGTATTCACTGATTGGCTGCAGTCCAAATCTTGCTACACTGTTTATATAGTATACGACAGGGTTGCTTTACAGCATACGGACTGAAACCTTATTAGCAAGGAGGAACGATATTGAATTTGCCGCACAATAGTGTTTAATACAAAGCTACTGAAATCTCATTTACTCACTGCATATGTTCATTCTAAATCCAACTAACACATTTTGACTGGGGGACACCCCTGCACGCCTCGCTGCACTCGTGATATTCGGTCTTCGGCCTCGGCACGTGACTTAAAGTATAATCATAATATGACTTTTTTCTCAAATGTTCAATAATTTAAAATATCTACAGCCTTCTCAATATTACAAACATCATAATTTACATTCCAACAGCAGAAGTACTTATAAGCATTATTTTATTTGAACACCTTTTATTTTTTGACTAATTTAAAATGTCTCCCCATTTTATTCTCATGGCCTTATAAAGTACTTTGAATACACCCCGTGCCCTTCAGAGTAAAAGTATTGAAAAATGGAGACCTTATTGTACAACTACGAATAAGGGATAGATTTGTTGGCACCTCAATCGTTAAAATGTATTAAGAAATAAGGGAGGAGTTAATAAAAAACGGATTTGCGTATTATTTATAAGGATGTAACTTGTTTAGCTACACAAATATCGTATTTCACTAAAAAAAGCAGGTGTAACACCACACATGGGGGTCTAGGTACAGGTTCACAGCGACCGCTAGTAATAATTATTCAGCAAACAAGCCTTTTATTTGATTCCTTAGAATGTCAGCCAGCGCCAGATGGCATACCCAGAAGTCTTCGTTGACCAGATGTTTTCTCAATCAGCTGTGTTACGTAAACAAATCAATGTCACAACTGAACTTAACGGTTATATACATTTGTTACAAATGGTAGAAAATATATTCTTACTACAAAACTGTTTATATCAAGTCAGAATTCGTTTTAAGAAAAACTAATGAGCTGAACTGCATGATGACTCGTATTGATAGGATCAATCAACCTAACCAATCAACTTACTAACATGGCACCTTAGAAAATATTTGACCATCATTATATTTATAATAATTAATTGTTTTCAAAGAGCAAACCTGTTGAGGCATTAAAACTGTTATCCTTTAAGTAATTTAGAAGACACCAGGAAGTTCGTAAAAGTAGTAGTTTCAGATCTTTTAATCGTATTCTTCCAGTTTAAAATAAAAATTTTTTATTCATAAAACAACACACACACATCACAAAATAACATGGATAACAAATTTGCATTGCTATCAAGACTAGTACTTTCTAAGCATACGGTCATTATATATATATTGTCATTTTATATATATATTTTTGTTGTTACTATAAGCGACAGTCTTACGTTATTTATGGAGCAAATAAATAAAATTGGTCGTAATATTGATCGTTGAGGGACACCAAATTAGATTTATTGTAAATCTGAATGAAATACAATCAATAATATTGCAGTGACGTATTGATAACTTAAAATATAGTTGAAGTGAAAATGAAGGGTTGTTGTGACGGAAAAAATTATACGAATTAATTTACGTACGATGCTATTTGTGTATTATTTTATGTTCTTGATTAATCGTGTTATTTTTGTATTATGACTTGCATAGAAAACTGTTACGGCTCATATTGTGCCAATAAATTAATCTTGAATCTTGAAGTGAAAGTGTATTGTGTGGAGGTTTGTTTATTGCAATGAATTTTCCAAATACTAGGTAAAAGAAACTATTGGTATTAAAAATTATTCCAACAAAATGCATAACTTAGTGATATGCCCACTAGTAGAGAGAGATTAATTTTTAGACAACATTCTCTTGCTAGGTTTATAAAGAATAATTAAAACACAAAGTCAATAACCCGGATATAAATGAACAACTATTTTCACACAAGGAAATTTTAACTTGACTCTTTTAAAGAGCTACTAATTTTGTAAGAGGGAATTCCTGTAATATGACAGAAATCTCGTATTTCACGGCATCAAAGCGATGAAAAGTGTATTAAAAGTGGAAATATGAAACTCGGCCAGATCTTAGTCGTAATGGAAATGCCTGGTTGAAATCGCTCTCAAAATCTTATTTACAGCCTCTTGCTCCCATAGCTAATGCACTTCTTAAGGATTTTAATACTGTCCTGGTAAAGAATGCACTGTTGATACGAAAGAGTTGCAGACACGTTTATTTAACGTGCATTTCGTTTATCTTTATAGCATTAACAAAAAGTACGTTTTTACGTGGTTATAAAAATAAGCGTTATGTTACATAATTATTTTAAAGTTCCACAGTACATAATATTTTAATATTTTCCCAAGCATCAAAATTTAGGCCTATAAAAAACTGTGTAGAAGCTCAGTGGCTGAGGCTTTGGAACGTGGAGGTCAGAGGCTCGAATCCTCAGCTGAAATAAAGGTCAGTACTGTACTAATTGAATAAAATCCGTACACATGCCTGCAAGCCCATATGAACTGGCATATGAATTTTTTTAATGAAAAATATAATAAATGACTTATAACTGCCAAATAAAATAATTTCTTCTCACGTTACAGTCTACAAAAATGCCTATGAATCAGGTAACATATAGAAAATAAAAGTATTTATTCTAATATTTAGAAGGAAGATGAGAAAAATTATTTATGATTAAAACTAGAGTAAAAACAGGCATTTTTATTTAACATCATCTAAAAACAATAACATATAAGAATATTTCGATAAGCATCTGTTTCAGAAAATACTGAGGACAAAATGAAACGAAGAAATGATATGGAAGAAGAGAATAAATAAATTAAAATCTAAACAAGAGGGGGGTGTATGTTGAAATAAAAGTACAAAATTAAAATAGAATAGAAAAATAAATGGCAGTAAACATACGGGCTAACTTCTTCAGTATTATCAGACACAAAACTGTAAACTAGTTAACAAAATGAAAACTTACTCAGGGAAATCCGTACAGAAATGATGAAATAATCAGTGTTTACCTGAAAATAAAAATCTTTATTACAACAGAGCAGTAATTAAAACATCATTGAGAGGTTTCAAATAGTAATAGGATTAGTAATATTTTTAATGGAGCAATACTTTTATTAATTTCTTGAAAATCACTAACCCTCTTCAGAGTGTAGAACATAACCTAATTATAAGTAATTAACAATTATAAAATTAAAATAAAATATTTGTAAATAACATAATATTGTTATTTAGTATATGGGTAGTATTAGTTTGACAGATAGTTAGTATATTTTTTTAATTCTTTTATTTTCTTACAAATAGCATTTATAAAAGAAATGAGAAAAATTAATTCAGGAGAAAATACAAGTATTTATTCAAACATTTACAATGAACCGCAAAACATTAAACACATAAGTCAACATCAAAACTCCTATTTATGAAAAAGTAATATAATAAAAAAAAAAACATATTATTCGTCAGTAAAATTGATTTTAACCACTTACTAAATTAATTATACATGATTTACACAATTTTTATCTTATAACTAGGTTATATTTATACACTCCAAAGATGGCTTAATAGCTGAAACTGGTTGGTGATTTGTTACAAAAAATTAAAAAAGGGTTCTTTATTAAAAATTCTGTTTCATTTTTGAGGTAAAACTAGATAAAGGAGTTATATATAAATGTGGACTTTGTTGCAACACAGACGTACATATTACTTGACCACCAATAGATGGAGAGGGTACGTCAGTTTGAGTACTTCCCTCGTAAAATGAGATTCTTATTGGGCCTAATCAAAGTTTGACACTTGTTCGTCCGGACTACTCTCAACATTCCTCACAACTCACAATCTCGTTCATATAACTTGGACTTCAATTTAAATGGAATGTCGTCCACGGCCCCTCACAGATGAATGTTTTATACGTCGGTCACTAACTTTAATATAGGGGTGGCACTGATTGCCGCAGAATATGGAGCGCGCCTGATACAACAGTTTAAACACATAAGGAGATTCTAAAAACATTGCTCGGCGCAGGCTGTAACGCAAATATTTGGGGACAAAGTGCTGTGGAGATTGTAGGCGATAGGTTTTATGATTGAGCCTCTTAATACAGACACGATGGTTAACATCGATGTGGACACTGAGAAGTCTGGTGTGTCCATGTTGGGTGGAAGTTTCAAAGGTTTCCACGTGACCGCGTGACAAGTACACTATCACACTGAGTTATTGTTAGTCGACTATGATTCAATGAGTCGATATATTCATTTTTTAAAGAAGTTTATACTCAAGTGAATCAGCTACAGCGTTGCCGTTATGGCTTGTTGTGGAACCTCTATTAGTGGATTCTTTCGTACCAATCAATCACTGCCTTTTTAGTAGGTCTCCCCTAGTCACTTTTGAAGATACTAACATTTGAAAGATTATTGCATCTAAAGGATTCGTATTGTATTCGTACATTAAATATCTATGTACTTTTGCAAAAAAAAACATAAATATGTACTAGAAAAAAATCAACGATTAAAAGTTTACCCGTGGGCTTCAACAGTAAATTAAAATATTTGGGAACACCCCTAATTTTTCTTTCTTTTTTTAATTCATTCAGTTAGTCTGGCCTTAGAGTTCTCTGCCAGCGCAAGGCTATCACGTACTAAGTTAATTTAAGAAAGACTTAAGTTTTATTAAAAAAAGAGGCAACACTTTGATTTGGTGGAATGTTTGGAATTCTTGCACGAACCTACCACTCAGTGTGTTATACTGGTTTTTTAATTCTACTTAATTATATATATATATATATATATATATATATATATATATATATATATATATATATATAAACAGCAATGATCTTTGAAATATGTACAGTTTACCTTTATTAAGTTGTTAGTTACTCAATATTTTTCCTATAAAATGAGTTTTTTTAAATATAAATATTAAGGAACGGTTTGCTTACTTTAAAATATTGCAAACTATATTTTTTACTAAATTTCCTGAAAAAGGAACAACTAATTACACAAATTTAAAAAATCCACCCAGAAATGTATGCTGCTAAGGGAATATTCGGTGAGTGTAACAGAACACATCTGAGAGTGAGTTTTCCGAAGGCGCGGTCCGTGATGGATTGGAGATAGAAGACCGCCAATGTTTGTAGTCATAATACGATGACGCTGTCGTGTAGACACAGAATGTTCTTATCGTAAATCGGAACATTTATTTAGGGGTTTTCGGTGCATATCCAGTAATATTAAGTAATAGTGTTTTATATATAATATCATTTCAGTTACCATAAGTAGAGGCTGTTTTCATGGGCTATTATAAATTTGCCAGTGGCCTTGACCGGAAGGTTCCGACGGTATCGGAAGATAACGGAATCAATAAACATCGAGCGCGACTGTTCCTTGGATGGGTAACCAGCTGAGCGATTCCGTCCTTGCACGCAGCCCACCTGCCTGGTGGTGGTTCGGAAGCCACCCTTAAAGCCGTTGGTCCCCAGGTTAAGTGTTAGAGAGGGCTTCTTAGCTCCAACTTCGTCTGGTAAAATAAGAGTATCTTTATCCTTTTTTAACTACAAATAGATATGAATTGATATTCTTTAACCCTTAACTAACCTGGTGAATTTTGGTAACACTCATCCCCTGGTGGGGTCATTCTTTACCCCAACTTAAATTAGAGGATAAATAATTGTAAATAATTTGTTTTCTGTAAAGATTATTTATTTTTTAGTTTATACAAGTATAATGGTCAGTATTAACATAATATTCCAAAATTTATTTTATAAACATTTATTTTTAACAAATTATAAATTTTCGTCAATTATTTTTGTAAATTCATTTAAAATTTTCTTTTTAGTAAAATTATATATTTTTTCATGGTTTCCTCTACCCAATACAAGGTTCTTACCATCTGAAAACAAAATATATGGTTTATAAGCATATTTGGTAAAATTTTATGTTTAATTATGACATATAATGTTTCCAAATTTTGAAACCCCAAAATTGTATTTACTCCTGGCAGCTTTGACAAATTACTTCTTGTTTACTGCGGACGTTGCAGACTCCATCATAGTATTTGCAGCATAAAATTGAGTTTTTTTATCACGATTCCTGGGACAAAGTTGACATCTCTTCCTCTCGGTGTGGCAGGTCCTAGGTTGGGTTGTCGAGTTGGCTTATCTTCAACGTTTGCAAAAAGCCTGTAGCTACTTAGCTACCACGCCAGCAATATAAAATATGCATAACGTTGAACATTTTATCACATACTTCTTGTGGGTAAAATCACTCTTGAAGAGTTCCAGTAAGGAAAAACTTTACAATATCTTAACTGAGAAAAAGACCTACACTCCTACTCTCGTGGGGTCAAATGAGACCCCAGGGGCCCCTGGACACTCAACAAGACACGGGAACGCGGACCGAAATAATTCACTACTTCTGTCGGACAGAAACAGAGATTACATGAGTGAATAGCTTTCTAACACACTCCCTAGCGGAGGAATGATAAAATAAAATATGCTAGGGTAAAAAATGACCCCATCAGGGCAGTTAAATGTTAAAATTCTTTGTGTTACTGTATAAGGATCAGCAAAGTTAACAAAACCTAATTTAACAAAATAAACAATCCCTAGCCTACAATGATTAAATAAATATAACCTATTTCTTCTTGTAGTTCTTTATTGGAAATTGTAAATAATTTAAGAAATTCTCAAAAATTCCAATAAATTCCTTTATTATGTGAGGCCTTTCACCTACAATGTAGGCATCATCAGACATCAACATAAAATTCTAATTTTAAAACATTTGTTTTATTGGATTTATTGTATTTTATGGAAATTTTTGAGAATTTCTTAAATTAAATATAACCTATCTTAAATATTGTTTTTAAATACATTTTTATTTTACTTATATTACTAAATGTTAGTATCAGTTTATGTTCTGTATTCGATGATGATGAAGAAGGTGCTTAGTGAAGTTGATCGCTTAACAAAACCAACCCAGGCCTATTAAGTGGTGTAAGTTTCGTGAATTGTAGGGGAATGAAAACTTATAAAACAAATAATCATTTATAATTCACATATAAATTTGTTTTTGATGTTTTGTCCATGATAAAGCCGAAACTAAACAGTAAAGTGTTATGTGATAGCACAAAGCAAGACGTAAAACTGAGAAGTCACCCCCGCCACCACTATTGTAGCCATTCCTGCTGCAAGGCACGTCAAGATCCTATCTAACAGACGTCAACTGACGTTCATTTGTCTCAATCATACTACTATTATGACAATTAATCTTGACTCCAGCTTTTTAGCGCTTCTCCCTTCTTCTCTGACTGCTAATAACGTTAGGGATGTTAATTCGGTTCTGACATGGAACGGTTCTTCAACTGTATGCAATGTATCTTGTAAGACAGTTTGTGTCTGAATCACACTTAACTAATGGCAATCTAATGTAGACTAATTATGAACTGAATATAGAATATTACTAAAGAAGAATTTAAAAAATAAATAAAAAAAAAAAAAACACTAATTTCATATTTGGATAGTGCATCTAGAATGGAACAGACGAAATTTATCAAAAATGGTTTATCAAGATAGCAGCTTCTCTAACAATTACTCTAGTAACATGAATGTAGTAAACGTAAACCGAAGTAATGTGATAAACGGATCAAGGCTAGTCTAGCAGAAGACGGGAGTGTTTGGTGGGCAGTTCGGGAAACCGAGAGTCCCACCTCGCTCGTAATGATGAGACCGACTCGCCTCACAGAGTAAAATAAAAATTGAAAAAAAACACCTGCATGGAGTAATCAACGAAACTGATGAGACAAAAATGCTAAAATCATGTTAACATTATGGTTTATACTGTACTTTTTCAACAAAAACATTTTTATTTTAAGCTTTTTATTTGGAACTGTAGGATCAGAAAGAGCTATTTATTAATAGCCCGATAGCCAGGAATACTGTGGGGGAGGGGGGGGGGTTAAAACAGGTTAAGTAATAGGCTCATCCAATTAAGTAATAAATATATTTTACTCCAAACTTAAATCAATCGACATCGAAGTTCTGTAAGTTTGCGAGTGGTTTTTTAAAGGTACCTTGCCACAATTTCTTTGAAGGCACGTCATAGCTAATGAGTGTTTCGTGGATCCTTTTTTACAGTTGTGTCGGAATTCGTACCATTTCAATAATATCGCATCTATATTGAAGTTAACGTTAGTAAACTCTTGACAATGATAATTGTTTATTTATTGTAACCTGAACCAATTTTTATCTAAACAAATGTGCAATTATTTTTTTCCTTTAGAACCAAATAGAAAATTACACAGAGTTGTTACTCAACATCACAGGAATTAAAGTAAAACTAGGACTGTCAAAAATCACGACAGAATTATTGCCTTTCAAAGATTTATAGCCGCATATGTCGCCATTTTCACGTTGGTCTGTTCATATTTTATGCATTTAATGTTTAAAATAAAATATAATAGATTAAAAGGCAGTTAATGATTATATAAGAAAATAAGGTTGCACAAGTACTCTTGCAGTGTTTGCGTATGTAATATCTATTAAGCCTCGCCGTTCGTTGTTTCAAAATAAAAAAAAAAAAAATGTCCGAATAACAAAGCGCCTGGGTGACATCTATGGTGTTTACGGTGGTAGTTGGGAAGTTTGCGTGGACACAACTTCACCCCACGCGGCCATTACAACCCATGAACGTAAACCACTTTCATTTCTAAACAATGTTTTATAAGCGTAACAATGTTTACTTGAAATTATGAATCTAGCGAAAAATATTCTTTATTAGTATAAATTACATATTGATACATATTCAACGATGGTATTAAAACGAAGACGTAGATTATTTAAATACTCTTATATATTCTAATTATACTTACTTGTAATGTTAAGCTAAAGAAAGTCTTATTTTATTGCTTAATCCAAAAAAATATTTGGTCTTAGGTACCAATTGAAAGAATATTCTACACATAGGCCTATATGTTTTATGCTTTCATCAAGAACTTTAACCTGTGTCTTCCCAATTTTTACATGCAATATCTCTACGTTTATAATCATCACTGAACAATAAAGTAGAACCCGTGGATCAAGACGGAGACTGAAAAAAATTTGTCAGTCAAAACTCTTCAAAATTTAACTTTTCACATAAAACTTCTTATTCTCTCCGTAATCAAAATACACTACCAATCCCCAAACGCAAAACATATTTTTTCAAAAACCATACAGTATATAATGGGATTTGTTTTTTTTAATAGCCTTCCACTCTCTCTTAAGCTGGAGTCACACACATCAAAATTTAGACAAAAAAATGCCATTTGGTAAATCTTGCCTGTCAGCGTTCGTGAGTTTTTGTCAGGAAGATGATATACATATTATAGGTTTGTCATATCATATAGGTTAAGTGATGTCACATATTAAATGTTACGAGCTATGCTGTTTAGTTTTAGTTAATATTAGTATGACTTGGCTAATAAAAATTAGTATTGTTAATTTGGTCCAATAAAGATTTTGAGTACTTGATTTGTACTTTGGAACATATAAGAAACAAAAATGTTTAATTTCGAAAATCACGGGTCTTGTATTAAATACGCAATGCCATAAATAATGAAATTTACGTAATTTCTGGCACTCCCCTTGAGTAAATAAGGGAAAACATAACGACACGTCAAGGTTTTCAGTAGCTTATGAACGATAGTACAAATACTGAAAGGCAGTCTCGACGAAGATTTTGGCCAGACTGTGTCTCTGTATTAGACCAACGAAATATAAGTATTGGTCAAGCCGGTGGGCGAGCGGTAAAAGGCGTCAGGACATTGATCTTGAGCTGAAGTTAGTGCAGGTTCAATTCGTGGTTCGAACTAGAAGTGTAACCTGTGTACCAAACTCTTTTCCTATCTGTGCCACTCCTCACCCATAGTTAAGACGTTGGCTCCCACGGGAGAGGACTCTCTGGTTTTAACATTAATTACTTTACTTCTAGTTTACGCTATTTTCATAAACTATCGATGAATAATCGATGTAAAGTAGCGAGACAACTAAAATAAAAGTACAGAAACAAATTTAATAATTCTCAAGTTGTCAAACTTTCCTCGTCGTTCAGGTGAGAGGCTAATCACTCACTGTATGACAGTCAATCAGTTAACCGAGTGTGGCTGTGTGGTGGCTCTTTGACGTCCCAACATTCGTACAAAGTCCCCCCCCCCCCCCACAATAATCAATAACAGTGGAGTCAGGAGCTGACAGCTAGGTAATTAGTTATGAGTTACCTACCGCTTGCTCTTCCACTGATGACGTTAGGTCACCTGATCTTGTATTATTTATGTTAAAACATAAATAGACAAAGACAGAATAAACACTATATATTATCTTACTAAAATGTCAGTATGGTAGTAATTTATTTAATAAGATTGATTACACGTAACCCCGTAATATGTAATCAACACCTTGACACCTAAAAACGAAATTCTAAACTGTCTTGTCAAACTTTGTTGTACAATTAATTGATTTTTAATTTTTCGTTAGTAATTTTAATTACAATTCAATATTTCTTTTCTTATGCACTTTTTCAAACACTTTTCTTTCAAACAAAACGTAGCATCACGCAAAAAATTGGTAAACTCATCACACCTAAGATAGTATAAAAATAAACAAAAGTGTAACTTAAGGGCTCTGTCCTTTTGCTGGAAGTAAGGAAATAGAAGCATAAACTGGCTTAAATTCAAACAAAGATAAAAACGAAGACTAAAATTAGGTGGTTATATCAAAAAGATGGAATCCACTAGGTTGAATAATGAAGAGAGAATATTTTATTTTAAAAATGAAGGCTGTAACAGAAACGATTTAAATAAATTGGCACATTAAAAGAAAACCTAATACAGCAGATGTGACACAAATTTATATTTCAAACAACAGCATATTCAGACAAAAGGTTTTTATCGGAAAATCGGTTAGAGGCGACAGAAAAAGGAACTGGAACAACCTGGTCTAGTGAAATAAAGCTCGTTTCGGAAGGACGAAAGTGTGAGCACAAAGTAAGGCTAGTCATCTAACCAATGTCAATCGTATTTGAAGCGGCCTTCAACAACAATAATAATAATAATAATAATAGACAATTTGACGTATTTATTAAAGAGAAATAATGTCAAAAACAAAAATAGGCCTACTAACCAAATCTTTTTAACGATTTTTAACTTTCGATACTGTAACAATATATAAGGCAGGATTAATACTGCGAACTTTACGTGCTAACTGTACAAAATCGGAATAGAAGTTATTCAAAACGAAGCCACGTGAACCTCACTCATACAAAGTTCGTAATTACCAGTTGGGCTTAGCTTACTTCGCTCACTTTTGTGTTTCCACAGGCTGCCATTCAAAGCAAAGTAAATGGAAAGGAACTTGTTTATTCAGAGTGAACAAATACTCTTCTGTTTTCAAGCGTTTTGGTTCCTCTTTGGGAAGTTATTCTTCGTTTAATTATGCAACTCACCTTTATTTACTGACTTGGATAGTTTTGAGTGTTAGCCTTTGTGAACTGATAATTTTTACAAGATTCAAATTACTATATTAAACTTGTAGCACTTCAGGAATGACATATTACTAGTCTTAATTAGAGGCTGTTCCTAAACTACGTCACGCCTTTAGGGGGAGGGGGTTTTTCGGCAATGTTATGCACCGTTTAAAGGGAGGGGAGGGGGTTCTAAGCATCGTTACGTAACTATTAAACCTCAACAATTTGTTTGAATTAATTTTCATACAATTTGATCGGTTTTTACAAAACTACAATATTTTTCAACAAAGATTTCAAAGTTAGTAGAATGTTCTCCCCCCCCCCAATTAGAAAACAAGCAAGAAAAAAAAAATCAAAACAATGACTATCATAAATCATAATATGTACTAAAATGGATTATAAAAACTGGACGGGGGCTGGTGACAGTACGTAATTTTTGAGGGGGTTTAGGTATTACCGTTACAGATCCGTTACATGAGGGAGGGTCTGAAAAGCTTTATTTTAGTGTTAAGTAACATAGGGACGACCCCTAAGACGCCGATCTTAGACATATGGATGAATGTGAGGTGCTAATGAGTGTGATGACTGTAGATGAACGAGTGTAGTCATTGTTACTAAATAAAGACTACTGTTTCTCAGAAAGAGTTATCATTAACATCCCAATAACTAGGGCAACTAAGGGACCTACAGATTTACGTAGAATCCGAACCACATAGTATTGGTAAGATTGTCAGCCAAATAACAAGCCTGATAATCATTTCTTTTCCCTACACCAGAACTGACTACCTACCAACATGTTCATCCTAGACTTCTCTTGTAGTGTCCAAGTTGATGGTAACTTTTTTTATATCTTTCATCCCCTGATATAATTTGTTTGAGTAGCGCTCACTTGAAGGTGTTCGGTTTATATTGAAATACTTAAATACAAATAAAACTGAAACAAATAACAGCTTTACGTGAACAGGTAACAATCTTGTGTCCTGTAAAAAACAGGATGAATTTATGGCTCAAATTAATGTCAGTATGCACATCGTACATGACTATATGCATTCAGATTATTAACATAATTTACAAAAAAAAAAAAAAAAAAAAAAAAAAAAAAAAAAAAAAAAAAAAAGCAACAAATGTACACAACATGAACTATATGATTCAAAATAATTACTGTAAAACGAATAACGAAGCAATGACTTATTATTGACATAAACTCACAGCCCCCTTATACCACACCACAAAACCAGCCACACACGTACGGTATTAATGACCCACCTACCCACCAATACACTTGTAATGAACAACCTGCCCACCCATATGGTGGTTATCGGAGAGGATCATGCTTGAGCATAAACTTTATTCACAAGTGAAACACCAACCGTTAGCTCAGTTTGGGATTCGACCCCTAGACGTTTCCCTCCACAGTCGAAAACCTTAGCCACTGAGCCACCTCGCCTGTTCAGTGTTAATTTGATCAATTATATAAAATTAACACACAACCGTTAAAATAACTATCAGGAAATCTTTTTACTTGTTCATAACTGAATAGTCTCTTCATTTAATTAGTTAAGGAATGTTTGTAGGTTATTTTCAACTATCATTATGATGATCAACGTAGCTTATTAGAAAAATAAGTAGGCTCTTATGAGAACAAATAAATAAAATTGTCAGTGAATAAATGTGAATTGACTGTAATAAATCAAAATCAAAAACAAGTTGTTCCATGGGAAAACTCCAGCGGTTGTCGCCGTCCTAGTTTTCAGGATTTCATTAAAACTTTGTACAGGTTTCGTTGAGAGAAACTATTCATGCATGGGTTTTGCATGCCAAGTTCATGCATAACATTGTGTAGCGAAACAAAACACTCCAGTTTCTTAGATATGAAAACTTGTTATTCAGAATATACTTCAGATATGAGACGCTGGCAAAGCCTTCTGCGTATTTTAAGGCAAATTTGAAAGATTACTTGAAGGTATTATGATTTGTGTAGTCTTGTTACTAAGTAAGGTCAACTTTTCGTTAGAAAGAGCCATTTATTAATAGCCCAATGACCAGGGCAACTAAGGCGCCTACAGTTTTACTTGGAATCTGAACCACGTACTATTGGTTTGATTTCAGCCAAGTATGATACTCAGTTATCTTTCCTAAATGAATATCCGGACACTGACTACCACCCCCACGGACACTTCAGAAGTCTCTATTAGTGTTCACATTGATGGCAAGCACTGAGCAGATGCTTTGTTGTTATTTAAAGTACCGAGAATCTGTCGCCTATAGTCTCTACAAAACTTAGTCCCCAAGTTGTGTTACCGCACTGCGCCACTAATTCTGACGGTTGCTTTTTTTACTAAAGAAGAAAAAAAATTGATTGCAAATTAAATAAAATGGTTAGTTAATGCCCATGTTCTGTTAAAGTACAACGTGAACTTTGGTCTAAATAAGCTAGTATATACTTGGTTGATCTCCCATAAACAAGATATTCATAGTTCATTAGTAATTTGATAGTTAAAATAAGTTTGGAAATAAATTAGCTGATGATCTCTGGCTATTACCTAATAATTAATAAACAATTAAACCTATCTAATAATCAACTTAAATTACTGTGGAAAACATTTTCATTGTAATGCATTACTGCATATTCCATCATAAAGTAAAACAGAATAAATAAATAACTAATGGAAACTCTACTTATCCCTCAAGAATAAAAATATAACTTAAATCTAAATAAATCTACAATTATATTTATAAAAGATATTCATACATTATTGTCGTTGTGAAATGTCACGAAATGTTATAATATATAAAAACTAAATATAAAATAACTAAAAATTACAGTACCCATAGTAATTAAATTGTTTTTAATGAAAACTCAATTTATTTCCATTTATTAATTTATTAACTCTCGCTAGTTGTCTAAGTTACAAATTAAGGGATATTTATATTACCAGGTACTATATAACCACTATTATTTACTTTCACTTATCACACTTGAGTTTGTATACACAACATTTCTGCTACTGTTCGTAAACTGCCACTGTTTGACTCTTTCGCTTCTATTTGAGGCCGAAGCCCAAAGATCACACTGCCTCTGACCGACTAACTTGACGGCCAAGGGATGACTTTATATAAGGTGGTGTTGCGAGTCTAGAAGGTTCCGGAGCTTTCGAGATGGTTCTGGAAGGCGTATCTCGGTCCTTCTGGGCACCACTTCGGGAAGGTTTTGGCTCCACCTACAGTAAAGTGTGAACTGCCATTCAAGCACCTTCTAAGAGCAACTGTATTGGCATAAAAACGGACGTTCACAATTACTCGCGCAGGGATGGGGATGCAACCTGGATGGCGCTTCTGGTAATTGTCACGGTCCGTAACAATTACTACGCTTTGATTTCTGCTGAACATTGGAATGTTTCATTCAAATTTGTGATTCAGAATGATATCTATTTGAACAAAACATTTTTAGTAACTCGTAATTTTTTAATGTCGTATATAACAAATAATATCCCAACGTTTCGAATTTCTTTTAAGAAATGATAAACATTTTATAAATCCCTCTTTGCTGATTAAATATTCAACAAGCATTTATAAATAATTGTCAGAATCATACAAGTTTATTTAAAAGGAGTTTATTTAAGAGGAAACGCTGTATTAGCAACCTGGAGGTATTTAAAGTACGGTTGGAAGATTCTTTGAAACAATAAACTAAGAACATCAAGGTTGTGATTTTGTAAAGCAAACCAAGTTTGTTTACTCGCCGCGAACGTTGATCAGACTCTTGAAGGAAAATTCATTTTTGAAACTGACTCTGTGTATACATTTCTATTTCACTTTGCTTAATACATTTTTCCAGAACTAACCTTTTTCGTAAACTGTTTTAGAATTACAACACTATTATGTTAGCAATGATTATCGTTTGAATAGAAAAAATCTCATAAATCTTTTGAAAAGGTGTTTCAGGCAAATTATTTGGTTGATTGGCTAATTTTCCTTTTCACATTTTCAATAAATATTGATATCTTAAATCTCACAACAGTTCATTACGAATTAATCTATTAGAAACAATTTTGTTTTTAACTCTATGTTCTTTATATATACTATATATTCATTCAGGTTGGTAGGATTTCAAACCTTAAGAACAAGAGGAAATCCACTATCCACAAGAAATTTAAAAAAACCGCACCCCCATTTTCCTTAATCTATGAAAGGTGCATAGTTAAATTTTAATCAAATCCACAGTTTGCAATGCATATGCAGTGCTCTCGAGTCAAGCACTGATTTTTTTCTGTTCTAACCTTCTTCCGAACAAACCTAACTTACATAACCTAAAGAAACGTAATCTAACCAAGAAAAATAACAAACACGTTGGAAAAATGTTTACCCCTTTTGGCCTCGCAAATGATGGTTGTAGTTAGGAAGCTTAACAACGGCCTATTGAACACACTAGTGCGAGTGAGATGCAGCCAAAGGTAGAAGTGAGATAGAGAACCTCTCTTCCCCTCACTGTGTAATTCCATTTAAAAATTGTCATGGCAACAGAAGGACGCGAGCTGGTGGTACAATAGCAAGCCCGCCCATTACATCATTAGCAGTAGTGACAATTGGTTGATTTGATTAACACCAATGAATCAAGCTTAGAACGCTTAAATTAAATCATTACTTACTATTAAAATTACAATTAATAATACTAGCAATAACACAATGAATAATAGCGCAAGCAATAAATATCAGTTAAATAAACGGGTTAAGTTCATTACAGTTATTTTTTCAACTAAACACCGTTGCCGAAGTTAGTCACACCTGTGACGTCAGGCAGCTCAGCGGTGGAACGAATCCTGTCTGCTGCAGGAACCCTACACGTACTAAATATAGCACGTATGCCGCTTGGCTAGGCGCGCACTAGACCGACCACGACCACGACCACGACAAATACCCCGACTGGTCGGGTCGTACAGACATGCGGTTGAGCCCCGACCACGACCACGACAACGACAACGAATGTCAAGCTAATAGTTGAATTCAGTACAAGATGGACGTTGAAGAGTTGGCAGTTGTTGTGCATCTGTATCGTAGGTACGTTAGGCGAAGAAGAAAGCGATACTGAGTGCATCCGATGTTGGCTGTCAGGTCTATGAGAGGGCAGTTTGCAACATTTTATGGAGAACTACGTCAGTATGAAGAACGGTTTTTCAATTACACAAGAATGTCGGTTAACAGCTTTGATGAGTTGCATAGAAAAGTTGCCGGTGACATCAGGGGACAAGAAACTTTAATGAGACAGTGTATAGGAACACTGTGTAATAAGTCAGCTGTGACATTATTAGTTAGTTACCAATCCAAACGAAACAACAGGTGTACACTGCTCGCTTGACAACTCAGTAATGGTCGGGTCGGGGGTATTGTCGGATGCAGTGCGCGGCGCGCCATTGTGATCTATGTTATTTTTGGCTGCAGTCGTGTCGTGGTCGGACCCAAGTCGGCCCGACCAAACTCCAGAGATTCTGGTCGTCCGACCAGGGTCCGACCGCTGCGTCGTGGTCGGACTAGTGCGCGCCGTTCCACTTACTTCTATTATAAAACTGGCCGCATGCGACTGGTCGGGGTATTGGTCGTGGTCGTGGTCGGTCTAGTGCGCGCCTAGCCTTACTGTCCGGCCGAATTACAAAAGCTCTTTTTCGTTATCCCTGTACTATATTGTCTAAGATTGTAACAAACAACGGAAAGGATTTTAATTGATTATAAATTCATACTGAAATTAATTAATGAAAACCTACAGCATTGAGAGAGAGCGCAATATCTTTACTTGATTAGGCTTATGTTCCGTTTAGATGGACTTTCACTGAGCCCCCTCACAAATTGTCTATTGTAATCTAGCACTTGAGATATTTTATAAATAAATTCAATTTTAAATTACATTATTAAAAAAAAAATGTTTACCTTATGATCAAAACTATCGTTACAATTGCTTCTGTTATCAAACTGCGCAAACAAACTAAAAATAACAGCTAATAATAGTTTCATCGACTGCTTAGTATTTATGTTTCGTGACTACAATAACAAAAAAAATCCCTCTGGTTTTTTTGTGAATCCCTCTGGTCTGAGGAAGGTGAGCGTGGTTCACCGAAATCGATCACCATAATATTTGTGCATTTTGTACTAAAATTGTAATACATTTGTGTTGAGTGACGTTTACTTGTATTATATATGTATATACATATATATATATATATATATATATATATATATATATATATATATATATACCAACATGTATTATGCTAATTAAAAAAACTATTTACAATAACAACTCGCGACTGTCCTATGAAGAGATCGAGGCAATTGAATTGTAAAACGTAACCTATTTATTAATATAACTCATAGAAAATATATGACACCACTACTTAAACATAAAACATGGTGTATAACATGAACTTTTTTTAAAAAATAACTAATAGTTTACGTTTAATAGATGGTTTTTCCTGGCCAATGTTTCAAATTTGACCAGGATAATGTCAAATAATTTATGTCTAAAAAATTAAAATTTTTGTGATTCAAAATACAATTTTTAGTTTCCTGTGATTTAATGGCCAAAAGAATGAAGTTCACGTTGGGCTATGTTTTCAGTCAGGGTAATAGCACTTTGCTTAAAATCGGAGTTACTGAATGTGAAAAACAGCAATAATTGCTGAATATATACATTATAACTGAGTATCCTGCTTTGAAGGTACCCCACTCAATTCTTAGAAAAAAAAACCGTTACTACTTGCTGATCTTATACATAACTACTCAAGCTTAAATGTATTTAAACGTCTAAAACTACTGGAATGGTCATAACTAAACGGGTAAACGATTTATTGAATTGTAAATTATTTATTTGTTTAAAACCATGCACTAAGACTTATTTCATGACCAAATATACACTCATGTTTTGCTGTCACTATTTAGAATAGCCTACTGAATGTAACATTTTCTAATACATTTATCTACACAAACAAATTGTAGTCTGTGGGGTTGAATGACAAAAAAATCTATATAAGAATTTAGTTAATTATAAAAGACTAATTGTTAATTTTGTTTTTCACATTAAAATTAATTTACTAAACCTACTCCCAATATTTGTCAGGCAAACCATTTAAAATAAAAGTTAGGAAATATGTTCTACTTATTCCGTTTCGTTTTTCCGTTACAGTGGTGCTACCTTTAGAAAACAGTCTCTCGCGTAAAAAACGTACATAATGTTACTTTATTATTTTAATGCAAGTTTGTATGCATAACAGGCAATGTAAATGTTTTTTTCTCGTATCGTGATGTTTTTGAGAAGAGATAATAACATCAATATTTATTGATATGGTATATCTGCCATATATACTATATCAATAAATATATATCTGGTATATATTTATTGATATGGCCGATAATATCGAAAGAAAATATTGATATCGATATATCGAAAAATATGTATCAATATTTCCGATATATCGTTGCCATCCCTATTTGTATGATTATTTACATTTAGTTGCCCAGTGAAACAGTTAAAAACAAAACTGAAAAGAGTAGAAAGAGAGAGAAGTAAGAGTGATGTCGTCACAATTTAGGGAGATTAAGATTAATGATTACCGGCGGTGGAACAGATGGCCTTTGAACTGTGATTACCCGGGCTCAGTTTGTTTTGTGTGGGGTGGCTCTAGTATCTAATCTGTCTAGAGCGGACCGAAATACGCCCTGAACCTTTCTCCGTTGCCACAGAAACGCAACGCGACCTGGGGTTAATTTCACTGACAGTGTGAAGGTGGACCTCCTGACGAGTTTGGATTAGTAATGAGTTTATTCACAGACCAATAGACTGGGCAACTAAGAAACCTACAGCTTTACGTGGAAACCGAACCACGTGTAGTATTGGTCTGATTTTCAGCTAACTGACAAGCCCGATACTCAGTGTTTTTCCATACACAACATCTGAACCTTGATCACTACCCAATACGGACACCCCAGACTTACCTTGTAGAATCCATGTCGATGTCAAGCATTGAGCGGTCACCGTATCTGTGTTAAGAGTAACGAATACAGGACCTATCGTCTACAACCTCCACAACAATTTGTCCTCAAGATTGATGTTGACTTCCAACGGTGTTGCTTATTATTTACTATAAATATACGAAATTTGATCATTTTACACGCATTAGTGATGTAGTGTTGTAATCCAGCCGCTTGAAGACAAGGTGTCTAGAGTTTAGTGTCTCATGTTTATTAGGCATCAACACCATGGAGCATCATGCACAACCACTAGTGGGTGTAGTTGCAATGACTTTGATGTCATGATAAATATACAGTTATAATAATTAATATTTTCTTAATAATAAAGGAACGTAGTAATAGATCAGAAATACTCTTTTCTATAGACAATATTGACTGTAAACGTTTAAAGAGATTCATTACCAAACAATTATGACGACCAACGAAGCGTGATTCCTGAAACCTGTTTTGTTTCTCTTCCTTCCGCTGATTTGTCTACTATTTTTTTATCTTCCCGAATTTCCTCTTACATTTCCTCACAAAAAGGAAGATGTAAAGCAGACAAAATGTGTTTGGACAAATGTTGAAGCTCTATTCAGAGGTTGACACTTATTACACTATGATACTTATGTGCACTGGTGTAAAATTGTTTAAAGTTAAATATTTGTTTACGAAAATTGTTCAATGTTCCTTAGAGAACAACAACAATATAGACTATATATAGCGAATGGTTTGTCATCAGCTACCAGCTACTAGCTAATAATTCATTAAATAGATAAAAAAGCTATAATACATATTTTCAATAAGATCTAAAAGTCACGTTACCGTACTTATTAATAAAAATATGTAATTTCCTGTCACAAAGCTAAAGGGGTGTGCTATTTTTTGCATCCACAGCAACTCTTTAAAGCTGTACGTACCCCTTTGGTAATTCTAAACGAACAACAAATCTAGGAACTTGACTGTCAAGAATTTGTGATCTCCCAGTTAAGGCAGATACTAAAAAAAACAATAAATAAATTATAAAGCAACAAAATAAAATGTGCGTAAAACCGACTCCTGGAGGAACACCCGTTCTCTCAAAAAATGCGTATGTATCCTAAGGACCCAACCAGACTTTGACGCTCGTCTGTAATATATATTCCCATATTCTGAACGAACACGAACCATGGTTGCACAAGAGCCCTCTCAAATTACTGATGAAAAAAAACCAAGCAATTATCTCAGTCTAGTTTACTAACAAATTACTCTAACTTAGGCTTAAAAAACACAAATCCTATTGATCGGCATGCTTCATCCAAAATCTACTAGCTATTACCTTATTACAAACTATAAATTGTTTTTTGTACCTCATATTACACGATCATGAATACAGTTTGAGGCTAATTGAAAACTACTAATTTTAAAAATTACCGCTATAACTAAATCGGCACGCATTTTCTTCACTATGGTTATTTTTATATTTGACTCATACATTATTTAATTGCTGAGCTTAAGGTGCATGCATTTGAATAATAACACATAAATTAAGTTCTATAATACACGGTTATGAAAATTTCCTGGGCTTAAAGATTTCTAAAGCTGAAAAATGTGGCTTAAGGATATTTATATGAATTCTGGTTACCTCTTAAATATATTTCTATAGCTTAAAATATCAAATTATAGTAAGTAATTCAAATATATATATATATATATATATATATATATATATATATATATATATATATATATATATAAAGCAAAAACAAGAAAAGTCTATAATTTAAATTATATAATAAAATTTAACCACGTCAGTTGAGTTTAGATGTCCAAAAAACTAAAGCGTGAAACTATAAAATACAGCACGTAAAAATGTTTATGTACTGTAATGAAGTATCTCCTGAGGGAGGGGACAGAGAATAAACAGTTCGTATACAATAGAAGAAAGTATTATTTTTAAAAGACTTTACAGCGAACATATTTATTTAAATTATACTTTAACTGTATACAGATGCATGAAGATACTTATTACTTAAATGGAATTTATAGTATACAGTTAATAACTACTGCATGATAGATAAAAAATCATATATTTACGCAAATTTATGTTACATATAACGTCAGTATAATTAACAAACTACTTGTATTATTATAATAAATAGCTGCTGTAATGACCGTTTACAATGTACATCAACATGTGTAATGTAGAGATAATGTGCAGTAAGTGACATTATGGCTTTGTAACTGTTGGCATACATCACCATAATACGCAACAATGGACCTTATTGTTCACGATACTGCAGCGGTGACTGACACAGCGACTGTTTGTCGTAAGAAAATAAATTACCAATCGTCTCACAACAGTATTGAATAACACTTACATTAACTGTACATGGGTCTATTAAAACCCTTATTATGTGATTTTGGCTTTATTTGAGGGGTGAGCCAATATGAGGGGTGAATTAGTGTGATGAGTGTAGATAAACGAGTGTAGTCATTGTTACTTTCTTAGTTCCACTTAGCTCAGGAGTGACCATTTATTAATAGCCCAAGAGCCAGGGCAACTATGTGACCTACAGCTTTACATGGAATCCGACCGAGCATAGAACCTATCGGCTACAATCTTCTCAACACTTTGTTTTTGTTGAATAATTCTTTGAGTAGTTAGTACTAATATTATGACGTTCTATCAATCCAAAATTTTCTTATTGTTGCATTTAGGAATTTCAATCCACACTACACGTTTTGTTATTAACAACTACTATCTGATATTAAATTAAATTTATATTCTAGAATTCAGTCTTGGAATATTGTGTTGAATAGTGAACTTGTGAATTGTGTGAATAGTAATACAACATAAGGTAAAATACAATAAATGTATAAACATAAATGTATAAATCAATATTTTTAAAGACAGACGTAAGCTGGCAGGCACTGCTGAAGCAGTCATCTCAACAACTACTTGTGCAGATTCAATTTGTTCAGTCAACTTTTATTAAACTCCCTCCCAGCAACCCCCAGAAGGCTGATGCTTGCTCGACTTTGATTCCATTTTTAAATTATAAAACATGCTTCAGCGAGAGGCCGCGTTAAAAGGCTCTGCATTAGTTTAATATTGATGCAGGCAGACCCCCCACCCACCCCACCTCCGGATACAACTTGGCCCTTGTATTGAGAACATTACTATGGATATTATTATTTTATAATTGAACTGCTGCACTAGAGGATTTAGCTGTTTCCTTAAATATTTTATTACATCTAAGTGTATATTACCTTGTGATTTGTGTTTTCAACTATTTTACAATTATTGTGAATATACCGTGTGGATATTAATTTGTTACAAGAATGTAATGTTTTAT
This sequence comes from Stictocephala bisonia, assembly GCA_035578905.1. Classification (NCBI taxonomy): domain Eukaryota; kingdom Metazoa; phylum Arthropoda; class Insecta; order Hemiptera; family Membracidae; genus Stictocephala; species Stictocephala bisonia. The sequence continues at coordinate 326,302 of JAQJVL010000262.1, forward strand.
TTTAGTTAAAATAAACCAATTATCTTATTTATATAACTTTATGAAACATCTCATGTAATATCGTTCACGTATCATAAATTTGACGACTATTTTGCTTTTGCAAAGTGTCGAAGAGTAAAGTAAGGCGTAACAAACTGTTTATGCTGTCCTAACTCTTACAATACGATTTTACTTCCTTAGGATATATTTCTTTGTTGTTGTTTTTTTGCTCAAATATAATTTGGCAGCCCTATTGCTATGGACTCTGAGATCAATGCTGCAAAAAAATCTGTGGCAGTTCGTCCATGTAGGAAGTAAGAAACTTCCTTCGTCCAATTTTGAAAGAACTAAGTTGGGATATTGGTTAAGGAAGTAAACGCCTCCTAAACGTGCGTATAAAACAATAAACAACACATGGTATGAAATTGAAATCATTCCTCAATTTAATGTACAATAGATTTTTTTATGTATTTTAAAATGTATTGTACCCTGCAACATTTTCCACAATACCTTTAGTGTGCTCATTTGTAAATAGGTCATGATGGAAGAATTGCCTTCGTGGTGGCTCAGTTGCTTAAGGCTTCGGACTGCAGAGGGCAAAGTCTAAGGTTCGAATACCCCTGAGCTAACAGTCAGTACTTGACTCGTTAAATAAATTCACGTACATGCCTGGAAGAAAATGTGAACTGGTGAGTGAAGTCTTTCATATAAAAAAGATAATAATAGTTAAAAACAGACAGGCTCGATTGATTTGGTCATGATGAGGATGCGATGTTATTCCTTTGTTTTACATCGTTTCGAAAGCTTACGACAAAGTTTCTCATTTTATTATATTATTATAATGAACAGTTTTAAAAACTTTTAAATTTTACAAAGCCACGCGACTTTGTCACGCTAGCTTTCATAAAATGTTGTAGATATATTTTTACTTTTCACTTTCAAGAATGGCGCAATGATGGTTATTGAGGGTTGAATTTTGCATCAGATTTATCAATGGATTATTGAATCCTCTCTCACGAGATCCATGCATGCATTCAAAAGCATTTTATAGTAATGAAATATCATTAGCGAGGTCCAAGTGTACCATACTGCACAATACACAAGTATTCCTAAGGTTGAATGCCCACTGCAGAAAACATCTTTGTAAATACTTATTGATTTTATATAGCGATGGTTGTATCCTTGCATTGTGATTTTATCTAAGAATGCTTTATCACCTTCTTTTTCTTACTACTTAGTCAGTTTTTTATGGACAACAACACGGTGGGTGTAAAAACAACGAATTATCTAGGAGCCCTACTAGATCAATTATTTACGAATACAAAACCACTAAACTCAACCAATTAAGTTCTTTAGGTTGGCTTTGCAGGGGTTGCTACTTTGAAAGGCACGCTGGTTGAAATTTGACGGGTGGTTGCAACACATTCAGCATTGCTATAAGCGTAATTATAACTTGTTACACATGATAGACCCAGTAATACTGTGGTTTTGTTAGAGTTATACCATTCTTTGGCAAACACAAGCAGCAGTGTTAGCGGGCAATAATTGGCAAACATGTTTCGTGACCCGGAATTGCTTTTAGTTTATCACAACTCACGCACTCAAGCAGTAATGCCTCTTATTTTTAAATACTTGCGTTTAAAGACCTCAATGAATATTCATAATTTTCATTTATCCATATTAATAAATTGGTATTCGAAGTAAATAATACAGTATGGAACCTAAATAAAAGCTAAACTTGTATAAAGTCTCTTAAAATTATATGATTAAAATTAAGTAAAGCATTTTTAATGAAAACCCACCCATCCTCACACAGATACACACAATAGTAACATCCTAAAAACATATACAAATTAAGGCTTCTACTTTCCCACTATATGATAGTTCCTAAACAAGATTCATTTTTATTTAATTTCACAACAGTTCTTTAATTTAATGTGCTATTTTAAAATAATTAACTCTATAAAATGTTTTTAAATTGATTGTCCTCAAAATGAGTTATACTTTAGATTAGACCTTTTGTATTGCACATCAAACAAGTTCGTTATAAATATATGTATGGCATAAAAAGCACGCATAAACTAAATGTTCTGATAACTTTTTAATACAGCAGTTTAAATTGATTACATTATATTATACATTTCAAAATGTATAATAGCCTAATTATGGTTCACTTGATTTGGCAGCACTTTATTTCATAAAATGTGTTTTAACTGTAAATTTAGTTTTTCAACACTGACATGGTCTACTCTACAAGAGCCACATGCTACCCTATCCCGATGGCAACTAAGATCACTCATTTACCGAGCCCTTGCATACGAGTCTAATGAGGGCTCCATGGAGTGGGAATACATGTGGTTTCACAGACACATCACGTTTATCTCCCGGCCAATCTCCACCGATCGCTCACCTTATCGCGGCAGTCAATCTCCACCCACACATCTCCCTTTCCGTTCCACCCTAACCGCAGTGACAATGGACATATTGCCCTCCCCATCAGAGAGCCTTCATGTGCTTGTGAATGATATGAGAGTCTAGGTTTCAGCAATACATAAACTTCTCTTTGCATTCCACCAAAGACAATCCTTGTACAGAAAATAAACTATGACAAATTTACTACCCACACTTATATATAATTTGGAAAACTTACCCACCTACACTGATAAATCTTAAACCAACCCACCTACAATTATTATACACTCTTACACTTACAACTCTGAAAACTACCCTCCTATAGACATAATTCTTAAAACCTACCCACCTGATGCATTATTCAATAACGTATAATAACCCGTCGTTAATATTTGTTGTGTTTTCTGTTGTTTCCTATTTTTGTTACTATTTTTAAAATGAACTTAAAAACAAGTTAGACCTGGTCTTCCCATCAAATATTCTGGCATTTACCCTTCTTTGTTTGTTGAAAACTATTATAGTTTTTTTTTTTTTTTATTATTGCTATCTTATTGATTAAATTAAACATTTTGTTCAGAAATATGTTAGATTAATACACTCAGTGTACCCGTCATTCATGAAAACATACCTACCCACACTCATAACTCTTAAAAGCCTATCCACCTACACTCATAACTCTGAAAACTTACCTTCCCATACTTATAACTCCAAAACCCTACGCACCTACACTCATAACACTTCAAAACCTACCCACCTTCACGCCCCACTCACCAACAATTATAATTTATACACTATGAGTCTAAAATAAAACCTGCCCATTTAAACTCATAACTCTTGAAGATTTACCAACCAAGTTCATAGTAATCATATGTGTTTATTATATATTTATTAAATAAATATAAAATATTTCAATTTTATATTCACTAATAAAATAAAACTTATAATATAACAAATGCACAACATGTATATAAGAGTTTTACTGTATATACGGTATTTCAATATTAAATGTTTGATTTTGTAAATATACCTTACTAACATTAGTGATCCGTTTTCAATGTAAAAAAAATGGCATAAGCCTAGTTTTGCATCGAGGCTGGGCTTTAATTGAAAATATTTATATCTGATAGTAGTTGTAAATAACATAATTTATATAGGTGAATCATATACATAAACTAAAAAAATTTTATAATTTCGAAATACTAAGCTGGTACTATTTATTTATAAATCAAATCAATAATAACAATACCACAATACCAAAAAGTTCTGTCAGTTTCATCTAAACTACGATTACAACAAATGAAACATTTTAGATTAAATCAAGCCAAAATCAGATAACGTGGGTTTTAATAGACCCATGTACAGTTAATGTAACTGTTAATCAATACTGTTGTGAGACGATTGGTAATTTATTTTCTTACGACAAACAGTCGCTGTGTCAGTCACCGCTGCAGTATCGTGAACAATAAGGTCCATTGTTGCGTATTATGGTGATGTATGCCAACAGTGTTACAAAGCCATAACGTCACTTACTACACATTATCTCTACATTACACATGCTGATGTACATTGTAAACGGTCATTACAGCAGCTATTTATTATAATAATACAAGTAGTTTGTTAATTATACTGACGTTGTATGTAACATAAACTAGTATGTGTCTTATTTTGCGTAGTGAACGTATTGTTGTATGTATCATGCAGTGATTATTAATTATATACATTTTTCCATACATTTGCCGACTGGTTTGAAACAATGGTCTGTCTCAACTTACAACACACGGAAAAGTAAAAAAAAACAAAATTATGAAAATCTTATGATTGTAGTATTAAATACTGTTTTTTTCCTTTGGAATTTAAACGTATGAAAAACTTTAAATTTTAATCGGAAACACGGAAATACTGTAAAAACAACATTTGTGTATCAGGGATTTAGTAAATTGTGGAGATTAACGGTCGAAATCCTCCGACCACGAAGTCCGCAGAACACGCCGGCTGGGTCGAGACCGGAAGGTTTCATCACCTGGTCGTCGCTCTATTCGCGGACACAAAGTCAAGCCGTGGACCGCTTCCAGCAGGATGGATTTGGACACGATTTCGTAATTAAACGACCCAGTGACGTCAACAGAAGCTCTCTGCTTTTCTAACGGAGATTGGTCTCTTTAAAAGTGTCGTTTATTTATAATTTCTCGTTTCGCTAATAAATAATTGAATATATTCCGGTTTATGACTCTACAAGTAACACCGATTATAAATCTCTTTATCTGCTAAAGTAACTGAATGGGACAATTTATTAAATATATAATAAATTATTACGCTAGATAAGTATATTTTAATGTTGCTTTTATGTATAGTTGTATATTGATACAAAACTTACATTAGATTGTTCCTTTTATGATCACATTTAAACAACAATATAATTTAAGAACGAAAGCTTTATTGTTGCTATTTAATTGTAACATTTTGTACTTAGGTATAATATTTTCAATTTCCTATGTTCAATTAAAACGTTTCAGAAACGTTTTCCATGAAATTTCATAGGTTGGCTTCCATAAAATATTATTCTTCCAGAAATTGTTAACACTAAAAATTAAATAACGTGTGTCTCTTTATTTTTCTGTTGTTTTAAGGTTTTCACTCAGTTCTAATTGTCAAGCTCTCCTGAAATTGTACAACATATACTAAGACGAAAGATACTTCAAAGACGTTCTTACAGCTCGCTTTACTCAATCGCTTACGGAAATGTAACGAACCTCCAGGCAAGTTAGTTGATGTGGGTTTACTTCATGTAAAACTCTTCATACAACTTTTTTAATCAACAATTGAACATGAGATCGCACTCATAGAAAATGGACACAATAGATTTTTCTTTACAAATAACAATTGAATTGAATACTTAGACCTTCTCATTGATTGGTCGGCGCCATATCATGCATACTAAGCACCCAACTTGTTAAGCACTTTTTAGACGTACAAATTATTTTGAATTATTCAGTTTTTTTTTTTATTTTTACTACTAATATTTACAACTACGAAGCTGTCCAAGTTTATATAAAATTATTATATCAATATAGTTCTCAAACTAATACAATTAATACATGAGAATACACATGTATTAATTGTATTAATGCCCAGAAATACACATGTGTTTTAGTTTCCTAAAATAATTAGGTTTTATGTCCTAAAGCCTTGCAGTGGTTAAGGCTTCAGACTGTGGAGGACAAGGTCTAAGGTTCGAATCCCCACTGAGCCAACAGTCGGTTCTTCACTCATTGAATAACGCTCACGCACAGGCCTGTGCATTGATGTTCTTTAAATTAATACGAGTTCTTTTTCAAGTAGAGATAACAACTGCATTTACAGCAGGATGTAATGTTGTGAGGCAAAGATACAGGCAACAGCAAACAGAGGTTTCAACACTTCTCCGGTGTTTACACTTTGTCCGCACGTTTGACGTCGTTCACAGTCGGAAGTCGTTCGACCTGCATCGCCATTACGAACAAAACGGTTTGATAGAGAAACGCATTGGCTTATAGAAGCATTATACCCACACGTGCAAGTCATTAAGGTTCTTATGTTTGGATCTCCACACGTGCAAGTCATTAAAGGTTCTTATCTTTAGATTTAAGTAAAAAATTGAGGAAAAATTCCATGAATATTTTCGATGAATAATCTTAAGTAAATTAATATTATTTTACCATTTCAAAAAGTGAAAACTTTGGATTATAACAAACCCTCGTTGTAAGTTTGTACTTGCTGGTATTAGTTACTCACATTTGTACAAGATAAGTTTATTGTCTGTTGTTGTGTATAGAGACTGCATATACTCAGCCTTCACCCTCAGGCATTAATTAGCCCATGTGGAGGCTTTCCCATGATTACTATTTCTTTTTCTTTTTCATTTATTGTAATTATGTTTGTGAGATAAATAAACGAATTAAAATTTAAAAACTGATTACGTGAGTTTCTTTCTGAAAGGCTGCTACTTGTTTATAATATACTACAGTACTTTGTTTATAAAAAAAAAATACTTTGTTTAAGATCAAATGTCTAAAGAAAAGAAGAAAACTTACGATCGTTCCTTTAAGAAATAAAACTTCAATGGTTCCGATTGGGTCGTTTTATTTAACGAGTAACTAACTTCGACTAAACAACTTTCTTTCCTTATTTACTTTTTAAATTACCATAAAAACGTTTAAATAAATGTTTCCAATGGTGTTTTTTAACAAAACGAAATCTGACGAAAAAATAATATATCACTTTTAAATACCAATATTAGTTTTTTGGAAACTAATAATTTTAACTTTTATTCTTAGTAATTAAGTTGTTTGATAGAGTTGATTGCTACGTTGTATTTGAGTTCTCTCTACAATGTGGTATAGGGAACCGCCAATACATTACAACAAATATGATTATTAACACATCAAAAAGCTTAATTAGAAATCATTAGTGTGCCCATATAAATAATTGTGATTGTTTAGATTTTGAAAATTATCCGTTGTCAATGGCTCAGTAAAGATTATAAATGACAATACAATGATTTATTTTGTATGTATAAACTATTTATTTTCGGGAGTTTTATACATGATTAAGATTTTTAATACAAATTTCTTATTTACTTTACTAAACATAAAATATTTGGGCACTAGTGGCGCAGTGTTGTAACCCAGCTACTTGGGGACTCCTGTTGTGGACATTGTAGCGATAGGTTCTATACTCTGTATTGACAGAGCGTCCACTCAATGGTTGCTATTGGTGAGGACACTACTAGGGAGGTCTGGGTTTTGTGTCCATGTTGTGTGTTAGTCAGATTGGGGATGTTGGGTAGTGAAGAGAATTGAGTATCAGGCTTGTCAGTTAGAAGAACATCAGACCATTACTACGTGGTTTGGATTCCACGTAAAGCTGTAGGTCCCTTAGATGCCTTGGCTATTTGGCTAATAATAAATGGCTCTTGCTAATAATAAATGGACCTTTGTTAGTAACAATGACTACAATCGTCATCTACACTCATCACTCATATACACATTCGCCCATATATCTACGATCGGTGTCTGTAAAAAAAATTTTTTTAGATCTCAAGTAGCTAAGTAGTTCTCTAAATATAACAGCTATTATTAAGAATTTATGTTCTGATATGGTTTTCCTAATATAATATGTTTTATACTTAATTTATGAATGAATATAAAGTATTGCTGATTTATACGAAGCTTTATTATCATATATATTGTACACTAAGTTATTAATTTTCAATAAAATACCAATAAATTAAGTAAACTTAAATAACTAAAATGTTATTGAAACTGTATTTTACTCAGAGTTAAACGCATGATTACAAATATCAACTAAAATTAAACACTACTTTACATATAAATACGATGATTAATATTTTAAACATATAATATAATGTTTCATGGATGAATTGTGAAATTAGTTTTCCTGACTATAAATAAAACTTGAAAAATAAAATATACAGGTAAATGTAAGGAGCGTTTTTGAGTCCGTATTTATATGGTTAGAACAAATACTATGTTCCCATAAAAATCATTAGTACGTGTTACAATTATATTAAACTGGTAGAAACTAATCAGGGGTTTAATGTGAGGTCACGTAGTGTAGACACGGTGGTTTAAGCCATCCCACTCGTGACTGTTTGCATTCCACAACTAAACAATAATCTACGATAACAGAACAATAAACTGTATGAAGCAGTGGCAAGGATTGCATTAACTGCATGCAATACAGTCAGTAACAAAAGTTAAGTACAATCCATAAATCCCCTCCACAATCCCTAACCCCCCTCCACGTCGTAGTTCCCCCACCACTCGCCCCTGTCTCTCGGCAGTCTTATCTTAATGAGTCAGCTTTTTACAGCCACATTCCCTTAATGTTTTCAGTAATGCGTGTTCATGACAGTTCCTCACTTTGTGTGCAAAGACTTGCCACTAAGCTGAAAAGTATAATAACTATCAAAAAGCTGTATATTATCAATAACAATGTTCTTGCCCATCACGAAATAGTTTAGAGGGAAGTTAGTTTTTTTATCATAGATAACCACTAAGAAAATATTTTTCAAAATTCTATCCCTAAGGGGTCGATACAGCCCCTCAACGTTTCTTTTTCTATACCAGAGTAACAGTAGCATTAGTTTATTTTTATTATGTTTTTTTAACAACATATACATAAACATGACAAAAAAGCTGGGCTACTTTAGTAGCACTGGAAATGTTTAAGGTCATTTCTACTTAATGTGACACAATTGCCACTACTTTGCCCCTCCTAGAGTAGACTTACAGTGTTTTCTAGATTATAAAACTTTGTTATATAGGATAATGGCTGCAGGTTGAGTGTTTATATTGATGTGATGGTTCAGGGAGAACTATGAAGGGAAGGTTAAGCAAGGGCAGAGCAGAGAACCACCCCGTAGTGAAGTGAGACCTGTTGACTAGAAACTGGAAAAAAAGGAAAAAAATTAAAATGCGTTATTGGCACGCAATGTAATTCAGTAAAATTACAAATGTACAAGGCCCCAAATAAGTATAAACAGATCGATTATTGATTAATTAATCATGTAAAACTTATGATTGATCAAATTAATTCCCGTTTATTTCCAGTCTTTCCATGATACCATCTCCTGATTGTTGCATCTGATAGGTTACGTTAAAATGACCAATAGTAAAGTACTAAAAGCAACCATTATTAATAATTCAGATAACTTCCAATCGTAAAAACACTTTATTTATGTTGTAAATTAAACATTTACTTTTAATTGAATTATTATTGAAAATTACTTGTTTCAAACTCTTTATTTATATGTTCGTTATGGTATTATAGTAAAGTGACGGATCTAGTTTGAAATATCAATATTTAATGTACACTAAAACCTTTATATTGTACAACAAGTGCTGGTTTGGTAAATAATAATAGTATTAACCTAAATAAACACAGGAAATTTCATCACACGTTTTGAAATAGCTTTATTACAATATGATGAATTTCAAATTGTTATATTTTCAATTTCATGAACTGCTAAAACTAACAATCATTGTCTTTGGTCAGTTCATTGTTCAATTTTAATAAGTGTTATATAATGTTAAAATACCTGTAACAATCCGACTTCAGTTCTCCTGATTGCATAAAATTCTATTGCAATTAATTGCATGACATAAAGTCACATCTTCAGGGATAAGAATTGGTTTTTTTAACTTTAGTATTTCTTGCTGGATTATTTATTTATTTTAAGCTGTTTTTTTATTTAATTCATTCTATAAATTAAAATGTTTAATATGTTAACTATTCATTAATATTCAAAATTAAAAAAAAAGATAAATTTAAAGAGTGCTTTCTCTTTTTTCAAATTTAAAAATCTAACTTCTGTATTTTTAATTCGCTTCTTGTCACAACTACATTTAAGTATTTATTTTATTATGATAGCTTGTTTTACCTTTTTTTTAAATGAGAAGAACAAAAATTGGTGTTCGTGTTTTAACTATTTTGTCTTATGTAATTTATTATAATTTCAGTGCCTTAATCTATCGCATTTTATTTTGTAACCTTTGAGTATGTTTTTATATTTAAGTCCCATTTTCCGAATGTAACCCACAAAAAAGGATTGTATATAATATATACATCTGATTTTCTAACACACCTCTAGACTTTGGCACTTTGAATTTATGTTGGATTCTTTACAACTCCATCCATGTTCCCATCACCACCCCCTCTCGCCACCCTCCCTCGCCGAGAGCCTAATGGGGTGGATCAGGCCAGGGGTATTACCGTGGGATCCCACTCAAAATGTGCATTTAACTTTAAAATCAATAATGCAAAGGTTAGACAGCAGTCACGACAGGGGCTAAAAGTTTGGTCGTTTTTATTGACGTTCGCGTGCTACTTTGACTTATGTTTAGGGGGGGGGGGGGTTTATTCACTTGTTTACCGATGCTATTAATTATCTACTAACCCTATACTAAACATTTTGACCTGTATTTTATAATAAGTACAACAACGATATTTGGTTTAAAAGTCTATATTTTAAATTTACAACGAAATATTTTACTGGTCTAATTCCAGAGCTTTATTAAATAAGTAACAATAATAGGCGATGTAAAAAGTATTTTGAAACTCAATTAATTAAGTGGAGAATCGTGCGAAATGATCTTGCCGAATAACCAAATTCTCTAGCAATAGTATAATAACAAATTCGTTGTTAAAGGAAGAAATTAGCCTACATCATAACAATATACAGGATCTAAAATTACTACCTTATATTTCAGAAATGATTTGTAAGTTACATATATTATAAATTATGAAATAGTCCCCAAAATGTTCCTTTAAACAAGTATCCAAACTTATTTACTCTATCAAATTTGAATATTTTTTTTTTAAATCCTCCTCCCCCTTAGTACATAAATATTACCGGCCAAACCACTTCCCTCACAATGAACAATGATATTCTACAGATAAACGAATTACGAAAAACATATTCTAGTAATCATAGTAATCAACAACCAATTAAAAATGGCGGGCGTTTCAAAAGTTTACGTTTTCTTTGATTAGTTCTCAACTTCTTAAAACATAAGAGATTTTTAATTTATAAATTATATTATTACGATTTTTTCTGTAAATCTCTGTTTGAACACAGCTCTATACTAAATCGGTAATAAAATATTCGTTTTACCTTAAACAACAGTAAAATAAAAGATCAACATATTGACAATGCTATTGTTGTTGTTATTAATAAAGAAGTTCATAAATAATGTTTAATTTTAATTTATCAAATTGTCTGGTGAAGTCATTTGAAGACACCCCTAACACTAACCTTAATTAATGAATAATCTTTCATCGCTTTCATTTAACTAAAGAAAATTACTATTTTCTTTTTATAAAAAAAAATAAAACTTCAATCACCAATTCACATGGGCCTACAGGCCTGTGCACTTTTCTCAACGAGTGAAGTACAGACCGTTAGCTCAGTTGAGGATTCGAACGTTGGAAAAGACCCTCCGCAGTTCGAAGCCTAGTCACTGAACCACCCCGACAGCAACACCAATGTACATGTACGGGGTAGGATAAGACACCCTTCTACAATGTTACGAATAAATAGAAATTAATAGGTAATTCTGATAGAAATACTAAAGCGCACAGTCATTGATTCAGTTAAAACTAAAAGAAAAACAACCATTGATTACTTTAAAGTTGGTTTGTAGGAGGAGTTTTTGTTACAGTTTTAAAATAATATTTGCCTATATACTGTTTGTTGAAGATACAATAAATGTTGAATAGAATGTTTACATATTAATGGTTCCATAATTGAAAAAACTTACTTGCTTAAGTATTTCTAAGAACTAACATATAGAAAAACCAAACAACAGTACATAAAATAGTTTATTAAATAATATAATTACATAGCAAAAACAAATGATTTTGCAAATGATATATTTAATCATACGAGTTAATAATTGCATACAAAATACAATTTTAGCCTATGCTAAACAAACATATAGGTCCCAAACACATGGACCTATTAATTTATCAATCACTGTATGTGTATGGGCGGGCGGGTGGGTCAATATCACTGTACGTGTATGGGTGGGCGGGTGGGTCAATATCACTGTACGTGTAGGGGTGGGCGGGTGGGTCAATATCACTGTACGTGTATGGGTGGGAGGGTGGGTCAATATCACTGTACGTGTATGGGTGGGCGGGTGGGTCAATATCACTGTACGTGTATGGGTGGGATGGTGGGTCAATATCACTGCACGTGTATGGGTGGGAAGGTGGCTCATTATAACTGTACGTGTACGGGTGGAGGGTGGGTCAATATCACTGTACGTGTATGGGTGGGATGGTGGGTCAATATCACTGTACGTGTATGGGTGGGCGGGTGGGTCAATATCACTGTATGTGGATGGGTGGGTTGGTGGGTCAATATCACTGTACGTGTATGGGTGAGTGGGTGGGTCAATATCACTTTACGTGTATGGGTGAGTGGGTGGGTCAATATCACTGTACGTGTATGGGTGGGCGGGTGGGTCAATATCACTGTACGTGTATGGGTGGGCGGGTGGGTCAATATCACTGTACGTGTATGGGTGGGCGGGTGGGTCAATATCACTGTACGTGTATGGGTGGGAGGGTGGGTCAATATCACTGTATGTGTATGGGCGGGCGGGTGGGTCAATATCACTGTACGTGTATGGGTGGGTGGGTTGGTTAATATTACTTACTGTATGTGTATGAGCCAGATGTGCAGCTCGCAATGACGATTGTGCCTTTTAGTTTAAAAAGAAGCGTGCAGGAGTGTCCCCTAGTTCTATATAACTAAATAAAAAAATTAAAATCCTTTGTATAATTTATAATTTATATTTGTATAATTTATAATTGTATAATTTAAGTCACGCTTTACTATGACCTATTTTATTAGTTTATAATAAGACTATTGGTTAGTACAGTATAACATTACGAAATAATAAATATTATTTAAAATTACGAACAATAATGTATGAAATAACGAAATCTTTTTTATTAAATGGAAATTTAAAAGAAAACATTGAAATTTCTTCAGGGCTTAAATAAACAAATTACTGCGTAAAATGACTAACTGTATTTTCAGAAACTGTAATTAATTTTTAATTAATTAATTTACGTCCAACGTGTGGCAATATTCAAAAAATTCACACAGTTTTTAAACACATTTTTTATCTAACATTTGTTTATAATTTATGTGACAGGTACATAAAAAAACCACGTACAGTATTTCATTTTCTCATATTTAGAATTCGAACAAACCTTTAAGTTTTTATTTATAAACATTATTTTAAACTTGACAGAGCTAACATTATAGTTTTAAGACAAGTTAATTTACGATTTATTCTCACCTAGAAATACAGTGATCGTGTATGCTCTTAGGAAGATTGCAAATAATACTAAAAAAACTCCAATTGATATGTTAATATATAATTAGTTTATAGACATATGAGTAGAGTTTAGCTGTTTTTACTAAAAACAGGAAGGCGTTTTTACGTCTTTAATGATTAGGAAATGTAAAATTACGAATCTTGACGTAACAAGTAACTTCCTCCAAGTGTTCCACATAGATTGTTGGTAGATAAAACGCTTAAAACTTAACGATGAATATAGGCATCGGTAAGTGTTGGAGTCATTAGTGGACTGAGGTTAATTATTCCCTGCGGTAACCGTATCAAAATAAATTACGAAGGCTCATTCAACTGGACAAACGTCTCTGACGAGGGTCGGCTGGACTGTTGACCTTGTCCAGGGATCAAGAGGTCACCCAGACTCATTCCCTAATTGCAGGCATAATGGAACTCCAAGCGAGTCAACTTCAACCAAATGGAGAAATGGTGGACGAAGGGGGGAGGAGTTGGAGCCAAACTTGCGTCGTTATAGAGTCGCTGCAGTTTCCAACTACTACTAGGGCATATTATGTCGTTAAACTAACACCTCGTCAGTTCATTATAAGCCCCAACTGTGAAATAGCTAATTATGAAAAACAAGTTGTACGATGTATGTTATTCATTCATAATTCATTTAAGACGCCGATCGTAGAGATTTGAGCGAATATGAGGGGTAAATGAGTGTGATGAGTGTAGATGAACGAGTGTAGTTATTGTTACTATATGAGTTCGACATAGCTCAGAAAGGACTATTTAATATTAACTAAGGGACCTACAGCTTTACGTGGAATCCGAACCACGTAGTGTTGGTCTGATTTTCAGCTAACTTTTTATAATATTACGTTTGAATTTTAAAAAGTTGCTGTTAGAAAATGTTATGTTGCTAGATAATCAAATCCATCCTGAACCTTCCACTTTAGTATTGTAATGTTTCAAATGGGTCAAACAACTGAAGCAAAAGGGTAAAAACACAGTTAAATTAGGCCAATTACCATCCAGTTGTATCTTAGCTGTAAAGAATTCATATAGTATTTTATTATTAGGTATTATTTATTAGTAATTTATGATTATTTACTCTTTTCGTGGTAGTACGTTCTTTTTACAAAAGTTAAAAGGCCATTTAGGATAACCACGTTTATACAATGACAAAGGAAAATTACAAAAATAGTAAAACAGTTTCATGCAAGAATAAATTATAGCTTCTTAGACGGTGACTTGCGCGTGGTAAAACCCCCGAGTGTCACGTGATGAGAAACCCCTCCCCTGACCCCTCCACAAGATTGAATTAACAAGAAAATGTCACAGCTAATTAAGTTTATCTACCTTATTATTTTTTTTCCGTTTTATGACTTGTTATTGTCTTTTATAGTATGCCCACAGTATAAAACAACCAGTAGCGACACTCCCATGTAATTGTTGTGGGACTAGTGTGATGTTAGCGCTCCTAATAGCAGGAGCATAAACTACACCCCAATGCCATAGCACAGTATAAAACACCCAGTAGCGACACTCCGCTATAAAGTTTGCGACAAGCACGGCACTAGCGCTCGTATCGACGGGATCGTGAAGCGTGTATTTCTGTATTATTTACATTCTCAGCTGTCATTAGTAAATGTCAAAAATAACCTGTCACAGCCCTTTTTCTTTTGATTATTATTCAACTTATTTGCAAGACACAATACAAAACAATGGTCTTGAGGTGTGTTGTATGCTCCTGCCATTAGGAGCGCTAGCGTCGCACTAGTCCCACATAAATTAAATGGAAGTGTCGCTATTGGTGTTTTATACTGTGACCATGGTATAAACAAAACATAGTAAATATAGTAACATACGCAAAAGCACCTTGACAGTCAATCATCCTTCATTTCACATTTACTTGTAACAGCTGTGGATGTAAATAATACAGAAATACGCGCTTCACGCTCCCGTCGCTACGAGCGCTAGTTCCGTGCTTGTCGGAAACTTTGTAGTGGAGTGTCGCTACTGGGTGTTTTATACTGTGGTATGCCCAATATGGCAAATCGTATTCAACATATTTTTGTTTCTATTTAGGCCGTGAGTACGTGCTTAAATTAAGTACCCATGCTCCCTTTATTTATATTTTTCATTCCCTGACTTTCGAGGGCTCGATTACAACAGTGACGTCACGTAGGTGGGCACGCTACTGCTACTACGTACTAATTAGCTGATATAAACCCTCCTTCTTGTTATTATAATTCAATGAGGAGGGGGGGTAACCCTCCTCGTCCTTTATCTCCCTTGCACGTATTTTAAAAGTTGGTTGCCGTCTATAAGAGGTTTGAAACTAACTAAAACATGACAAATGTCTGAGAACAATTTTGGGTCCAAAAAAACCTTGGAATAATAACAAACTCATAAATGATTATAAACAGAAACATGAATCCAAATACTAAACGCAATGCCATAAATACCAGCTGTTAAAACCAAATGAACAACCTGAGTAAAAACAATAATATAAATAAAATAAGAACGTATAAATAATGATAAATCATAAATAAATATTAAAATAAAATAACTTAATTATAGTAAGAGAAAAAAATTAAATGATTAAGTGTTAGAGTGGTTAGCTGATAATGACTATTTATTCGAATATTCGGATATAACTGCTTTCTAACCAGATCCAGGTGTTAGCTTCTGGATCGTAACATACAATTACAAAAATATATATTATTTCACAGAATATATGTCGCATTCAATTAACGTTTCCAAACGCTTAAACTGTGTCAGTCAATTCTATACGCTTTTAAATAACAGAAACAATCAATGTATCTATAGGTACAACCTTACTCCCACAAATCAATCAATGTATTTATAGGTACAACCTTACTCCCACAAATCAATCAATGTATCTATAGGTACAACCTTAGTCCCCAAATCAATCAATGTATCTATAGGTACAACCTTACTCCACAAATCAATCAATGTATCTATAGGTACAACCTTACTCCCACAAATCAATCAATGTATCTATAGGTACAACCTTACTCCCACAAATCAATCAATGTATCAATACGTACAGCCTTACTCCCACAAATCATGCCTTTTTTATTGGAAATTATTCATCACCATTTTTTTTTCTGCAGAACAAAAACACAGTTTAGCACCCCTCAGCCGTCGACCAGCCCCATCGCAGACAGCTGGTGCAACAATCGATGTCCTTACCCTCCCTTATTGGCTTGGTTATAGGCCCACAGTAGTCGGCCACATTTGGTGCCAGAAGCTCGTCTCCGCTGGATAATTTCGCTTGTAATTGCCAACAGAAATGGGGTTCTCCGATATTAAAGAAAAAAAAACGGAATTTTGTTCAATTTTTGCAAGAGCAGGTTGTGTGTACTGACGTTTTTACGTAATACGTAGTAACTATTTAGTATTTTACGTTATTGCTGTTAATAAGTATAGTTATTGATGTATTACTATATTTATTTATCTATCAATAACTATACTAACTGAGAGTCTATGTGGAAACCCGTATAGTTTCCACATAAATAGAGTCCATATACAAGTAATTCGCTTAAGAAGAAGAAAAAGCAAGTTGCTAAACATATTTATAAATTAAAAAATATTCACACAAATCCAGTCATGTTACACACCCAACAAATGAACAGGCACCCCGGCCCGGAGAAAATCGCGGAACGAAATCTTTCTTAAGCCTTCGTGTGACTTCTTAATGAGCCATCACACGGTGAGTACTATTTAAGGAGTTATAATAAAATAACTACTGTAAACAATAGCTCTATATTGAAGGCTACAAATCCCGATGAGCTAAAGGTAAGATTGTTCGTGGAATCATAACATGCTTTATAGCACAAGTGCAATTTGTGCCCCCCCTCCCAAAGACTCAGATTGTTTCTAATTGTTTTGATTATTTTTTAAAAAAACCATTGAATTTGAACGATAGTTATTGGCATGTAAAAATAAACCGAAACAGTTTGAAAAAATCTGTCTCAGGGTGTACCAGATAATTGTGTGCTCTTTCAAAAGGAGTCAAGTTTGAAATTTAATGAACATAAATAAAGCGGTAAGCGTTGACCTTATAGAGAATGAAATTCAATATGGCGGCAGGTGTTGCAGACGCTTAGTAACTAAGTTGTTGTGTAACGGTACTCAGTCTGACACGTTCTTTGCGCTGAAGTGTCTAAAACAAATAATGACCTTATTTTGAAGTGGGACAGTTACAAAAAACACATTTGATAGAAAACTTGAATGTGATACTTTTACAGAAATTATACTGAAAACTAATACAATTGTGCCAACTGTAGCACCGTTGTTACGTCGTGAAGTGTTACAACCGTGGGGGGGGGGGGTATTATATCTACCAAGTTGGCATAGCAAACGTTAACAAACAATCATGCAATAGTACTAAATAATAACACAAAAATACTAGTGATAAATTGTGCCTAAATTTCAATTGCATAGACTCTTAAAATACACAGAGCACACAAAATAATATAAGAGTAAAAAAATTACATTGGGTGTTCATAAAAACTAAAATAACAAGTAAAAACGAAAAATTAGACACACATAACTACTAAAATCATGAGTAAGAAAATAACAGACAAATTGAATACAAAACTAACATACCAAGAAAATTCAATACAAATATAGTTTAAAGAAATGGGATGAATAACAATAAATTATGTGATATAAGTTACCATAGAAAGGAATATTAATTATGCTAAATAATTATTAAGGAGTTAAATAAAATAATCATAAACAGAGTAAACGTACTAAAATAATATAATTAAATAAAGAAAATGTAAGAATAAATAAAAAACTATTCGTTGATAACTGTTAGGAATTCTGCATGTATAAATAACACTGGGTAAGGAGTGAATTTCCTTTGACTTTAAAAACTACCTGTAAACTGAAATGCTTCCATTAGGGAGGTAAATACTTTCTGTAGGTAAATAGAAAAAGGACATCAATAAAACAGGTAGTTAACCTGAATGTTTTACGTTGTAGAATCGACGACAGGCTGGATTCGACTAACCTACTTTTTACACTTAAAAAAATCATAAAGCAACAATCTTAATTAAGTTCACTAAGAACCGACAGCGATTGGAGATGATATTAAAACTTTCAAAACATCTTCTCCTGCATATAATTTATCTTAAGACTCTTAATAACATTCAAGAAATCATATCTATTTTATGTGTATTTTTACATAAGACGGTAATTAGACGGTGCCCCACTCCCTGCTAGGTTAATTGCGCACATCCATTTTTCTAGGCCAACCTAGTTACTTATAGAAGGCGCTAGAACGGCAGTTGACTTGCGCACTAGGTGGAGCCAGAAATGTCTCGAAAAGGCGTCCAGGATGATCTAAATGACCATTTCAGGAAAATCTCCTCCACAACCTTCTACACATACACCGCCGCCTCATATTAAGGCACTTCTCAATCGAAGAGTGAGACTGAGTGGAAGTGTGCCTTTGGTTTTCTACCTGTACTGGAAGAGACAGTCAAGTGGCAGTGTTGAATATTGACAGTTCACGAACGGTTAAAGATTTTGTTTTAACACAAATTTAAGTGTAATAAGTGGCAGTAATTATCATAAATAATAGTGGTTTTACTTCAAGTGTCTGTCTGGTAATTAAAGTCTATAAACACCTTGGAGTGAGTAATACAGTTAATTATTGATATTGTGAATACAAGTAAAGTTAAAGTAATCGTAAAGTGGCATCGCATCATTATTTGGGACCTTGTAGACCCTAAAATACACACTGGTCATTTAGATCAACTTAAAGTGGTACCTGATGTTGGGTATTCATCAGACGAAGTGAAAAACGTTAGTTATTCGTTATCATCAAACTATTCATTTAACAACAAAAAAGAAAAAAATGAAAAAAAGAAAAAAAACACTGAAAACATATGTACACACATACATGAATAAAAATCGATAAAACGTTAAGCTTCCCGAAATAGCACCTAGAATTATCTAGATCACACTTTTACATCATCTCTACCATTGCTCCAGAACCTTCCAAACGCACACCGACGCCTTTCACCTTACAGATATACATATTAAGGGCCCCTCAGTCAAAGCGTCAGACCCAGTGGAAGTGTTCCATCAGTTTTCAACCTTCGGTGGATTGGCAGTCGAGTGCAAGTGAATTCATACTCTTTTCCAAAAGACACCAAAGAAAATTTACCATAGAAAATAAAGTAGATATCTGCTTTATTTTGTGGAGGTAGTGTCAATACAGAAACGTAATCTATATCTGTTGTCTATTTCCTTGAAACATTTTATTTAGGTAGGATGTAAAAATAAATAAAGACATCTATATACCTTCATGTATTGCTTAGTTGTCAGTTACATAAACGATTTTCTCTGTACTGTATAAAACAAAATCATACATTATTTTACCACCTAGTAAAGAAAATTCTTCAGAGGTGGAAAATGTGTTAAGACCATACTTACAAAATCACTTATGTAATTCCGGTATTACGTGTTAGATTATCTACTTAATTAAGCCGGAATGATCGAGTCCACTCGGCGTCATTCCGAGCACGTACGTCGTTTCATTCTGTAAGATACGTTTCAGCAAAAATTGTAAATCGGCTGACGCTGCAGTGATTACTCTAGAAAAGAGCCGAGGAAATTGATATTTGAACTGACTGAGTGCTGAAGTAAATGGCAAACACAGGATTTCTACCCACCGGAAGATGATTTAATTACAGATATTGGTTCGGGAAACAGCAAACAAAACCGAGGGCCTGCGCTCTCCAGTTGAACTCAAAGGCACAAGAGGGATCTAGTGATGTCAGTTGGCCTGAATATTACTACTATTAATATAATGATTATTTCAATTTATACTTTGGATAGTAAATTGTAAAAAAACATTATATAAAAGTAATACGAATAATCCGGTATGTTCTTATTTCTTTTTTCCGACATCATTGCTGCAAAGCTTAGTGTCATGTCGTATAAGCAACATATAACATTCATAACAATTTTAAAAACAATGTAAATACTGATGAAAATCAAAGTTCTAAAAGAAATACATTTAAACTGTACTAGTGGCGCAGTCCTGTAACCCAGATACTTTGGGACAGAGTGCTGTGGCAATTGTAGGCGATAAAATCTATGCTCGGTCCTCTTAATACCAACATTGCGTCCGCTCAATGGTTGCTATCAGCGTGAATACTACTATAGAAGTTTGGGCCGTGGACTGAGTATGAAGCATGTCAGTTATCTCGAAAATGAGACCAATACAACACATGGTGCGGATTCCACGTAAAACTGGAGTTTCCTTAGTTTCTCTGGCTACTGGCTATTAATAAATAGTTCTTTCTGAGGAACAGTCGACCATAGTTAGTAACAATGGCTACACTCGTTCATCAACACTCATTCGGCCATCATATTTGCCCATACCTCTACGATCGGCGTAGTACAGTAATGACTATTGGTAATAATGCACAAAAATAGTTTTTAAAAGAAACATTGTACTAAATAAAGAGTCTATAAAATCATTTGCAACTGTTTGCAATGAATGCTCTCTAGGCTAGGATGGTGGGTTTAGCATTGTGTATCACCTAGTCCCATATGTGTAGGTTCAAAACCTTAATGATTTTTCCCGTTTGGACAGGAATTTAATAAAACATAATATTAAAATTATGTTTAAACGTATCCGAAACTTGCAGGTTTTTCATTTAAAACATAGCATTCAATAATAAACTCTAACGTCGTTTGTTAAATTATTAACTATATTTTTCTTTGATTTGTTCTTCTCGTATTATTAGTGTTCAACTGGATTCTTATTATGAAGTAAACAAATTATTAAATAAAGTTCATCTTGTATAAATGTGATCCTCGAATGTCAATATTCAGTTTACATTAGTTATCTGTAACTCGAAAATCTCACACATTAGAATTTTTTATTTTATATGACCTTTTATTTTCAATTCATCATTTACTAGCCAAACTAGGCTACTTTCTGCTGTGGCTTAGTCTCAATGCTAAAAGAAAATTTATTTTTTACTTTACTTGTTAGAGAAATAAAGTTGTTTAGTTGAATGTATCTGAAATAATAGTATATTTTATAACAAGAGTGGAAAGTGGGGTTTTGCATGTTCGAGACCATATGTTTGAAGTGCGAGACATGTCGAGCACTTCAAATGGTCGAGAACATACAAAACACTTTCACTCGAGTTTTGAACGATACTTTTCACTACACTACGGAATAAAAACAGGTGTTGTTGACTGTGGAACATTTTCGGTTGTAAACAATGTTACTTTCGGTAGTAAACAATAGACAGCTGTTGAAAATATGATGTTTCGCAGGTTGTAAACACATAACTAAAACAGCTAAACTCATAGTAGTGTAGTGAAAAGTAACCTACAGTTGTTGTTTTACAGCTGGTCATGTATCACTTTTTAGCACTGAATTTTTTTTTTCATTTGTTACACGTAGGTGGGTCGGAAAAATGCTTGAAATGCCCTGTTCCCGTTTAAAAATGTAAAAACTAAATATATAAAATCAGTCTTGTACTGTATATAAATGCAATCTTGTGTAAAAATTACAAGTGAATTTTTCGTAAAAAGAAACGTAAGTTTCGTTTATATTATTGTGTGACCAGTCCTGAACTTTTTACATACACTCTGAAGGTAAGACATAAATACATTCATATATTTATGTACTTCTACTCGTAATGTATTGCGGACTATCAGAACAGGACTATTTTACAAACAAAAATATTATAGTTCCTGTGCGCGGAACCGTCTGAGTGTGAAAGATGGTCGTAGTGTAAACGTACACGACCGCGAACTTTACTGGGTACTTTCTGGGACTTTTACGTCCTAGTAATGAAACATAACAAGAGCGGGGCTATAAATTTGGCCGACATTTCGTCTCCGGGGTAATCAGAAAAACATTACCCTTTATGTGTGTATTCAGATGAGCCATACAATTTTAATTAAATGATATAGTTATTTTATTATTAAATATAACAACTTAAACAGAAAACGTTTTGTTAGTAAACTTTTGTAAGAAACTTTCTTTTGTTAGGTCAGTAATATTTGAAGGAAGTATAGTTCCTGAAACAATAAAGGGCATTTGATCTTGGAAATCACCCATCCTCCACACAAAAAAGCTACTGTTACGTTAATGATTAAATCCAGAATACGGGAACTCTATACTACAAAAAAATGATGTATGAGATACTTTAATACTGATTTCTGTATGTTTTTATTCTACGATTCATAGGACGCTTCTACGTTATTCCTATTATAATAAAATTTTCTTGGGATTTAGAAAATATATGTGTTCTCCTGGACAGTGACGAATACATATGATTTTTAAATATGACCTTTAAATACAAATATTTTTGTTTGTGTGTGTGTGTGTGTGTGTGTGTGTGTGTGTGTGTGTGTGTGTGTGTGTGTGTGTGTGTGTGTGTGCGTGTGCGTGTGCGTGTGCGTGTGCGTGTGCGTGTGCGTGTGCGTGTGCGTGTGCGTGTGCGTGTGCGTGTGCGTGTGCGTGTGCGTGTGCGTGTGCGTGTGCGTGTGTGTGTGTGTGTGTGTGTGTGTGTGTGTGTGTGTGTGTGTGTGTGTGTGTGTGTGTGTGTGTGTGTGTGTGTGTGTGTGTGTGTGTGTGTGTGTGTGTGTGTGTGTGTGTGTGTGTGTGTGTGTGTGTGTGTGTGTGTGTGTGTGTGTGCGTGTATGAGCAAGAACTGTCTTATACATATTTATGAAATTATACTTGTCTTATATGCGGTATTTTGTCATATACATATATATATATATATATATATATATATATATATATATATATATACATATATATACTTTGTTCACAAAAACGTTATACAGAAGTAACCACCTTATTTCCTGTCAGGTATTATAAGTTAGGTACCAGGTACCATGCTTACTGTTGAAAAAAATACCTAAAAATAATTCTAAATGAAATAAATTCGTGTTTATTTTTCCTTAAAATAGTTAATAAATTGTTACACTAAGTAATAAAAATGTTTAATTTTATGATTTAATACTAGGGGGGACCCCTGCACGCTTCGCCACCCCCATAGGCCTACGCTCGTGTCACCTCGGCCTTCGGCCTCGGTCTGAGATTACGTAAACATAGTGGGTAAACTTCACTGTATTACTATTGAAAACAACAGAAAATAATAAAGTTTGACTTGTTGTTAATGTTGTTTTTACAAGATAAGAAAGAGTTTTTTAAGTTTATTTCTGATAGAATTTCGAACAGTTCTTTCATAATGCACAACTAAATAGAAAAGAAATCTGTATTTCCTTTTAATTTAATGTCAGTCAAAAGTAGTATAGTAGTTCTTTGTATTGTATTTTAAACAGATTTTTCTAAATAAGATGTAAAAAAAGTGTTTAAATCCACACTAAAAATACACAATGTTTACACCCATGTATTGTTTATATCAACATAAACAGCTGTTTGCGTATTAGTAAAAACTAAAAGCACTGTAGGGTGGTAAAAATTGTTCATTTTTTTAAAACCTTTGGAGTGGAACCCAGTTTTTTTTTTTTTTTTTTACTTCAATTAAATCCATATAAGCTATTTTGGCTGCTTCCTAGTTCGGGAAATTTCGTGAGGACCGATTCGCATACAGAGTTAAATATATAGATTTAGTTTTATATATTTTAAATAATGGAATCAAATGTTGTCTTTTAGATTGTCACCAGTTGAGTTAGTAAAGTGTCTAATGACATTCTGAGACGAAGCGTTGGGAGAGTCGGTGTTTGACCGGTCAAGTGTCAGCCTTTAGAGATGGGTTAGAGAAATGTTCGAACTTGTATGAAGTTTTGTTTCACCCCACCTTCTCTACCAATCGACCCCCACCCCATGTTTGGCTTGGCCTTGATCATGACCCTCCCTCGGATACGAGTGTCCTATATTACATTTACTGACCCCCCCCCCCCCATATTAATGTCCCTCCACCCTCTGGCTTGAAATTTTAAACAAATCCAGACAACTATTTATTATGTTCTCACATATTTTAACATAAGAGCACGTAAAATAAACGTTGTCAAAGAAAGCCTAAAATACAAAGGTTGGTCAATAGAGCTGTACAAAGAAGATGTCAAGAAAAAGGGGGTGGTTACAATTTATAATGCAAGTGGTGATTGGTGTATGATAAGTGGAGTGGTGATTTATGATGTAAATATGTAATTTCACAGAGTAAATCATTAAATAACACCTGGACTGTTCAATGAAATTCTGTAGTTCTCTCTAATCATTGCAATGAATGGTTAATGACACCTTTAAGTGTTAGATGTTTTGTAAAATTGTAATTGGAGTTATTTTTATATGAAAATCACTTTATTTACAAAAGTTTTGTTGCATTATGACTACTTTATAGGAACTGAAAAATGTCTTACTAAACTACTAATTAAACTTTCAGTGATGCCATGTCAACAGGAATTTAAAATTAGTTAAATTTGGCAATCGACTAATTTCCTGATTTTTAACTTTACTGTAAGTTTATTAGTTTTATTCTGTTGAAAAATCTTAAATTTTCAAACAAATTATATATTTTTTTATTCATCTTTATTGATTGTTAACATTATACAACGATACACGAATGTCTTTTAGTCTTGATCAATTTATCAAAATAAACACTGCGGAAAAAATCTATATATCAAGTGTAGTACCACCGATAAATGCCTTTTCATAGGTCTGCATATAATAAGTATTAAAAATGTTAGTGGGTATTTCAATAACTTAAAATCGAGTACAAAAATACGCCAAAAGTATGAAATAAACAAACGATCAAGTTTATCGCAACACCACGATAACATTCGCAATATTGTTATCTTATGAAGTAATTAACCTAATTAATTTCAACCTGATAGTTATTACTTGTTGCTGTGCTACTACAGTGTATGAATTCATGTTGAAGGTATATGTGCCAATTATTAGGTTAAGGTTAGGTTAGGTTAGGTGTACAGGAACACAAACAGCGACTGATATTCAACCTGAGTTAATAATTTATCAACCACATACGTACATACGCCTCAACATTAAATTATATAGACTGCTTATAATTACTGTGTGATTAAATCACCGCAGGTTCTTTATGTATATTCCAAAAACAGATTAAAAAATAATCTACAAGGCTATAAGAAGACAACAAATATATGCCTAGTTATTTATGTAAAAATATCACCTACTAATAAAAATACTTCTTTAGTACCTGTACCAAAAATAGCATATTTTTACACAGTGAAAATTGTTAGAAAAAGAGACTATAATTTTGCAAGACAGTAAGCGACCAGCGAATTATATTTAGCACCTGTAGGGGTTTCAGCAGCATAGGGGAAATCGTTCAACCACTGAACTGCCTTACTTCACGAGCGTGACTAAATTTTACCTTTAAATGTTCAATTTCAGCACACAAAAAATATAACTGTAATGAACTGTGCAAGTTTGTTCAATTCCAATTTTTGTTTATACTATTATTAATTATGTTATTTAAAAGTGCTAAACTAGATTCGTTGTTGCCAATAAAACCAACCTATGATAACAGTTACTAATGACGTAGTGGGCGGGGCTTGGTACTGCACTTCCAGCCCGCGGCTAACGCCTTCCTAGTTGCCATGACAACATTAAATGGAATAACGCAGTGGAGAAAGTGGTTCTCTCCCTAACTTCTACCACTCAATCCGTATCTCTCGCACAGGTGCATTCAGTAGGTCATTTTCTAAGCTGCCCATCTATAACTAATAATGCAAACAAAAGTTAATAGTAATAAAAAAAAAACCACATGAGACTTAAATCTTTTTAAGACACTAGCAGCACTAAATTTATTTTTAACATGTGGATGAGACAAACAACATTTCTTACTATCCATAAAGAGATTTTTATAGATGCACTTCGATTCAAGATTAGTAACGGTAGAAGTAGAAAAAATACACTTAGGCTATGTAAACAAATTAACTGAAATAAGCTAGAAAGGTGTTTACAGCAGGGCTGAGAGTATCAAACGGTAATGGCCGGCCTGTTTACGTGCGACACTCTGTTAAAAGGATTGCTCAAATATTTAAATAGCTGTTGCAAGAGTTGAGTGCACTTGTGAGTCTTACCACTATCTCGGTTGGCAGGCAGATGGTCTCATTCACTCACCTGCGACAAACAGACAGAATTTAAAAAAGTGCAGTAATTGTATTTACATCACAACTCAGTCATGCAGTAAATGAAATAGGCTAAAACAATGTAACAAGTCTTGCATATTTACATTTAACTACATATTCTAGTAAAACAATATCTTCACTAATGCAGTTTTCCTTATATCATATTGAACCAATCAATGTTTATGCCTGTATCATCCAAGATTTAAACAAATGAAAACAAATTGATAAGACTTCAAAGAAATATTTTTCCAAATAAGTCATACTTAAGTATCACAATGAAGGTAAAAACTCAGTTGAACAAATAAACAATTCCAAATTTTAACAGAATAATAATAATATATCTTCAAGTTTTATTTAGTGTTAGGTATTTATTTTCTGTTTATCCCATTATTTTAGATGTTACAAATAAGATAGCTTTAATATTCCTTTACGTAGTCTTTCCCAGACCTCTTGCTAGCTTAATGGTTAGCACTACTGCTTTCAATGCACGTGTTCTCGGGTTCGATTCCCGGGAAGTCCACTTATATGATTTGCCAAAGGGGTTTGGACTATTGTCCTTTAACAAAGTTCGAGTACTCTTGTATACGTGATATGCTTCGAGCGCAGAAATACAACAACTAAATCCTTTTCTGTCCTCAGTATCGTTTCACCTGCATATATTATATTGCAGAACTCAACATTTAATGAGTTCCCTAACACTTTTAAGTAACTTCCTCGCATCCTCAAAATAGTCGCTGCCACAGAGAAAAAAGAAACAGAGGTCGCATCCAACAGTACACTGAATGGGTGACACAAGTAAGGAAATTTGGGCGTCGAGTAGTTAGTTCTCCAGTTCGCTTTGTGGATGGAAGAGCAAGCATGGTTGACAGTCAATACCTTAGTGGGTGGAAGAGCAAGCATGATTGACAGTCAATACCTTAGTGGGTGGAAGAGCAAGCATGGTTGACAGTCAATACCTTAGTGGGTGGAAGAGCAAGCATGGTTGACAGTCAATACCTTAGTGGGTGGAAAAGCAAGCATGGTTGACAGTCAATACCTTAGTGGGTGGAAGAGCAAGCATGGTTGACAGTCAATACCTTAGTGGGTGGAAAAGCAAGCATGGTTGACAGTCAATCCTTAGTGGGTGGAAGAGCAAGCATGGTTGACAGTCAATCCTTAGTGGGTGGAAGAGCAAGCATGGTTGACAGTCAATACCTTAGTGGGTGGAAAAGCAAGCATGGTTGACAGTCAATCCTTAGTCCCTCCAAACCTAAAAAAAATCTTGTAATTAATAGTACAGATGTATAACGATGTACATTAGTTGTAATCCAACTACAGGCATTCGCTGTGGCCATAAGAACTGACCTGTTTTTTTTTTTTTTTTTCTCTGAAACAAAGCATTTAGCTTTGTTATACTCGTACCTTCGGATCAGAAGCTAGTTTTTAAATCTTACTGGTAAATTTACTCACAAAAAAATCTTTTTAGAATTTAAACATAGCCAAATTTTCAAAGCATCAATACTATTCATAATAACCACCCTTCATTGCCAAAAAAATAATTTGCTACCCTAAATCAGAAAGTTTAAAACATGTACAAGTTTATATGACTGGGACATTTTTATTTTAACTAAAAACTTTACACGCCAGTTCACACGGGTCTACAGGCCTGTACGTGAACTTTATTCAAGAGTGAAGTACCGACCGTGGGCTCAGTTGAGGATCGAACCTTGTAAATTGCCCTCCGCAGTCCGAAGCCTAAGCCATCACTGCTATAAACATCGAAATGAAAACAAATGTATGGTTATTTATTTCAATTTATTACGCCGACTACTAATCACTTAACTCTATTTATAACCAAGTCCAAGCCTGATTTGTATTATAGCTTATATTTAGGCTTGCTGCTTCTTGTGGAATCCCACCACATGTTTACAATTAATTAATAAACAAATTACGTATTCCACAAATTAACAATTCTAAATAATTTTATTAACATTACATATTATTTAATATAACAAAAATTGTTTTTCATAGAGCAACTCAGTTAACATAAATCATATAGCAACGTTCAATTTTACAAGATTATAAGTTGATACTGTTTGAGTAACCGTTCATTCAACTATCATGATCATACACATAGGCAACTCTAAGGTATATATGGTGGCCAGTCCGAAGAAGTAGACCTCATTTTTTTGAAGTTAGATATGACCTTACCTTGTTAACACAAGCAATGAAATCAAACATATACGGCGTGGTTAGGATTCCAAAATACTTTGTGGATATTTTGACTCCTCTAGACTACTAATACACTATTTTCTTTTTGTAAATAAATCCAATTAATAATAAGATTTTCATTCCCCTTCATTACCACTGTACGGGAATGGTTGGATGGGTGGGTCAGTATGACTGTACGTGTATGGGTGGACGGCGGGTTTGTCATTGACACACGTCCTAAACACATGAAATCCCTAATGTTCACTCTAATACCGAATTTTCATTGAATACGAGTGAATGAGCCAGTGACAATCATTGAGAACATAATTCTAATAACAATCGACCTATTAACATTTTCAAAAACATTTGTTTAGCAGCAAGGTTCAACGTGACAGTTTTAGTACAGTCGAACAGGAAAATTACGAAATTTACCAGTTATAAAATTAAATGTAACTAGGTGAACTGTTAAAAGATAAGGGTACGTCTAGAATTTTGTATGTAATTAATTTAACATACTTTCTACATGGTAAGACGTAACATTTGGATTTTTTTAGTTTGTTCACATGTATTGAAACGATCTATTCTCACCAATCGAAGGCACCACATAATGTATTAAGTTGAAACAAATTAAAAATAATCTGCAACATTTAAATCAATAGAAAATTCTTGATATAGACAGTTTCAAAATTACGTTTCTAAACAAATCTTTGCATTCTCACTTGTACGTGCGTCTTGGGCCGACGCCAACCCAGTTCTCTCTCTCGTATTAACACTCGCCATTTTCTAATTTAGAGAGAGAGAGAGAGAAGGAGTGAAGTTGTCGACAAATGGATAAGTTGATTATAGAGTTAATTATCAGCCGTCGGAATTGAGTTGTGCGACACAGGGAGTTGCCGCGACCAACTCCAACTTGCCAGACCCACGTCGCAAACTTCTCCACTTGCCTAGGATATTTTTTTCAGTTTGGCTCAGTAACCCCTCCCTTCCTTGGATGTACTTAGATTATGCGTGTTGTGACAAATTAAAATCAGTTCATTTCTTTGTAGATTACAAACAAATTTACAATCATATCTAAGGGGAAATTACCCACATGGGCCACAATGGTCTGTGCGTGAGTAGGGAGTCCCTATCTTACAAAATAACTTTAGATCTATGTTATATAAAGAATGAAAAAATTACAAAAAAAAAAGAAATGTCTGAAATTAAAATAGAAGGAAATTTATGGTAAACTACATATTTAAATGCGATAATCATAACATACCACTAATACTATAGAACTTTCAGGAATGTGCATACAAATGTATTAATTAACTAATTATATCGTCATTGTTAATCAGTTCTTATTTAAAGCATCATTAATCTGAGCGTTCTTTGGTCCAAGTTGTCAGCATTTATGGATGAAGATGTCCTCATGTGTAGATGATCTGCTATTGTTTTGATTTTTGTGTTTTTTGTTAAATATTTATTTGTTTTATATTTTATCTGTTGATATAGTATTTGGAGTATGTATCTTCCTTATTTTGTTCATCTAATAGCATTGTTAAATTTTACAGCTATATTTAATGTTGTTGGTTTTTATTCATTTGTTGTTTATTTGTCTTAATAGCTATATATACATTGTTGTTTCTATTGTCTCTTGTTAAAGTTTTTAATGTACCTAGTATTGATTTATTGTATTCCTTCATTCCGACAGATAATTGACGCAGTTCTGATTGGTCTTAGATTTCCTTGAAAACAATCGATAGTTTAATTTTTGTAATTATTATACCACTAGTGGATCCGTTTGTAAAATGTCATTTATGAATAAATAAATTAAACAAAATCATAAATGAAGACTCAGCTTATTTATGATTTATACTAACTTAGATTAACTTTAGATTGAAGGAAGTTGATGTTGTAATAACTACCAGCTATTAATAGTTTTAATTAATTATAAACTGTTGTCCTATCCAACAATATATATAAATTCGTAGCAGGGTTTGTAATCAAGGAGACGCCAGTTTAGTAGATTTTCTCGTAATCGGTAAAAAGAGCCGAAAATAGGTAACACCTGCGGCCTTTCAGGTGGTCTGGTAAATCACATTACTGGCGAAAGTTACAATCTGGAGAATGCTGGAGGCTTCTGGACGGACGAACAACTTGGATAAGCACCAACCAGGGAGTCCAACTTCTGAGCCGATACTGTTTCTCCTTACGCGGTTGTATTTCAGGTAACGGGACGTGTCTTCGCAAGGAGTTTAGCAAGTGGAAGAGATTTTTTTTATTTATTTCTATGTAGAACTGGAAGATGTGGTGTGTGTGATAGCACTTGATTTTACAGAGGTTCTTTCCAGCCTTACAGGTCAGGTTCTCACCAAAATTTGAGTTGTCAATTGCTTGAGCTATTTAGCTTTAAAATTCAAAATGACCACTATTTTTCATAGGACTGGTGTACGGAAATAAAATTTTAAATGAATGTGTAAACTACTAAGATCAAGATTCGTACTAAGTTTCATGATTTTATTTTAAGTAACTTCTGAGATACTAAGCTTTTTGTAAATACTACACACAGATAGACAGACGGAAAACAGAGCGAGATAGATCACATGTTCACATTAAATTTTTTTAAATTGTTTTGAATAACTAAAACAATTCAAATTTCAGTAAGAACCTGTATGGTACAAAAATAATACTAATTTTAGTCGCAAACATTGCGGTAAAAATATTTTTAAGATCGAGCTACTATTAGCTGAGAAATTGAAATTGTTGTCTTATAATAACGGAATTCTTTATCAGAAAATAATTTTTACCCGATAAAAACTTGAATTTTGCAGTTAACAGTTGAGCGATATAAAAATATTTATACAATAATATTTGGGTCTAAAGTTTTGTAATATGTTTGCATCTTACAGGTTTTAAAAAAAATTGAGGTTTTTGAATATATGGCTTTAAACATTCAAAATTACCACAATTTTAAAAAGGACTGGCGTACGGAAATGAAATTTCAAGACTAATTGAAAGCTATGAAGGGTACTATTCATACTAAGTTTCATGATTTTATCTTAACTAACTTCTGAGATATTAAAATTGTTATAAAAATTACAAACAGATAGATAGACGGAAAACAAAGCAAGACAAACCAGATGTTCATATGAAATATTTTGTTTGTTTTAACTTTTGAAATAGCCTTCTGAAGTTTGGCTTCCTACTTAGAGGAAACCACAACTAATGTAGCTCTTTATACATCTGTAGTGATAATTACTGCGTTAATCCTTGAGGTTTTAGGGGGAGGGGGAAACTGACAAGGTGTTGGCCCTGCCAAGGTATGACAAATTTGAGAAATAACTACTCGATACACATTTAGCGCACTACTGCAAGCGATCCCTATGCTCTGAGGTTAATCATATGACTAAACGTGTCTAATAAACTGTGTTCCAATCACCCTGTTTTTATCATATATATATTTAATTAACACTACGCCCGTCAGTTTTCCGTTAAAAGTACAATACAATATACCGGTATCCCATCAATTTTACAATTAATTTTTATATTTAGTTTTATTTAATGCCATTTGAGCCTTCTTTTCCAAATTAATCGGATCAATCCGCAGGTTTAATTTCTTTCTTAAGATAATATTTATTATAAGTAAAGTGAAATTATGTTCATAAAGGAAGTGATTTAAAATTGTTTAAGGTAGTAATAAAACGGCTGGCCAATCAATTAGAGCAATTAAAAAACAATATCAGGCACTTTGAAGGGACGGACAAAGGAATTTCAACCCGCCTTTAATATTTAGCTAGCCTTCATTTTGTCGATGAATATTTTACCCAGTACAGTATTTTCTAATATAACTATTCATTGTTATATTATTATTACATTACATTAAATGGCCTTAAGATCTCAATTGGTTTTAAAGTGAATTAATGTTGTAAAAATCAACAATTTACGTTCAACGAAATATATAATACAAATAAACTATTGGAATTAAACTCCAACTAATTTATAAATATAATAATTTAACTCATAATAGAGTTCATAAGAATCGTTATAAAGTTTAGAAAATTGAACTCAATTTACAAGATAACTATTAGCCGAGTGTCGCAAGCTAGCTTGGACTATTAATTAAACATTCAATTGCTTCTTACCTTAAGCCAACTATTATCTGTTTTTTATTTGTCCCAACATATTTTTAAAGATAATAAATTAATCTTAAGATCTATTTATTTTAATTGAATAGAATGCCAGGAGAGAAGTTTTGATGGCGTGTTTTTGATGTTTACGAACTGTTCTAAGATAATTTTGTGGAGATTAAAAAGTATTTATTTTTGTATTGAGAATACATTTTTTTATTTATCACCACGATATCAAATTTATTTTCGTTTCAATAAAGTTTAGTAATACGAGTTATTATTCATTTTTCAAAACATGACATAGCTTAACAATATAATTTTTATGACAACACACAAATGATTTATGAAAAAAATATATAATATACAATTTAAGTACAGCTTCACTGACAGTTGGTACAACTCAACGTTCATTAGGAATGAACCTTCCTCCTAAGGAATGGACTATGTAGAGTCGTTTTCGCACAGGTGTTGGAAGATGCAACTACTGGAAGTATAACTTGGGAATGGAAAATATTCAGTCATGCGATTGCGAGAGTCAAAGTTCAAACTATGGATCACACAGTTACTGAGTACCCATTGCGTTATTTTCAGGGGATGAGCTGGTCAAGCAGAGAAGCTGGTGTTGGATGGTTGCGAAACCTGGATTTAACACTCTGATAGAAGATCAATTTTTAAACACTAAGACACAAATATGTTGTAGTTTATATTTCATTTTATTTACGTAATATTTATAGATTTTTTAAATTTTTTATTCCTTCTTCTCTTAGTTTGGTAACTGACTTTGAAAGCCATACATTTTAACAACCCCGTTATGATAAATTAGTTGTTTCACCGTGCTGTTACTAAAATGTATGTCCTGTTACTAAAATTTATGTCCTGTTAAACTTATTAAATGATTATTTTTAAACTCGTATTTATTGGATAAATTTATACCTGTTGTTTAAGGTAATTTACTTTAATTTCTTATATTTTACGCTTCATCTTCACAAAGAGACAATTTTACAATACATTACTGTATAATTATTATGGTTAAAGCTATATATCATTGTCGGCACTGGTGGCGCAGTGCTGTTATCCCAGCTATTTGGGGACAAAGTACTGTGGAGATTGATTGTAGGCGGTAAGTTCTATACTCGGTCCTCTTAAAATGGCGTCCGCTCAATGGTTGCCATCGACGTGGACACTACTAGGGAAGTATGGGGTGTCCATGTTGGATGGTAGCAAGGTTCTGATGTTGTGTAGGGGAGAGAACTGAGTGTCAGACTTATCAGTTAGCTGAAAATCAGACCAACACTACGTGGTTCGGATTCCACGTAAATCTGTAGGTCCCAGAGTTGCCCTGACTATTGGGCTATTAATGAATAGAACCCTTCTGAGCTAAGTTGAACTCAGATAGTAACAATGACTACACTCGTTCATCTTCACTCATCACACTCATTCGAAATCCATATTCGCCCATATCTTGACGATCGGCGTCTTAAGAAGAAATAAATAAAAAATAAAAATAAATTGTTACTGTCTGTTACTTGACTTATGTATAGGCCTGTTTATTTCAACTAAATTTATAGTCCTTGCATCAAATAAATAAAACATCTTGATTTACCATTGATTTATTAACATAATGAATATATGATATCTATGAATCATTGTCATTTCAAAATTGTATAACGGATTCACAGGCGATAAAAAAAAAAAAAATTAAACAACCATAAAAACCAACTATGTTATTATATAACACGTCCATATAATAAATTTATCTGAGGCTCTCATAATACAGTAATGTTTCAAAAACTATGTTATCATTACACTTTTGGTATAATTTTATGAGATGTTTTGTAATCGTTAGTTAATACGATGTTTGAACTTTGAAAGCTAGTTGGCAATTTTTCATTCAATATGTCAGATATCTTTACTCCAAAAGTTTCTAACATTAAGTATGCGTTAAAAGGAACGTTTAAAGACTGAAGCCATCTACATTATAGTTTAACTTCATGTTTTTATCTATAAATCAGTTAAAATGTATGTGAGAAAATGTCCCCGTGTTTACTGTACTGGACAAAGAGTTGCTGGAGAGCCTGTGTTCTGATAAGATAGAGAAAACATGACTCGGAAGACGTGATTGTGTTCGTGTGGAACACAGTGGTATATCTATCGCTCGTTAAGATAACGTTTCTTACTGACTTACTCACTCACTGACTCATGACGTTTTAATAAAACAGTGGATGGTTTTATTTATTTATTTATTTTTTATTTATAAAATTACAGCTAACAATGTGTAATAGTTCAAATGTAGTTAAAATTATCTGTATCTTTTAATTATAAGTACAGTACATACAATGTGAAAAATGAAAAAATCTTAGAAAAATTAAATAACAGGTACTAAAAAAATATGGAATTCACTGACTTTTATTCATTATCAAAAAGTATTTAGAATATATAACTGAACATAAAATGTTGATCTAATGAAATAAATAAACCTATAAATAATTTATTATTATCATCTTCTGTACATTTTTTAGTTTAACACATTTTTTACTAGACTAAATACAAAATATTGTTCATAATTGTTGTGATTAGTGATAATTGTAAGTTGATGCAATTAACTATTAACATTTGTAATGTTTTTATAATGACGATTGACTTGTCTAGAGTTGTGATTTTCCAGGTTGGTGAATGATCCATCAAGAGATGTGATGTTTGCGTGGTGGTGAATGGCCCATCAGAATTTGTTATGTTTTCAATGAGGCGAATGACAGGTCAAGAGTTGTTATGTTCACGGGATACCAGGACCCATAAAGAGTCTTTATGTTTGCATGGTGCGAATGATCCATTAATAGTTGTGATGTTTGCAGGGTGGTTGAATGGGCCCATCAAGAGATGTGATGTTTGCGCAACCGACTTTGTAGCCGTTATCTCTTCATGGTTAGGGTACTCCTGGGAGCGTGTGTGTACAAACTAAGAGTACATTATCAAATATGAGTCACGAGTATTTAAGGAAGGATAGTTTTTAAAGGCTTTAAGAAAAAAAGAGTTTGAAATACAATTGTTTTCCTCCACAAGAATTTCAGAATTGTCACTCAAATCCTGTGTGATGGGCAAATAGTGTGATGTAATTAGTATCCGTAATGCCGAGGTAGTGCACCGGCTCCAAGCATGCAGGCGTGTCCCGCAGTACGCTGCTGAACATTCCCCAATAACAACTGTTTAATAGCACTTAAATTAAAGCCCACAGACGATAATAAGTAATGATTACAGCTAGAGCCCATTGTCTAAGTCACAGACGTATAAAATAGCCATAACACACCTTAGTTGGTCGTGGGACACGGCTCTAACTGTCTTACAAGCCTGTCTGCCATTGGCTGACCGCTCCTCGTGGCGACCAATCATAAAGCTGTATAATACTTCGATAAACTCTTTTATGGTCAAGAAAGACCCTTCCAAAGACAGTTTTACTGCTCATACCAATGTTTACTGTCAGTAATTTTATTGACGAGTACATATTTTACTTTCATCAATACAATTGTTTTTAGAGACCAGATGTAATATTGCTAGCCGATAATCTTAATAAATATTACCCAAAAATGATGGACTCACTCATCACGAAATCTCCGAAACCACTTACCTTTATTTATTATAGAGACCCACTAAGAAAGGATTTCTCGAAATTCCATTGCTAGGGGTTAGAAACAGCCTTTCAACATTGTCATAATACTGGCATTACCTAACATAATACAAACAGCTGATACAACAAAAATAAATAAATATGACACAAGCTTAGCTAATTTGGTTTTCATTGTTAAATGTTAAATGTCATGTATACTAAATCTGACATGATTGCACTACTTTGAATGCCTGTAAAGTAGACTTATAGGGTTATCTATATTTATAAAAGAGGATGTTTGTATATTTGAAGTTTATGCGCTGCCAAACCATCCAACCGATCGCCATGAAACTTTAGGCTGTTGTCCTGTATACTCCCGAAATGGTTTCTGTGAAGTTTGATGCAGATCCGTCCACAGGGTCCCGCCCCACGAGCTCCTAAAGATCCCATGTTATTCAAATGGAGAATCGGAATTGTTTACAAAAAACATATGACTGTGTGGTTTAATGTAGTTTCACATGCCATAAGCAGATTGAAGTTCTCACAACAACAGTACTGTATGTTTTGATTTATTGTAGTTCTACATTTCACCTTGAGAGTGTAGCACACACTACTTTTACTTGATCAGGTGATCTGTATTAGGTGTTAACCTTTTTTCCTCGGTAATTAAAACATGTGGTGAAACGTGAAAATAAAAAAATAAATAATTATTTGTTTTGCAGTTTACTTTTTATGACATGCCTCCTAAAAAATCTAATATTGGTAGAAGAAGCAAAAATGCTCGAATTCTTTCAGCTATTAGGTTCTAAATCAAACTCAATATTATGACCGGCGAAGCGGGCGGGTACAGCTAGTCTACACTATACGATAGTTTAGAGAGAACCACCCTGAAGCGATTCAAGGGCTGTCGGCTAGTACATTGTACAGAGTTCTACACCACAATTTTCTTGTCCTTCCTTACAATAAGCGTCAATCATTATCCATTTTTTTAGGATGCAAATTAAATGTCAAACTGATTTTTTGAAATCCTAGATTTGTAGTAACGTTATTTCAATTTCATTAAACGCCCGCACTAAGTTAGGAACTCGTACGTCTCCCAATTTCTTGTCTCGTTTGGTTAGGTTAGGTTAGGTTTGGTTTGGTTAGGTTAGGTTTGGTTTGGTTAGGTTAGGTTAGGTTAGGTTAGGTTAAGTTAGGTTAGGTTATCAGAGAACTATTCATGTGAAGAAAAGGGCTCGGAAAAGACTTAAACTGATTTGAATGAAGCTTTCGAGACAGCTAAATTATTGGTCTTCTCAATATAAGTTTTTATGTTGACTGAACACTGGTACAGTCGTAACTAGTATTGGCAACACGACCACAGAGAAAAAATAAATAGAAGTTACATCCAGTAGTACGTTGAATGGGTGTTATGAGTAGTTTGTGTAATGAGTAGTTAGTTCTCCAATTTGTCTTGTAGACCCTCGCTTTATTACCCACAAATCCTCTAAGATACGCGTAATAATTATAAAATATATGTATACAGAATATATTGGTATAAAATATATTGGTTGTAATATATTTTCATCTGTAACAGAGACATTCGTTGCGACTATAAGAAAGTGACCTCTGTGATAGTACCACTGATTTTACTATATATGTATAGTAAAATCAATGATAGTACTAAAGTAATCAATTGAAAAAGCTACATAAAAAGGGTAGTATTGCGGTATCTGGCCGTAAACTAACTCTTAATACAACATCGCAGGAACCAGAGTTAAGAAAGAAGATAAAGAGAGAGGATTTTAAGTTCTTTGTTTGACTACAACGAACAATATTTGCAGGGTAAGTGGTGAAATGAGCAACTTGAGACATTATTGTTCTTCGGGATTTGGGACAACAGCTTTGTGCAGAAACAGTCTTAACGTTCTATCAATTTATTGAATTCCAAGTCCCATCCAATGAACGCGTCTATTCCTTTTGTTGCAGTGAAATAAATAAGATTTTCTAATTAAGTACCAGACGTAAAATACTGGTTAGTTTTGTTTTTTCTCTGCAATTACATATATTAAAAAATAAATTAAACAGTTCGTCCATTAAGAATGATTTAATCGAAAATTATTGATTTTTTCCACTTTCAAGTTTTAGAATCATTGTTTTTTTTAAATGCTATATCTATATTAAAATCAAGCAAAGAGTCAATAGCTCATTGGCTGAGCACAACTTTTTCCCAGTCGAACGGAATAAATTACAAATTTATATACCTAAATTAGTTTTATCATGAAAATGTTGTTTTAGGTCTAGTTTTTTAATGGTACATTAAATATTGTAATGTATTGTATTAATAATATGTAATATAAATGTTAATTTTCTGCTGGTAAACTAAATTCTTCGATGTATGAACTTTTATTCTTTTCATCATAAAAATGATTCAACATTAATATAGTTCTTTTATTTTAATGTTTTTTGATATGAGGTTTTCAAGCCAATGTATGTGTTTTTATTATAATATAAAAGAGACAAATTTTAAACGTTTTTTTAGTTACAAAAAGCATTTAATATTTATTTTAAACTATTTTATACATGTCATTATAGTAAAAGGTTTTTTAAAAACTGTAAATATTTTGAAATTTGATGTGAAATTAATTATTTGTATACATTGTAAATTAAAAAATACAAATTAAAATTATTTAAATTTATAAATCGTCTAAGCTATTAATAGAAAATTACGAACTAGTACATTAAAACAATTATCATATTTACTAAAATCGTTTTCATTCCATACTATACAAAAATATCATTGTACAAAAACACTATAAAAGCAATAACAATTTTATTTATTATGCTGTAAAAAGTTCAATGATTGGATTACATTAGTTTAATTACCACTCTCAGCTGTTCTGTTTACGGTGAATTTGGAAGGCTGTGAACGTTCGTGGTTGGAAAATAGAACATGCAAGCGCACACTGTTATTCAAATGTGCAATGCACTTACGATATGTTATTGTAAAAATAAGACACACATGTGATATTGTATCCTTTGTGTGATAGATTCAGACTCAATTTGTGATAGTGAAACATTGCAGACTACATCATTGCAACTTCACGGCGGACATTGTCGCAAACTGCAGTTGATCCACAACTTTTCCTTTCCGTCCCGACATTGTAGGGAGAATAAAATTTGAGTACGTCTGAAAAGGTTAAATTATATATCTGTACTATCTTTATTGCTGATATTGAGATTACACTATAATTTATTCAAAATTTTGTATGGCTTCTAAATTTGTTGCTAAAAATCTGAATCAGATTTTTCAACAACTGTACGATGCGTACTGCTGTTAACCTGTTCAAAGTGTGGGAATTTTGAACAATGTGGATTGATTTAATTTATTTTTTATAGGAGCAACTATTTTAAAATACAAAACACATTAAATATAAAAGTTACAAGGAATAGAGTGGTTAATTCAGTTTTATGTTATGACAAATTGCAAGCCTATTTGTATTCTCTATTTTACTGGGTGACCGACCGCTCAGTCGTCCGCTACTGATTATTGATTATTGATAATTTATTAGTATAATTATAACTAAAGTAGTGACAATCATCCTTTAATCATGTAAGTCCTTCCCAATATTTAACTTGAAATATCATGTGTTGTCTAATATTCCAATGTTATGTGCAATTCCTTTATGTGATAAATCAACAGTACAGTAATATCAGAGAGTTAGTGTCAAAAAATAAATATAACAACATTTTCACAACAATTTGTAAATCATTTTTTAATTTATATATTTTATACAACTTGGACCTTAATTCATCAGAGTATCCTACAGTCCTCATTATTAATCAGTTTACTTATAATTTGTACATTTTTTTCAAGGAACATATTTGTTTATATAAGTATCCTATATGTATTTGATGCAGAATAGTATATATACTATTGACGCTTTATTTTAATATTTTCTCGATGTAATGAAAAAAAAGCGATGTACTTGTTGGGGTCTCAGAGTATACATTTCAAATTAAACTTCAAGATAATCTTACCATATTGTTTATTTATTGAATTTCCTGATGACTTCAGAGCGTTCTTGTAGTAAATGCTGGAACTACGAGGAGTTTGTGAATGTTACGGTCAAAGGCGTGACGATGCGAGCCAGCGGCTACCATAGTATACGTCTTCAACTTCACAACGCCTTCATGTCTTGCATTGTTGCCAAGTTTCAGCACCTGTTTTATAATTCACTTGTTGACTTATAAACACATTACATTAGTGTTCCTTGTTGAGAATAGGTTATTCTTATGAATAGTTTATTTATTGTTCTATTATTATATTGTATTTAACAGTTTAAAAACCCCTCTTCAAGTGGATTTATACCTCATCATGTATTATTGACTCTTGGCAACACCGCGAGTCAGAGGTTCATTCAAATGCCACTAACCGCGCTCACGTCAAGTTGGGATGACATTCATTAAATAAAGTACTAGGGGAACCCCTGCACGCTTCGTGTGCCAACCCCGTCTCTCACTGCGCTCGTGACCCATCGGCCTCGGCATGTGACTTTTGACAACAAATATTAGTGGTTAAACTGTATTAAGTAAAATCATAATACAGTATATACATTTATTTCCAGTAGCTCAAACATTACACGTGTTTCAACCTGTTTACAATTTAAATACAAACACCCAATGTTATTGTACCTTAGATTAAGGAAGATCTATTAACCTTCTCGATATTATTAACATCAATGTTTACATTCTAAAGTTGTTAAAATGATATATACATCATTGTTTACATGTGAACAGCTGTTACTTTTCGACTAATATAAATCTCTCTCCATGTTATTCTAATAGACAAAAACGTTATTTGAGGGCTTCCTACACCCGTCAGGGTAAACATACTGAACAATGTAAACCTTATTGCACAACTACGAATAGAGTAAAATTCTTTGACATCTCAATCGTTAGCGAGTCTAAAGAATATAAGGGAGGAGTTGCGTTGACAAAAAATGGCTTCACGTATTATTTATAAAAAGAAAGGATAAAAAAAGAAGACTGTTGAAAAAACTTTATCAGATTTTGCAAAACAGGAGCAAATATTTTTTTATATAATAATTCAATAAACCTAAAATTCATAAAACCTTACCATAGATGGTGTGTACAGGGGAGGGGGGTGCGTTTGATGGTGGTCCCTTATCACTGCACGTACATGGGTGGACATTTAATATGTATTGTATCAAGTTAAACTATCAAGTTAAACTTAAATACTATTTAAAATAGTTTTCTAACACATTTCAAAACTTGGCATTCAATTATTTGTTATTTATTTATTTTTTTTTTTTTCAGTTTCTATGTGCTGATTTCATTACGCAGACCTATTGGTTCCCTTGCAAAACCTTGTACGTAATTTGATTGCTTGTCATCTGTCAGTTTAAATGGTTCGTGAAGGGCGACGAAACAATGATCCTGATCGGATGCCGAGTGTGTAGGATTACGTTATACAGAGGTTTGATTACCCCCTCCCCGTGACCTGGGGGTAACCCTCCCCTCAGATCACGTGACCCTCCCTCGCCACACGTCCTTGTGTATGGCCTGGGGCTGTCGGAGGGTGGCGCAGGAAACTTTGTTGCCAGATTGTTGACCCCGGCAGAGCAAACATCGTCGTCGTCTTAACCACTCCGAATGCGTCGTCATCGCGAGGGGAGGTAAAAAGGGATGAATCATAAAAACTGCCGAATGTGACTTGTCAGTCGCAAGTTTTAAGTCTTGGTTGATACCTGTCATTCAAAAACTGCTATCACTTCAATGATTTATTTAAATTGTGAGTTAGTTTAGAACAATTACTTTAAAATCAGTCATGCTAAACTAAAATTTTAATGTTTTTGTTTACATTTATTTTAATAGCTTTTCGTGTAACATAATGTAAATAATATTAGTATTCCATTACAGCTCTATTGAGAGAAATGAATTGTGAAGTAGGCAAGTATTGTAATTAAAATTTAAAGAATGTAGGCTAATATTTTTGTCTCGTCAAGGCAATTTAACGTTGAATCATTACTGTATGAATAAATTAAATCTCTTGCTTGGAGACGTGTATATTGTATACTTGCTGTCAGTATTGAACTAAAGTGCAAATAAGTTGACTGGTAGAGATAGCTTTGATTGTTTCTGACGCCAATGAGGTTATCTTCAAATAATTAGTAGATATAGTGAATGTGTTTAAATACTTTGTTTACCAGACTAAAAGAGAACGTTTCAATTACTATGATAAGGATAACCTATTGTGACGTGATATGGGTTTTAATATTCTTTTCTTCAATTACTTTTCTTCAATTACAAGTGCCTTGATCCATTATTATTGCTTAACTAACAAATATTACGATTTGAAAGTGGAATTTATAATAATTGTATACAAAGATTAATGAGAAAAAATAATTAGTAAAATCTATTTGATGTGTGTCAATACAAGATTGTTCATACTAATTAGCAGAACAAGATTAATAAGAGTTTACACTAACTGCTTAATTATAAATTATAAGTTGTATAAAAATATTAATTGAAGACATTTTGTTTAATAGTTCAAAGCCGATAGTAAAAACTAAAACTGATATGAGAGAGCTGCTGTAGTTTTATAACTGTCCTTAACTTGTCCAACAAATATATATGTCCTCTACCCGTCGAGTGAAAGAATACAAAACGGTTTTTCCTTTTAATACAACCTTAATGACCTGCACGTGTGGGTATAATGTTTGAATAAGCCAACGTGTTTGTCTATCTAACCGTTTCTTCGTAATGGCAATGCAGGTCGAACGACTTCCGACTGTGAACGGCGTCAAACAGACGCGCGGAGAGAGTGTAAACACCGGAGAAGTGTTGAAACGTATGTTTGCTGTAGTTCCTTGTTCCCTGTATCTCTGCCTCAAAACATTCCAGTCCTTCTCTGAATGCAGTGGGTATCTTACCTTGAAAAAGATCTCTTATCTCTTTAAAGATTTTTTTTAAGAAATGAACTTCACTCACCAGTTAACATGGACCTGCAGGTATGTGCGAGAATTTTAATCAACGAGTTAAGTAACGACCGTTTGCTTAGTTTGGGATCTGAACCTTGGACAATGCCCTCCGCAACCTGAAGCCTTAGCTACTCAGCCACCACGCCTGATATCGTCCTTAGGACAACCACAACATGCTGAATGTTTCTGGATTTTATCTTAAGAACATCCAGGATGTGCTGTAGTACAAATCTCAGTTAAATCACGGATACTTTTTCTTAGGGGAATCTTGTATTTCCAGTTGTTCCAACGGGACGGGTCTTTACACTTTATGTATCATTACATCCCCCCTCGTCATCAACTCCACTCACCATCATAAAACCTTTTGTTACCATAAGAACCTTACTGTCTGTATATATTTGAGGCCCTTATCATGTTCAAGAAGACTTTTTCTTGGGTTTTCTTCAATAGCCCCCTACTCCGTACTCACTCAGACTACGATTTAACTTCCCTGGTCTGATTATAAATAATAATTTTCATGCATCTCGGCGTTTATCAAAGCACGTATATGTTTTAAGATTAAAGCAAATTCAATGAAGAACATTTTCTTATATTGAATGATATTGATATTTCTTTTTATTTAATGAAACAGAAAGTATACTAGCGTATTTATTAAATGTGTACATATAAAGACCCAAGTTCCATTAAACCGAAAAAAAACAACTACATTACTAATGTACATATCTCATTGTTACCGTAGTATAGATGTTGTAAACAGAACGTATTATACATTTAAATGTCTCAAATGCATCGCATTACGAAAGTGTACAATGCACTTCCCACGTTACAATGCCCTTTAGATCAAATGTCAAATGAACGCCTTCTCTATCAAAATACCAAACGCAACTCAGCGCAATTTGTTTACGTAACATATGTCATAACAAAACCATTCCGCCACAACCTCCCAACGACCCTGATCTCAACATTAATTGGTTATAGTGTGGTTGATAACACCAACCCTAATAA
The DNA here is from genome assembly GCA_035578905.1 of Stictocephala bisonia. Lineage (NCBI taxonomy): Eukaryota > Metazoa > Arthropoda > Insecta > Hemiptera > Membracidae > Stictocephala > Stictocephala bisonia. The sequence goes on from JAQJVL010000262.1 coordinate 370,619, forward strand.
AATAAACGGATTATGTTTTGTGGCTGCTACGGAGAATCATATTGTAAAAGGATGTTCCTTGTACGGTTTAGGTATGATGGATAGAATGCGAGGAACTTTTAAAAACAAAAAGATAAGTTAACATTATTGGTCGGTACCGCAGTTGGTTACACTTCTTAAACTAAAGGTTCTCGATTCGATCCCGATCAAAGTCATAATAAATTTGAAAGTGGTCAGCTGATAACCATCAGCTGTTCTTTTGTTATTGTGCAATTAATGACACTTTCTTTAAGTATTAATTGGACTTAGTTTGTAACAAGACTATATTCGCTTATCTACAATCATCACGCTCATCGTAATCCATATTCACCCATATCTTGACGATCGGAATCTTGAGAATAAATAAATAAATATATTGTTATATGTTAGTTCTTGCTTTAGCTCCACATTTAAAAAATAAGGGTTAGAACGTTTAAGAGCTTTGAACATGTTACAGTCATTTGATCTAAATAATGAATCAACGGATTTTTTATCCGTCTAAAGAAGAAACATATTTCACATTAAAAATAAAATTTATTTACGAAAGACGTTTTCGTTCATATTATTACATTTTGGTTCCAAGTAAATGGAACGTAAACAATATACAGAATTGGAAATTCCACAAGTAAACAGAACGCACAGTAAAACGGATCACTGACAGTTTGTTGGAAGCGATTGAGTTAGTACGCTTCGCTCGCTTCTTACAGCTTTATCCTACAATAATAGACAGCTGACTTTATTCTTTCTTAAGTGAGTTGTCATGTAGTTTTTGTCTTTCCTCTTTGTTGCAAAAAGTAGTGGTTTGGGATCTTTGCGATTTTCAGTGAATCCTGCTACAACACTAACTTCCTAGTCCAAAAAACTATTCGAGTAGTCCTTGATCGTTTGGCAAGTGAGAGTTTACGTAAAGGAAATATTGACATTAAGTTAACTTGCTAACAATGCTGAGTTATTGAAATATAAGCTCGTATTCAACTACAGTTACTTCAGTTTAATAGAATTTTTTTTAAACGTTTACTTTATGAAATATCAGATTTTACATATTTCTAGAACAGTAAATAATGTTGCAATTACCACGTATTTAAGGCTTCCACTAACGTACAATGGTACCGACCCACCCACCCACTCATTTCAGTGTGGTATTGGCCCACCAGCCCACCCATCCGCCCCCATTTACGTTCAGTGGTAATTTACCATGTACTTTGTTTTGAATAAATGTGTAAGATTCAAACTAACAGTTATAGAGAAACGCTAAAAGCTTAAGTACTCTTCCATTGAAAGGTTTCTCTAAAGTTTCAATTTGTTTTCAAACCTGTGTAAAGTTCTCTAAAGTACAAAGGTTTCTTCAAATCCACACGATCTTTACATTCACCGAGACAAAGAAAATGAACTTTTGATTGTTTATAATTATTTTACATACATTTTATATCTTCATTAGCTCCATCAACAGTTATTACAAAACATGATGATCTTTAGAGCAGTCCCACCCACCCACCCACCCGTACAGGAAAGGTAGTATTAACCCACCCACCCGTACAGGAAAGGTAGTATTGACCCACCTACCCACCAATAATTTATCCTACGGTACGGTGGTGTTCAAAAAATTTGACCCTCCCCCTAAGCCCACCCAGATGATATCTTCAGATGTCACCATCATATGAGACTTCTTGTAACTCTCACCTAACTTTAACAAAACCGACCAGTTATTACACAGTAATCATGTAGAAGGATGGTAAGTTGGGTACCTCACTTCTAATGGCATCACGGACGCCATTGGCCATTAGCTCGTGAGCAACCACTCGCTTTCGTTAATGGAATCAATGGCGGTCCATTCACCGGCATCATAATTACATCAGCAGTCTCCACATTCAGCGCCATTACTACCTGATATGAACACATCGTAATGCAAGAATACTAAAATACTATCCAAGTCCAAATAGTTCCACTAAATCCATACTTGGTGGACAAATTGAGGCAAACTTCCCTTAGTTGGTAAATTTTCTTAACTAGTTGGTAGACTATAAACAAATGAACTCTTTTGTTTCAACCCTGAAGTAGAATTTAGGTTATTTAGCTTGTTGTTTACCTCCCTCTAATTCATCCCTTAAAGACGTCAACACATGACACGGTTTCCTACCTTAATTCATTAAGTCCAAAAAGTATGGTATCTACCTTTAACTTCATATTTTACTTTTCAAAATTATTGAGTTTTAAACGCACCATATGCCAACAAGTTCTCCATTCCTTTTTTTACTAACTATAACCATTTGTTTTACATAAAAATAATTACATTCTAGCAATTTGCTCACCATCATTTATTACTTCCCTTAATTCAAAAGTTTTGCACAGATATAACTCTGTGTTACAACAAATGATAATACAACAAATAATATTAGGATATGAAAGAAAATTATGCAAAATCAAAATAACCCTTATTTAGTTTGTTAGAAAGTTGCGCGAAAACAGACGTAGAAACGGAAATAAATTAAGAACTCATTGAAATTTCAGGAATTCTGATGAGCAATATTGCCTTTGAAATAAGAAAATATTTTCTTATCTTTCTGAGTAGCTCTCGCGAGCCCTCTAGGCCACTTTGCATTAATAACGACTTTATTGCGCTGTCACAGATCTTTTGGGAGGTGATTTAAAAACAAATCTTATCTTTTTGGAGTTCACTGATTCTTTTCAAGGAAATTATTCTTTATAATCACTTTTCTTACAAAATAATTTAATTTTAAAAACTAAACCGTAACGTTGATTAAGATTTTTTTAGTATAATGCCGAAGTTAAGTTTCCAATAGTTAGATGTGTGTAATCGTATTTACATAGTATATATGGTAATATCATACATGCAGCTTGCGAAAAACTACATCGATGCAGACCCAACTATATAACATATTTGAATACAAGTACGAATATATTTTTAGATCTTGCTAATGCCGGCATTTACTATTATATTTGTATGAAATTGATGATTCGATTTCGTATGACTCTTACGAGAAATATTACAGTGGAATGTACAAATTATTGTTATAGTTGAAACTTGATCAAATTGTGTGATCGTATATCAACATGCACTCTATCGAGCAAAGCTCATATGACATCGTACACTTCATCGAAAGATCATATGTCACATAATCAACTACAAAGAGCAAAGCTTATATGACATCGTACACTACATCGAAAGGTCATATGTCACATAATCCACTACAATGTGCAAGGATCATTTTGAGAACATATGTTCATAGAATATGATCGTATTTGTATTATCATAGCTAAACAATAATACCACCGTTAGTGAATGGGTGGGCCAATACCATCGTATGTATATGGGTGGGTCAATACCATCGTATGTATATGGGTGGGCCAATACCATCGTATGTATATGGGTGGGTCAATATCATCGTATGTATATGGGTGGGTCAATACCATCGTATGTATATGGGTGGGTCAATACCATCGTATGTATATGGGTGGGTCAATACCATCGTATGTATATGGGTGTGTCAATACCATCGTATGTATATGGGTGGGTCAATATCATCGTATGTATATGGGTGGGCCAATACCATCGTATGTATATGGGTGGGTCAATACCATCGTATGTGTATGGGTGGGTCAATACCACCGTTAGTGAATGGGTGGGTCAATACCATCGTATGTGTATGGGTGGGTCAATACCACCGTTAGTGAATAGGTGGGTCAATACCATCGTATGTGTATGTTGTTTGGTCGGCGGATGGGTAATTTGTGAAAGTTTTACAATTTTTAAGTGATTTCTTTCTTAGTAAAAAATTGAGGAGAAATTGGTTTTCAGATTCTTGTTATTTGTAAACTGCTAGATTTCAAAAATGCACTTCAATATATTGGCCATATTTATTAAGATGTTTTAGTTTTTCTTGCTGGTAATGGCCTTTATAACCCCCCCCCCCCCCGCGAATCAATTGTCGAAGAGTGTACAGTAGTAGTATTCCGTACGGTGGTACATTAGATTATATATAATATTTTTCATCAGAAATATATGATAGTAGATCTATGTCACACACCTATGGTATTTCAACTAAAATATAATCTATTCAGTTTATAAGTTGTTGGAACAGTGTGAAGAGAGATAGGTTTGCAAGCGTTCAACATCATTACACTTGCCTTTTGAGATAGGTTAAGGACATTATCATGCCTTTGGATCTACCATTAGGTAAATAGACGGTTAACATCACTTTGCCTTACCTAATCGATTGTCATGTAGATTACCGAAATTAGAGGAGTTTAATGGTAAGGTCTTTCTAACGCATTTTATTTACATATGTTTTGATTTATATTTTAATGTTTCTCTCTTTCATAATAATGTCATAGGTAACACACACAAATATAAATTGTATTTGTGGTTACTGTATATGGTATTGCATATAACCAAACAAATACCATTTCACGTTTGTATAAAACAAATGTTTCGACTGTAGTTAACGCACTAGATTCAGTCAGTCACTATTTAGTTCTCTAAGATTCAGTTATGAAATTTCAACACAAGTTGTTGTGTATTTCATGTTTATTTGAATGTAGGATGAGTCCGTACGAAATATGTTATTTAGTTACAGAGAACTATCTTCAGAAAGGATATTTAAACATCGTACGTGTATGGCTGGTGGGAGAGTCATAACTACCGTACAAAGCCCAGTGACCATAGAGTTGAAAGGACATAACTTATCAATATTAAATATTTCTACGATATTTTAACGTACCATTGCAGATATATACAGATGATAGCAAAATCTCCAAATATTTATATAAAAACGCAATCACAAATGCTTGTTTCCAGTTTTTTGTCTCTATTGTAGTCGGCCAACAGACCCTTCTTTCTAAGGGTTAAGTAGGGCTCGTTTGTCCTACTTACGCTGCCCTACCATATAACTTAAACTTACTGGGTACTTCCACCGCAGGGATCGGTGTCTCGACCTTTTTAATTCTTTCAATATCCATGGGGTAGGTACTACACCGTCGGATTAGCTCACATTACCCCAATGTGTGGTCGGAGGTGGATGATGTAGATCACACTTAAGCTCTAAACATTTTTTGGACGCTGTGATAACTTCATTTAAAAGCTTTTACACTCCACAATTACTACCACTACCATGAGGGGGAAAGCAAACGTTAATCATAGCCAAAAACTTAGTTTAACATAATGACGGAAACTGCGCTGTTTTAAGTGAATTGGCGATGAACTGATTCAGGTTTCTTAACATTGTACTACCCTCTACGTTGTGGTTGTAAAATTAAGTTCTTTGATTGATTTTGGGGTTGCTTTTCTGCACCTGTTAATGGTCGCAGATTCAGGAATTTAGTGACCGATCTGTGTATTGACATTAATAAAGGCCACAATTATTACCTTCTAATACTTGAAATCCTCCACAACAGCTTTGAACAGAGAACTTATTAAAATGTATGTATGTTTTTCTCACACAAAACTGCCAGAATCTCTCATTAAAGCGCATAGCATCCGATCTTAGATAATCAAGTATACGATATTTGTTTAGTTTGCTAATACTTATAAAAATTGAGTTATATTTTCTAAATAGGCCAGTTGTTATATCCATGATCTCATAGCTTCTCCCACGCCATAGTGTTGGGCGTATAGGAAGAAAAGAAAGAAGATCGTAGGCCGTCCTTCGGTGTGCGAGAACTTCTCTCTCCCATCTGGTCGGCACTTAAAATTGTTGGACCAATCATTTTACTGTGTATGAAAAAAAACACAGTATTATCTTTCGGTAATTTCTAATAAATTGCATCTGTCTGAAATACGAGCAGTATTTTTATGTACTTATAAATTGCTAACATAATTTGTCCCCTTTAATAAATTTATAATGCTGGTATTATTATTGTCGTACAAGGAAATAGTATATTTAAAAAAAACTCTTTGCTGTTTAGTCACAAACGAATCGGTAAATTCTATATCAAAGTTACAGTCACCAAATTCTAAAATTTTGTCAAGAAGCCTTCGGTGTGTTAAGGATGTACATATGAAGCTCGTAAAGTAACTTGATCATAACTAGATGTACATTTCAAACCCCCTTTGAAGCAGATATTTACTAATGTTGGATGCGGAACGTGTAATAAGTAAGTTATTAAAACGTTTACATACATACGCTTCATCATCGTGGCGTAGTGCAGTACTCCAGCTACTTTGGAGTTATGTGTTTTGGATACTGTCAACAACTCTCCTGAGATCGACATTGTTACAAATAGCGACAGTACTGCACGTGTCTAGGGTGTCACTGTTGGTTGGGTTCAAGGTTCAAGCTTAGGGCTTGTCACTAAGCCGAATTTGATACTAACACTACGTGGTTCGGATTCCTAGTTAACCTAGCGTGTATCCAGTTAGTGTAATTCACGCTATACACACGTACGGTGGCACTGGACCATCCACCCGCCCATACAAGAATGGCGATAATGAAGTTGATTTACATTTTTGCTAATATTACTTAAAGAGAAAGTAGTACAAAATTTTAGTATTTTTTATGGTCAAGCGTGAGGTCCTAAAATGTACGCAATATTCTAACTTACATAATATTATAAACATATAATATTTATAGGTGGAACTCGTTTATTTATATTTTTTTTTTCAAGCAAATGTCCATTATAAAACCAATCGTTCTATCAAAATGTGAAAAATTTTTAAGAAATAAAAACACACTTTATTTTCATTTATCAGCTTACAGTATAAATGTACTCCTGTTAATCTTAAAGTACATAAACAATTATGGAAGAGTTTGACTGTATAGCTCTCAAACTATAAGTACAAGGAGCGAGCTAGTAAATGAGCTTTGATAATTAGTTGATAATCAAGTTGTCGGGTAAGAGAGCAAACACACGCTCTAGCTCTTTCAGCCAGCTGATTGCTTTGACGGAGACGTGCTCAAGCGCTCACTTTCAAAGACATCCGATGGAGCTTACTCTGTACAGTTCAAAGCCATTCAAATTAGAGGCTTGATTGACTAAGTCGAGGTAAAATCAATTAAAAGACGTGTCAGTTTGAGACTGAGAACAGCTGTTTGAATCACTCCCGTATCAAATAACCTAAAATTCTGTTGATGTGTAAAAGATATTCAGTATTAATTATTCATTAGTAAGACACCGATCGTAGAGATATGGGTGAATATTAGGGGTGAATAAGTGTGACGAGTGCGGATGACAGTAGTCATTGTTACTAACAAAGGTCGACTGGTCTTCAGAAAGAGCTATTTTTAATATCCCAATAGCCAGGGCAACTAAGAGACCTACAGCTTTACGTGGAATCCGAACTACGTAGTTTTGGTCAGATGTTCAGCTAATTGTCAAGCCTGACACTCAGTTCTCTTTCCTACACAACATACACTGAACTTTAACTACCACCCTACATGGACAATCCCGATTTCTCTAGTAGTTTCCACGTCGATGGCAACCATTGAACAGACGTCATTTCGGTATTAAGAGATATGTCGGTATCACCTACAATCTCCTTAACACTTTTCCCAGAAGTGACTGGATAACAGCACTGGGCCACTAGATATGATAACAATTAATTATTATTTAATGAACTTTATTTCATGTTTTTTCCCGTTTTCTATCCACGCAGGTTGCAATTTTTACCTAGTTTTGAAACGTTGTTACGGGATAACGGACCAAACCCCCCTTAATCAAATTTCAAGCAGACCTCTCGAGATTTGAACACGTGACTCTTTGCATAGTAAGTGGAAGTGCTAACCACTAGGCTAGCGAGAGATTATTTATGAAAATCCTAATAAACAACTCAATCTATCATAAAGCACAAGGCTTGAAACTGAAAGAGAAAAATACAATCTAAAAATAAAAGTACATATAGTATGTGTAAAAGTAGGAACACAAATGAAAACGTCCTTATTTCTTATTCAAAAGGTGAAGTCAATGCTGCAAACCCCTCTGCACCTCACAAGTCCTATGTAAAAGTACTATATATTTACATGTATATGGAGCTTGTATTTAACGAACGATTCCGCTTTACTTTCATTTCGTTGTCTTGCATTTTTATCTTCTTTCTCCTAAAGTAAAATAGATTAACGTTAATTTTTTTATAGTGCTTCTAATGGTTGAAATATATTTTTATCAAATTTTATTGGATTTTTATTTATTTATTTTCTTAATTACCTTAAAACAAATTAGGTGAACGTTAATATCATTTCAATTGAAATGAAAATCATATTCAGGCTTGATCGATTTTTGTTTTTAGATAGTTACATTTGTGTAAATATAGTTAAAACTGTATAGATTTAACTTAAAAACACTATTAGTATGAATCCATTTAACTAACCTAAATCACTCATATGACTTTAAGCATACCATTACCAACTTATTGTACATTCGACTTAGGCCTCTTGCTAGCCTATTGGTTAGTACTTCTGTTTCCATTGCAGAGGGTATAGGGCTCAAATCCCGGGATGTCCAATTAAAATTTCCATAGAGATTTGGACCGTTCTCCCTCTAAAACTTTTGAACTTCACGTCAATGCCAATATTTAAAGCAACAAAAAAAGCATATTTTGTTATGTTTACGGATTTCTATTGACCTGGGGGAATGGGCATTCCTCAGGGTTCACTAACCGAACGTATCTTACGACTCACCAACTCACCTCCGAACGCACAGGGGAAAGAGTCCGTAGCGACATAATGTGTCTCACTCCTATCCGACAAACTCCTACATACATAACATTTGTATAGTCACCGTTTGTTAATCCTGCAAATCCTTACTAACATCCTCCAGCCTTTAAGGATTCTTTGATTTTCGACACTCAATTAATCCACTCAAAATACTGTAATACACTACAAGTTCTACATATTATCTTGTACATACATAACTTGTACACGTTCATTTTGAAATCTAGACATTACAACAACAAACTAAAATTTCTGAACACGTAACCCTACATCTGATTGGCAGACGAAGTAAATGTAAATTTACATGACATAGAATTGAAAGAGGTAAATATATTCCTTGATCCACATATTTAAAGATAGTTCAAATAATAAAACTTTTTCAAACGAGAAAACTTATATGTATCAAAGCGATCGATACGCCATCCGTGCTGTTATATAACACTTTAAGTCTAAACAGTTTTTCCTGGTTTCTCTACGAAATGTAATTCCCTTACAGTGCATGCTCTAAGGACATCTTCAGCTTTGTCATGCTGAAAGTAAGCTTCTACTTAAAATGTCGTCCACAATAAAACACACTCATCAGCACACTCTTGTGTCTCGGCGATGCATAATACATGAGTCCGTGTGTGGCCGAGTGTTGTGGCTCGTTTTTGGACTAACCGTCACATGCCCGTTCTCACTCACCACAAGGTACTGTTTTAGGCCTACTGGTGTTTTTTATTTGGTCCTCGGAGCCGGATAACCACGTCTTGTTGGTCTCATATCTCTTTAAAAGCATTCCATTTGGTTCCACACCCACCAATCCTAAAATCTAGTTTCTTTTATTTTTGTACAAATGAATTTGAATTCTCGTTAAACATAACTGAATTTATTCTGTTTACAAGACAATTTACCTAAGATGATGTTATCACTGTTATTTACATAATCAATTTTTCAGTCCAGTACTGTTTTCAATCGTTAAAGTTAAATTTTAAGATGTACACAATTAGTGTTTAACTTATCACACAACAATTTTTGAAAACGTTATATCAAAATTAACATATATTAAGATACTTGATGACTATTTGTTTTTTATTTTAACTTTTTTAACTAGTTTATTTAAGGATGAAACCGTACAAGTGTTCTTTACTGCATAGTCATTAAAATGTAAATACAAAATTATTAGTTGATATAAAAATTTTATTATTAATTTTTGTATTGGCAATTTAAAATTAATAATAATTAATTCATATTGATGTAAGAAAATATTATTAAAAGTAAAAAAGTTTGAATCTATAATTTATTATTAATGGGTTTTAACATGATTTTTTATATTACTTTTGGCTTGTGTTTTTGTCACTGAATAAAAAGTGGAATTAATTATTTTAGATCAATATTTGAGAATAAACTTTAGATTACAGTCTAATTGTTAAAAAAAACTTGTTCTTTTTGTTACAAACACGAATCTCCAATTAAATGAAAGAGCATACATTTTATAATATGTAAAGGTACTTTTTCCTCATAAACACCTCCTAAATTGAAATATTGTCCCTTAAAAAGGATTCATTTTGCGTGATTTCATTTTCTTTGAAAATAAAAAGGAATTATGGTTTGTCAACAAGAGTCATACGCTCAGCAATGGCCCATAAACTAGGCCATAAGAGCTTAGTGGGTGATCCTTGATGTCGACCACACTAACAGTTTATACGTGTTTATTGCTAGTTTATAGTTTACTGTTAATCTTATCGTCTGCTTATAGCATTGTCAAAGTTAAAATGCGAGTTTGTTTGCTGAAGTTCATTTAGTTTAAAATATTTTCCCTCAATATTCACCACGATAATAACTTGTGGAATTTAATAAATATTTGACCTTGGGGTAGTCTTTTCCTCTATGGGTGAGTTTGGTGACGGGTAGAACAGATCAATGAGAAGGGCCGTAAAGGTCTTTGACTCAGAGAAGAAAGAAACAGAGGTCGCACCCAATAGTGCGCTAAATATGAGTCGAGTTAGTGTGTCGAGCAGTTATTTCTCCAGTTTTCCAAGTGACCTAGGACCCATTATCTTGTCGGTATTTCCTTTATTTCCTACTAATACTTAAGGACAATTGTAGTAACTATTACTGCTGATGTATAAGGATTTACATTAGTTGAAATCTTATTAAGGCCGTAAGACTGTTCGAAATAACGTTCTAACCAATGGTATATGATAAGTACCTTCGATGTTTTTAGGAAGAAGTACACTTAACCCGATCGTCAATCCCAGCATCTTCTTTTCTATTTCTCTTGAATTGCTTTTTACAGAATGGTCCTATAAAAAGCAAATAGGTAAAAAATATAAATCATCAAAGCCAAACTTATTTTAATCGCAGGTAAGAGGTTAATAATAATGGTTATTAAAACAACTGTCAAAGATGATTTAGAAGATTTAAAGAGGCTTTGGAAAGGAATAATTGTTTTAGTTTACAAATATTCAAAAACATGTATCCATTTTTATTATAATCTGTTCATCTATTATTAATGAAAGTTTCAAATCAATAATATACACCTCATTCACATCGATCGTCATCGGATGTGAACTCGAGTGATGTCAATTTGCCAATCATACGTATCAGGCTTTGTGCAAAAACAAGGACACACAGTAATTATCCTTATGAGACAGGACAACCAACTGTAGGAAGGGTTGTTTTTGTAAACACAGACTATTGACCGTAGGTTATTGGGGAAACGATGGAACACGCGTTTGTTTTGTTACACGACCGCCGTATGTACACCACCAGCCCCCCGCCCCCGCAGATTGTTGCACGACCCCACCGTGAGAGCACACGACCTAAGCAGACTTTCAACTTCCAAAATAAAGTAATTCATAAAATGTAATTCTTTTGTTTGATTGCCCTGATGGAAATATTTACATGTGATGCACGCGATAAATTGAAGTCACGAAGTAACACAAAATAAATGCAAGCTTTAATTGCCTCGTTGACATGACGAATATATCATCCATATGACTAACATATATCTACATACAATGTCTAGTGCAAGATTACAAAATTTAAAAAAATAATCTAAGTAAAAACGTATTAAATGTTTAAAAAGTTGCTGATTTCTAACTTATGTTCAATTTATTCGTTTTCTATTAACTTTTTCTTACCAGCCCTTTAAATTATTCAGTGAGACTTGTGTCTTGAAAGTTTTTTGACTAAATCTTGTGTAACTTACAACACTCATGTACCAATAAATATGAAAAAATGCAAGTATTATTGCACTTTTTGTCATTGAGGCCATACTACAGTGGCTTCCACGTGTAGAAACACACATTCGTTTTGTAATTATCAACGTTTTACAAAATAAATAATCGTTTTACAAGCCAATGGTCCTCAGGCTGTTTGTGTAAGTAGTAACGTATGTCAGTGTAAAAGTACCTGTACCTGTTTTAATTGTAATAACCCAACAATGTTGATAACCCACACCTGCCCACTCATACACAATCAGTGGTAATGACCCTAGAAAGTTGATGGCCCACCAACCCACCCATACACGTACAGTGGTATTGTGTAAGGGATAGTACAGTAAAATTTGTTCGAATTCACAAGAGGTAGAAAGTAAATACACACAAAATATTAAAAGTATGGTCCACTATAATTTTTCATAAACAGCGCATAAAAGTACTTGTTTTCTCCTAAGGAGAAGTTTACAAATGTTTAACTTAAAAACGTATTTTTATTTATTTAACTTAGGACAACTTTTTATAAATAAATTACTTTGTATTTTGTCAACAAAGTGAGTATAGGTTGTCCTCAAAAAGTCCTTAACAAAAAGCAAAGTACAAAGACCTCTGGGTCAAAATTAAAAAAGTTCCTATACATGTAGGGTATACAATTTTTCTTTTTTAAGTATGTATTTATGTTTATATATTTTAGAGACATTTTTGTAATTAAGCACCACTGGGGTTAAAATCCACAAGCACTCGATGGTTGCTATCGAGCCGACACCACTAGAGAGGTCTAAGGATCCGTGTTGGGTTGGTAGTCAGTGTGCGGATGTTGTATAGGAAAGAGAACTTTGTATCTGAAAATTCAGTTAGTTGAAAATCAGAACAATACTACATGGTTCGGTTTCCACGTAAAGCTGTAGGTCCCCCAGTTGCCTTAGCTATTGGGCTATTAATAAATGACTGTTTCTAAGGGACAATCAACCTTAGTTAGTAACAATGACTACTCGTTCATCTACACTGACCATACTCATCATCCTCATATTCACCCCATCTCTACAGTCGACGTTTTAATAATGAATAATGGCCAAAGGTTAGTAATATTAAAACATGTTTAAGATTTTAAAAAATGGCAGCCATTTCATAATTTTTACTAACATTTACTTACAGACTCACATAAAAATTACAAAACATAAAACGATTACAAATTTAATTACGAACCCAACCCTTGTATAAAACCAAAATTTTGTTAAAACTTGTCCGAGAATATCAATAATATATAAGTATTTACGAGTATAATTACAAATTTATTTTTATAATTTGCTTCGAGTTGTATTTGTCATATTCTTCACAAAAAAGGTTTAATTAAGCCTTATTAATATTAATTTCGCGCATTACATCCAATCGAAATAAAAAGAATAATACGATTCTGTCATTATTCTTGGAAAGTCATTGTCGAACCTATAAAAGGTGCGTACAATAAAGAAACTAAATAATTATTATATACTAGGGGACACTCCTGCACGCTTCGCGTGCCAACCCCGACGCTCGCTACGCTCGATACACCTCGGCCTTCGGCCTCGGCATGTGACTATTCAATACAAAAATCGGTATATTAACTATATAACGTAAAATTACAATATTACATTTCGGTACAGTATCTCACTCACACTAATTGCTTTGCCACCTATTTAGCCTATTTCAAGAGTGTTCATTTCATTTATTTTTGTTTAACATCTGAAGATTAAACTCATAGTAAAATATTAAATAGTATAATGTCAAACATTCAAAATAGACATGTTTATTTATTTACAAAACAGTTGTTATTAATTTACTAAAATCAACCCAATGTTATCCTTATGGACAAATCTTTTAAGGGTGCTTTATACCCCTTAGGAGTACTTTATCAAGATGAAAATACTTTAGTTGTCCTATTTAAGTTCTAAAGAATCAGTGTACAAAATTTCAGCTCTCTACCTACATGGGAAGTTGGAGAATTAGTGATGAGTGAGTCAATCAGTGAGGGATTTGCCTTTTATATATATATATATATATATATATATATATATATATACACTTGTTTAATTAGTGACATACCGTACTGTTTTAACTAACAGAGACACTAATATGAATGACGGTATATCCTGCTCGAACTGGCTCGTTTCCTAGTACAGTATAGTTAGTAGGTTTTTATAAAAATCAAATTTTCATATTTTTATCCTTGGCAAGTTTATGAAAAAATCATGTTGGACAAATATGTACCAACGGTATTTTGTCGACGACTTTTTCTCTGCTGTATGTGACTTGTGTAAATATCAGTGACTTATTGGAACTCAGACTGAACAAGTATCGTCCAATGGATTTAGTGTTTTTTTTTATGAAAATAATTTTGGAAAGTAAATGATAAAGGCTCTTCTGGTAAGTCGATAATGGTGGATGATATGAACGTACCAATTTCATCAGAGTAATTCAACACAGTCGGAGTTCATGATTTACATTCTCGTAAGAGGCGTTTGTTATTCACCAGCCTTCGGCAAATTTCTCATCATTGATCACAATCGTACAAAGATGGTGAGAAACCACAAATTTTGTACAGGAAGTCCACACACACAAACAGGATAATCTCCATATCAGATATTTAGTTGTCATGTTTCATTGCGTAATAAACATGTAAAGTGTACACATCACGACATAAACTAGAAAATTAATTATATTTACAATATAACATTAATTTTTTTCTTTTTATTACTTAATATTCTATTATTATCAAACATGTGACGCTGACACAACTTTGTGCGTATTTTAAGGCGAATATGAATTATTGTACGGCTGTAGTATGAATGTAAATTACCAGTGTAAAGATGTCAGTACTGAGTTGAACTTATGATAAGAAAACGCCATTTATTAATAGCCCAATAGCCAGGACAACTAAGAGACCTACAGCTTAACGTGGAATCCAAACCACGTAATATTGGTCGGATTTGTCAGCCTAATTGAAAAGCTTAATACTCAGTTCTCTGCCCACAACAACGACCGGACACTGACTACCACCCAACATGGACACCCCAAACATTAGTGTCTACGTCGATGGCAACCACTTACTGGACGCCATGTAGGTATTAAGAGGAAAGAGCATAGAACCTATGGTCTTCAATATCCACAACAATTTGTCACTAAGTAGCTGGGTTACAATACTGCGCCACCAGTGGCGACAAAAATATTAAACGTAATTATAAGTATAACTACATAATTTTGTAAGTAAATGTAATTATATTATGTTTACGAACATTATCATTCCTCATTAGGCCACAGGCATGATGCTACAGCTCCGAGCATGGAGGTCGCGTTACATGCATCAATACCCAGCAGCCGTTCCACTGCAGTGCTGGCTGATCCAGTTTAATTACAATTACCCTATACTAACACACCAGCTAAAATCATACACCCCCCCCCCCTTGACATTAACAAATTGTGTAGATAACGGGGTTTGTACAACTGTTTTATGTATCAGGAACCAATTTACGTTATGCAGAATTAAGGAGCATTTTTGCAAATTCATTGAACGCAATGCTTCTACAGTACATACTGAAAACATTGACCCTGTGATTAATTACAGCTTTCCGTCATCAAACGAGAATAGTTCCACTGAAGAATGTGTATATTGTATTAATAACAAAGTTTCGAGATGTAAGAGAGCAAAGAATTCATAATGTACTTGTCTCAATGGCCAGCCATTTACATGCACATGGTTTATTTTACAAAATAAGCAGCATATTAACACACGTACTATTCAATATGAAAACATAACCTAGGTAGGTTTCCCTCCCTTACTAACAAGCGCTTAAGCTAACAAGTTACATCGCAAACATTGTACGCATTGGAGCCTTGACAAACCTGTTTGTTTACAATTAGCATAGTCTCGCTCACCCCCTTTACGTGCTGAAAACATCGATTAAGTGCGATCAAATACAATAGCCACAATGAAAGAATTACATGTGTTAATATGATAATTGTTAGTATTGCAGTCTTTGTAATTAATAATTGTCAAATAATTCTACAACTACTCTATGGCGAATAACATTCTCCGTTTACCAATTATAAAAAACAGACGAGACAGTACCGTCTGAATATATTTTATAGTAAATTGCATAACTGATACTAAATTGCATCTTCATATCAAAATCGCACGTAATTCTTATGTGGAAAGAAAATTGTGATGATATGTTTCTAATTTTTCTATAATTGATATTTTTTATGCTAAGGCTGGAATAGTTGTATTTCACTGTTCTGTATTATTTTGGTAACCAATTTTCTTTAATTTTGGAAAACAAACCACGAATTCGAACCACGTGTATAATATGACTCATCACAGCTGGCAATATAAAAGTTTTTATGATGATCAACCCGGGGGGGGGG